>CM029793.1:17643414-18195832 GCA_017562165.1 Ectropis grisescens | reverse complement strand
AAATGGCTGAGTTAGTAGTGGAGGACCATGACGGTCATGCCCCGCCATTCACAACAAAAGAGCTGCAAATGTCGGTGGAAAGCTTTGACCCAAAAAAGGCCCCCGGGGAGGACGGTCTCACGGCAGACATATGCAGGCAGGCAATAGCGGTGAAACCCCAACTTTTTCTGGCAATAACTAATAAATGTCTCCAAATTGGTTACTTTCCCAATATATGGAAGAGGGCCACGGTAGTAGTCCTGCGAAAACCGGGAAAACAGGACTACACGAACCCAAAATCTTATAGGCCTATTGGGCTTCTTCCAGTGTTGGGGAAGATCTTAGAAAAAATGGTAGTGGGGAGGCTAAAATGGCACCTGTACAGCAGAATAAGTACTCGCCAATACGGTTTTATGCCCCAGAGAAGCACAGAGGACTCCCTCTATGATCTAATGAACCATGTGAAAAATAACATCACACTTAAAAAACTAGTGGTAAATGGTCTCGTTGGATATAGAGGGAGCCTTCGATAGCGCCTGGTGGCCGGCTATCAAGACACGATTGGCTGAGGAAAACTGTCCCAAAAAACATCCGCAGTATGGTAAACAGCTACCTAAGTGATCGCAGCGTGACGGTGAGGTACCTGGGCGAAGAGTACTCAAAGAGCACGAACAAAGAAGAAGAAATAATAAAGAACCCGGTCCTAATCCCCTGACCCCCATATTAGGGACATAGCTCGCGGGCCGGGCCTCTGCGCCCGGACAGGAATAAAAAAAAAAAAAACCTAACCTAACCTAACCTAACCTATCCTAACCTAACCTAACCTACCAATACCCCGCCATGTGGACGTGAAATACCGTCCGCTACGGCAATTTTTGAATGCGATCAACATACATATTTATACAACTTGTTTTTTTTTCTGGGCAGAGCCTTTATTAACCCTTAATTTGGCACGGAAAAAAATCTTATATATAACGTTTTTTGTTATTTGCCTATATTAAGAGAAGTTTTCTGATCGCTATAAAAATAAAAAATAAAATCTATCATTTTCCATTTTCGAGAAAATATGTTGTGTCCGCTGGAGCGGACAAAATCAAATAGGTAAGAACTAGCCTACTGATTTACATGTTCGGTGAAGGGGACATTGCCAAAAAGGGAGAACAAAATAAATAGTGGAAATATTGCAAATAAAACAGACCTAGACTAACAATAGACAACTTTTTCTCGTCACCAGAGCATTTCTACGTTCTGCGAGAAAACTACGGCATTTTCGCTCTCGGCACAATAAGAAAGAAGTTCTCAGAAGAAAGAGAAGGATCAGGAATGCCGCCCCTGACAGAGTTGAACTTGTAGTCGAAGAGTACCAAATTGCTCGGCAAGACTACAAGGAAAAAGTCAAATAAGCTCAGACGGAAAGTTGGAAGGAGTTCTGCACGAATCAGGAGAAAGAAAGTATGTGGGACAAGATCTACAGAGTGATGAGAAAAACTTCGACGAGACAGAAAGAAATACTCCTAAGAGATACCGAAGGTAACACTCTATCCCCGCAACTATCAGCAGAACTACTAGCCAAAACTTTCTATCCCGACGACTCTGAGAGCACAGACCAACTGTGTCACGCAGAGCTACGGAAGCAAACGATGGAAACGCCTATGGGCTTACCGGAAAATGATCCACCATTCACATCAGCGGAACTGGAATCAGTATTGAGAACTCTGAAACCGAAAAAAGCCCCCGGTACAGACGGGCTAACCGATATTTGCGCAGCAGCCATACGTTGCGAATGGGAGGTTTTCTTGGCGATAGCAAACAAATGCTTGTCACTGAAACACTTCCCCAAGCAATGGAAAGAGGCGCACGTGGTCATATTACGAAAACCCGGTAAGACAGATTACACACATCCAAAATCTTACCGCCCCATAGGTCTTCTGTCCGTTCCCGGAAAAATCGTGGAAAAGCTTCTGGCAAACCGACTCCAATGGCATCTCTTCCCAACCATCAGTAGGAAACAGTACGGCTTCATGCCCCAAAGAGGCACCGAGGACGCCCTCTATGATCTGGTAGAGCACATCAAAAAAGGAGTAGACAGTAAAGACACCGTACTCCTAATCTCCCTGGATATAGAAGGCGCTTTCGACAATGCATGGTGGCCCGCCCTCAAAAATCAATTAGCGAAGAAGAGGTGCCCAACAAACCTCTACGACATTGTAAACTCATACCTCAGCGGCCGTAAAATCAAGGTCAACTATGCAAGAGCAGTCTATGAGCAGGAAACAACCAAGGGATGCGTCCAAGGGTCCATCTGTGGACCAACCTTTTGGAATGTGATCCTAGATTCGTTACTGCGAATGCTAGAAGCTGAGGGAGTATACTGTCAAGCATTCGCGGACGACGTCGTTCTCGTATTTACAGGCAGTCCGAACATCATCGAACAGAAAGCGGGCAGGGCGCTGAGCATGACAGTGGAATGGGGTAAAATCAACAAACTCAACTTTGCAGCGCATAAAACCAACGCGATGCTTTTCACAAAAAAGTTGAAGTACGAACCTCCAAACATAGTCATGTCTGGCGTCCGGCTCAACCTGGTCGAGGAAGTCAAACTGCTAGGCCTACTGATCGACCGACGGCTCAACTTTAAAGCACATGTGACCGCCCAATGTAAAAAAGTGGCGAACATTTATAAACAGCTAGCATGTGCAGCGAAGGTGACCTGGGGATTAAATGGCGAAATCACGAGAACTATCTACGTCGCTGTGGTGGAACCTATCGTCATGTATGCCTCAAGTGTATGGGCGCAAGCGGCAGACTTCGAGGAAAACAAGTCTCAGTTGAACGCTATCCAAAGAGGTTTTGCCCAAAAAATCTGTAAATCTTACCGTACTGTTTCTCTGAAAGCAGCACTTGCTCTTTCCGGACTGCTTCCCCTGGATCTGAGAATACAGGAAGCGGCAAATTTGTACAGAGTAAAAAAAACCTCTCCCAAGACTACCTCCCACCAGAAGTGGAACTCGAACGGAATGTTAACTGCCTGGACCAACCTCATCCGTCAACGCAGTTTTCCGTAGAGTACGAGCTCCTAGAAGACACCTCCAATCTTCCACAAGGGCCTCAAATTTATACCGATGGCAGTAAAATTGAAGGTAAAGTCGGAGCTGCTCTAACATGGTGGGAGAATGGCAGAGAGGTCAAGAACTCGACCTTCAAGCTCCACTCCGAATGCACAATCTTTCAATCGGAACTTTATGCTCTTTACCGGGCAACTCAAATGGCGTTAAAGAGCAAGGACCCGGATCCCGATCTTCACTCGAACTGCTAAGTAACCCAAAAACGAGCCACCCCTTGGTTAAGTGCGTAAAGGAAAACATTGGACAGATAAATGCTGAAGGAGATCTCTTCGTCTTTTCTGGGTGAGAGCGCATGTTGGCACCGTCGGCAACGAAAGAGCCGACGAACTGGCCAAATCGGCGGCACTCACGGAGTCACCAGGGACTACGAGGGATCCCTTGTCCTACGTCAAAAGGAAAATCCGTGAAGAATCGGTCAAGAAATGGCAGGATCGATATGAGACCTCGGACACCGGAAAAGTCACCCAGACGTTCCTCCCCGATATAGCAAACGCATATCGGGTGATGAGAAACACGAAACTGACTCCCCTTCCAGGTACAAGCGTTGACGGGACACGGAGGAATAGCAGATTACCTGTACAGATTTAAGCTCAAGAACAGTCGGTCAGTCGGCATGCGAGTGTGACCTCGACCAACCCGAAACGGTCTGGCACGTGCTAGTCGATTGTCCCCGATTCATGGTCGCAAGACATGAGCTCGAATCTATGATCGACAGAAGGCTGGTTGTCTCGGATCTCCACAACATCTAAGTAGATCCAGACAACAGAACACGGCTCCTGTCCTTCATGGAGAGCTCATTCCGCATAGCGGCCATGATAAACTCCACTAGCTCAAATACGCGCCCTCCATCGCCACCACACCCTGCCCCGCTGTCTGTGGACGCCACGTGGCATGCGGTTTCCGCCCAACATAACTCCTCGAAGAGCATCTCCGTCAAACAACTACTGGAGAACGCAGACCGAGGAGAAGCAGGGATCCGTATCCGCGGAGTGGCTCTCTTCATGGACAGCAACAAAGAAAGATTCGGAATAAGCTTTTGCTTCGCCTGAGAACGGAAACGAGCCCGTTTGTCACCTGGATTGTCTTGCCTGCTCAATGGGAGTACCGCAAAAGTCACAATGAAGCGGAAAACCTACGACGCCATGCCGGTGTGCGAGGTAGACGGCCACCGATTTCGGTTGGTGCGATCGAAAAACAAAACGATTGCACTAATAGAGTACTCGGAAGGTCGGACGCCTTTCACACAGGCAAGTGCGCTGCTCGCACATCTGAGCAGAAATGCAGGTGAAGCACCCCGGGTGATAAGCGTGGATGCGATGGCAATCGAATATTCAAGAGCAAGAGTCGCAGACCGGCTGGGTTGCATTGAGGCCTCTAAACATCATGAGATTGTCGTATACGAAGACAGGGGAGAAAATCTGAGCTTCCTCAGAGCCCCTTCGCACGACCAAACAAATGCAACCGATAGCTGGGGACATCCTGTTCCTAGTTCGACCATCCAAACCGGCTCCGAAAGAGCACAGCAGAAGGCAGCCGCAGAAAAGCCTCAGCCAATCTAACTGGCAGCCGAGGCACCAACACGGCGTTCGTGACTGCCTTCAACGCAGCAGCAAGGAGCGTACTCCGAATCACATCCCATTCATCACCCCCTTGACGTCAAAGACCCCAAAGCAGCTTCACAGCAACAAATGAGCCGAACGAGAGCCGACATGGGACAGGTGGAACCGCCCCGCTATGTCACGGCTTCGGAGCCGCGGAGCCATGCACGTAACGCCTTTATCGAATTCATAGCCACACTGAGCGCGACACGACAAGTCAACCTCAAGACCTGCGAAAACATCATGCAGTCCTATAGGCTAGGAAGTGAAAGCCTTTTAAAGGCGAAACTCGAGGAGGCCGAAGCAGCCATTTACAATAATGTCACTTCCCGGTCATCAAGGGAACCATGACAGGACAGTATATGGCAGCTTACAGTGCAGAAAATGGCTTCGTGACACTGAACGAGAGAGAGACAGAGCGCGCGGGATTGCCTGTTTATGCGACACCACCAAACGACCCAATTGTAGTTACTGCCCGATGCACCAAGATTATGCTGGACGATAAGATCCTAGAGATGGCCAAGACCATCGAAGGAACGGAAACGTCAAAGCAGGTTGGGAAAATTGGGAGGTACCGAGAATACAGTGGGTCAACGGAGTTCCAGGATGTGAAAAAACAACATGGGTGATTAGACACTTCGACGTGGACAAGGACGCCATCATCACTACAACAACTGAGGCAGCAAAAGATCTAAGAGAAAAGCTATCGCACCGAATCGGAAACCTGGTCAAAACCAGAGTGCGAACCATGGCTTCTGCTCTGGTAAATGGTTTCGGTAGAGAAAGTTTCAGTCGCCTCATGGTGGACGAAGCTCTCATGAACCATTTTGGAGCCATTGTGATGGCTTCAAGGCTGTCTGGTGTTGGTGAAATTGTCCTCATTGGAGACGTCAATCAGTTGCCTTATATCGACAGGGAAAATCTCTTCGAAATGAGGTATCATCGCCCGAACCTGGTAACAAAGATCAGCCAGGAGTTGCTCTGCACACATCGAAACCCAATGGACGTCGCATATGCGCTGAGGGAAATATACTCCGGTATGTACTCCTCAGCGCCCCGTATAAAGTCCCTAGAGCAGAGAAGATATAAGGGAGCGCATATACCCAACAACCTACCAAACACCCACTTCTTAGTTCACACTCAAGAGGAGAAGGAGACCCTGACAAACCAGGGTTATGGGTCAGGCACCGGGTCACGCATCCTTATCATCCATGAAGCTCAGGGACTAACATACGAGTCGGTAATCGCAATCAAAACCAAGGCAAACATGAAGCTGCACTAGAGCATACCCCTTGCGGTTGTTGCAATCTCACGGCACTCGGGGACCTTCACATACTACGCTGACGACACCGACGACGCCATCGGTCTGGTGAAGAGTTATGGTATGTTGAAATTGAGATAGCGCGTTTAAAAAGCTCGTCTTTTTAAAAGCTCATAAGTACCTCTAAAATTAAAGCGATGCCATATGGGCTTTAATCTTTGATTACGTGTGTTATCTGTTATTTGTTTGTTGAAACTAAATTTAATAGTAAAATCAGAAAAACTAACATACACAGCCCTCAATGACAAGATTGACAAGGAACGTGTTTTTTTTTATTATTTCTTTTCTTTTTTCTATGGCTTACATACTCTACTGGAATTAATATGACGGGAACTTTAACATAGAACGAGATAAATAATACAAACTAAGCCCTTGAGCAATAAAGACGAGTATATTTCACTTTTTCGACCGCGGGAGCCATGTTAACTACAGGTTGACACGGGCATTTTGGAGTGCGGCGCCATGTCAACTACTAGTTAACACGGGCATTTTAGACTGAATCGCGATGTTAACTACTAGTTGACATGGGCATTTTAGCATTTGAGATTTGTTAACTACTAGTTGACACGGGCACGCAAGCGGTTAATAGGGTTCATGTTTTTTAATTCACAAAAAAAAAATTCCAAGGTTGTAATAAATTTTCAGATAATGGCACGTCCCATGGTAACTTTTGTAACCATATTTTTAGTAAAAACTCTTTGGCACGTGTTGTGATAGGGCCAGCCAATCCCAAAGGGTCGAAAAATGTACCAATAAAGCTTAAAACAGTTCGTTTTGTCCATTGATTGTAAAAAACGACTACAGGGTTGGGATATGATAAGCTCATCAGTACTTGTATCCAAATGAAGCCCTTTTATAGTTAAACCTGCGTTATTTGAATCAATGTTTTTACATACCTGTTTGCTGCTGGGTACCTCATTTAAGACATCTGGATGACTAGCACACCACTTATGGAGTTCAAAACTTCCCATCTAAGCTAACGACACTAATTCCTGTGAGATTCTTTTGGCTTCATTAATTGTAGCTGCTCCAAAGAGACAGTCGTCGATATAAGTATGGTTAAGCAAAACGGATGCTGCGCTGGGATACAATTTACCGTAACGTTGAGCCAGCTCTACCAAACAACGAGTTGCCAGGAAGCTTGAAGATGTTACTCCATATGTAACTGTTTTGAGCTGAAAGCATAAAAGAGGGTCATTTAGTCTTTCTTTCCATAAAATTAATTGAAGATGGGTGTGGTTTGGATCAACTAAAATCTGTCTGTACATTTGTTTATTGTCAGTCATAACTACATATTTAAATGTACGAAACAAAATGAGAATATCAAACAGATCTTTTTGCACAACAGGATCGGCATATAATATATCATTCAAACTCATATTTAAATTAGTTTTTGCACTAGCATCAAACACAGTACGAAGTTTGGTAGATGTACTATCATCTTTTAACACTGCAGGATGTGGCATAAAATAGCACTTATCTAGTGGTATTTTTAAGTTAATTAAATCAACCTTTTCCGCTTGTCCTAAGTTTATAAACTCTTGGATAAATTGACAGTATTGAGTTTTGAATTCCTCATTTTTAGAAAATTTTTTGCACAAGGCATTTAATCGCTGCAATGCTATTTTGAATGAGTCTCCTAACTTTACTTCTTCAACAGGAATTTTTAGCGGCAAACTAACTTGAAACCTATTGTCGGTGAGTTGTACAGATTTTACAAATTTTGTTTCGCATATAGATTCTATATTTTCTGTACCCTCTCTTTTAATTTCAGGAATATGCTGTTCGTCCCAAAATTTTTGTAAGAGGGAATCCACCTTTTCATTAGATATAGCATGCATTACAACTGAAGAGTCATTTGAAATGCCCTGTGAACAATCATTATTGTTCTTTTTTATGGTCCCAGATATGATGTAACCTAATTTCGTAGCTAACAAATGTAGATTATTGTCCCTGGAAAGAATAATTTTGTCACCCAATATTATTTGGAAGAATATATCTGCAGCAAGCAGAAATGATATTTCACCAGGTATATTGAATTCATTGTCAGCTAAATTGATGTTACTGGGTATGTTTATACCTCGAAGGTCACATTTTGTCTGTGGAAGAAACTTAGTAATATTGTCAACCACAGAAAACAGTGCATTGCAGCTGTAATCGTCGTGCCTTGAGTGTATCGATAAATTGACAGCCCTAGTCACAGGTTTCTGTGTTTGACCTAGAGCTGTTACATTGACTTCGCGTTTGAAAGTATTAACATTTAACTTGTTAATTAATTTGGTACTAATGAATGAAATCTGACTGCCACTATCCAATAATCCTCTGGCTGTGATGCTAGATCCGTTGCTTGCTAGAAAGTTTACTTTTATAGTTGGCAATAAGACCATACTTTGTATATTGCGAGATTTGGATAGGTTGCACACATTCTCCTCATAATGCAATAAAGTATTGTGATCTTTAGATTTACAAACAGCACATTTGAAATGAAATTTGCATTTATTTGCATGTACATTTAAGCAAATGTTACATAGTTTTTTCTTTAAAACAAATTCAATTCTTTCTTGAGCACTAATGGACTGAAATTTTTTACAAGAAAATAATTTATGATCAGTGGCAGAACAGAATTTACAAGCTGAGGGATTGCTGTCTCGAACATTGGTTAAATTAGTGGCTTTAGTGTTGTTAAATTTATTTGTAGAAATTGACTTACCAGCAGAGATACTTGACTCCTCGAAACTCATTGCCCTTCGCTCAATGAAACACAATAAGTCTTCAAAAGTTGGCAGCTTTGAGACATCTCGTTCGGAATAATATATCCTGCTGGAAAGAGAGTCTAATTTTCTTAAGACTAAGGAGATAAGCAACATATCCCAATGTTCTGTCTTTTGTCCTAAGTTTTTTAAGGCCCCTACCTGTTGCCTCACAATGGAAACCAAATGTCTTAATTCTACGGAAGTTCCCTTTGAGATTGGCTGGTAGTCTAGCAATTTGTTTATATGATGAGTTATAACTAAACACTTGTTATTGTATCTTCCGTCTAATAAATTAACCGCTTGTTCGTAGGATTCATTCACTAGTGACAGTCCATCAATTAATAGAAGGGCATCGCCTTTGAGGTAGCGTTTTAAATAGAAAAGTTTTTGCACTGGCGTTAACGACGTATCACTGTCCACTATAGCTTTAAAAAGATCAATAAACGGCTTGTAATCTGTGATTTCTTTCCCGTCGAAACAAGCAATGTCCAGTTGCGGAAGCCGACTGTGTTGTGAGGATTAGTTTTTCTTGCTGTCTAGCAAGAAAAACGAATTCTTCATTTGCCTGTCCGTCAGAACAACTGGATAGTGTCGACTTAAGTTGCGACACCACAGAAAAGTATTTACTTTCCACTTCTTCATCGTCGGGCGGTTCCTCCGTCAACAACGCCAAATCTAACGACAGCGACTGATAGCTCTTAAAACCTTGCTTCAATTGCTCCATCCGCAGTTTGATTCCTTCGATATCCACCAGAACTTGATCATTTTGTTCCTTGGCAAATTGGCGGGCACGCGTTATTTGTGCTTTATATTGGCCAATAGCCCCTCGCAAACGCTTCGTTTTTTCAGTTTCCATGGCTGGTGGCATTTAACAATAATAGAAAAAAATAAACAGAATAGTTCGTTCTGAAAAGAAAAAAACAATCGATCTTTGAATGAAATCGAGGTTTGCGTCACACTTTCTTTTGTCTCGCTCGCACTCGGCCGGCGTTCAAGATGGCTTCTAGAAATTCCTTAAACCGGCAAGACGCGACGAACTATTTTCGCTATCACTGCAATACCTTGTCGAAGCTTTTCTTTTAAAAACACTCACGCACAATATTTAACCCAGTTCCCGGGTTTCGGCACCAATTTTTGTAGATGAAAACCACAAAAAACTATTTAAATGAATTTATTTGCCAAACGCCTGACTTGTCGTACAATGTGCACAAAGCGAAGAGAGTGAAGCTGTGGGGCACCACAGACTACATACATTTTTTTATGAACAATTATAATTAAAACTAAAAATGAAGTAATTCGATCGAAGTTGGATCTAAGAATGCGCTTCGCGGCGGGTCGGCCGCGCAGGCAGCTTCGGGTGTCGCGGCGTGGTCACGTTCCCACGGCACGTTGCGCTGACGCCGCGATTCCTGCTGTTGCTCGGAATTGAGGTTGATGCCGACGTAGCTATTCCTATACATTAGGGTGGCGTAACACCTCCCCCCGTAGAACAGCGACTGTTGAAGATCTTTGTTGTAAACGGAGCTGAGGGTTGATTCGGGGTTGGCTCAACCATCGTTGTAGTCGGTGTGGCATAGACATCTTGTAGCTGGCGTTGTCCTTGGTAACTGGACTGGCTCGGCGAATTATCTCATTTCCTTTGGCGGTGTCTGCGATAGTAAAGGCCACATATTATTAATATTACACCTATCAATACCACATAAAGTGGGATAGTGGTATGATAGAGGCCATAATCGACATCTTCAATTGGTTTCACCGGCAACTGCTTGGAGATTCTTGTGTTCAGTTCATGAAGGCTTTTCAGGCTGATGGAGTTCAAAGTGATTTCAGGTGCGGTGACTGAAGTGATGATGGTGTTATTCGGCAGGTCCATTAGCTTTAGTGCTTGTCCTTTCAGACGATCCTTACTGTTGGAGATCGTAAACTGAGGTGTCTCTAGGTAGCACTGCTGCGGGATAATGGCTAGGTAGCTACCTTGTACAGTCTCGTAAATATGTCGATCGCATGAGAGATGAATTTTAGTTGGATGGGGAAAGCTGATAGTGTAATGCTTTTCGTCTAACTCTTCATATGCGGGATTCTCGAAGGCCACGGTGACTGGGTTGCAGAGGGGACTCCGCTGCTGCGTCTCAATGAGGTGGTGTATGCAGTCTCCAGATGTTCGGCTTTGCGGGTTCTTGTTCGCGTCGCATAAGTACCACTTGCTGGTCTTCGGGCATTCTGCCTCTATGTACCTGGATTGTTTCTCATGGATAGCCAGGAAGGGATATGGGGGAAATAATATTTGATTATACATATTGGGGACTATAGATAGCTTATAAAGATCATAAATGGATGACATGACGATAGGAAATTTAAAAACGATAACTATAGTATTACCTACATAATATGAACCTATTTTAACTATATCGAAATACTCTCTATTATCTAAATCTAACACCTTATCTCTGCCATATAATATGCTCAACTTGCTAATTACAGCTCGTAGTGCATATAAATCTAAAACCGAATGATGTAAAGTGGAAGTCCTGATGAACGCTAGAATATTTTGTAATTTAATTATTTCAAACGAAATTGGTTCAACATTGTCACTCAATATCATTAAAATTTGAGCAAAGTGTGCGTTTTTAACCAGATCGTCTTCATTTGTTGCTTCACTATTGCGAATTTTGCTAATTAGGCCAACCATTTTGTTTTGGTTGTCGATTATACTGTTAATAATTTTTGAATATTGTAAAGTCCAGTTTTTAGAAATACTTATATGGTTATTGAATTGAATTGAATTCATTTGCCAAATGATTTTGATTTTCCTGAAGGGATTTTAGAGCATGATTATAATGCTCTGCATCTGTGTAGTCAAGATTCCCTGTAACACTTTTTATTACCGAACCCAGACCATCTATCAGACCTCTTTTTACACGTTTTGACTCAAATGTCTCTAGTTGTTCTAACACACTGTTAAGTAGATTTTGAAGGTATGTAATATGAGGCTCGTACAGAGACCTAGTTTTATTATTAAAGCCAGGGCTAATAGAGTTTAGTTGTTCTTTAACGGAACTAATTCGGTCTCTCAAATCCTCTAGAAAGGAATGGTAGTGGGTTATGATCCTAGCAGGACCTAACTTGAAGGATAAGATACCGGGTCCATTATTGAGATTTTCAAGTGTTATCTCTTGCGTTCGAATTGTCATCGAGAAAAAGCATCTACAATGGTCAGAAATTTTTCACTTTGTATTGTTAATAAGTCCAGATGTACTAATTCAAATGGTTTAATTGCTGGAGGATAACTTTAAACTGCTGTTTAATTGGGTTGCGATCATATTTTGCCTGCCCACAGATAGTGGACTCATTAATAAATTTTGTAATACTTTCTCGCATTTTTGGCCAAAAGTATTTATGGGATAATGCCAAATAGGTCTCATTTATACCACGATGGTTCGTCTTACCATCATGATATTTGCTAATAATTTCTTGCTGTTTAAGGTATTCCCTTACATTTTCCACTTCAGTTCTAGTTAGTGTTAAGTCCATAGCTGAACTTTTAAAAGTTCTCTGTAAAATAGGTACTATTGTATACATAGCTAAGTAAGGGTTGATGAGTAAGCCAGTTTTAGTTTTTGGACGCACATACTCTTTTATAGCATTAATGGAGTCTTCCTCTAGGTTAGATCCTGATACTTGGAGGGATATTCGAGTATGTGTATCAAAAGGTTTAGTTATTGCAGGTCTACTTTTTATGTCATTTACCACAGTGATAATAATTTGTCTGGTAAATTTATTTAAGGGGTGGTCTGACACCGGGACATTCAAGACAGGATTTTCGTTATCTGTATGAGCAGTGGCAGTCCTTGACGAGGATGCGCATGCTTCAGAGGCAGTGATGGTTCTAGAGTCATCCAGTACATCGGATTTTTCAGAGATATTAACTGCGATGGACATAAGCTCGTCGTTGTGTATTTCTACTCTTGAAAGAGCATCGGCATTAGTGTTATTTTTACCCTGTTTATAGATGACTGTAAAATCATACTCACTTCGTTTTAAGCGCCATCTTGTTAGTCGCGAGTTAGGTTCCTTTAAATTCATTACCCATTGCAGGGGCTTATGGTCCGTAATGATTTTAAATTTACGGCCAAATAAGTATGGTCTAAAATATTGAGTGGCCCACACAATAGCTAATAATTCCTTCTCTATAGTACTGTAATTACACTCACTGGTATTTAGAGTTCTAGACGCATAGGCTACTGGTTTATCTGAGCCTACGGTACCTTGAGATAAAATGGCACCAATTGCAACATTAGATGCGTCAGTAGTTAGTATGAACTCTTTTTTGAAATCGGGATACTGCATAATAGGATCATTTGTCAAAAGTGTTTTGCAATGCTCAAAGCACTCTACATATTTCTGGTCTTACGAAATTTTAGAGGTTTAGTCACACGTGCAAAATCCGGGATGAATTTTCGATAATAGCCAAGTAGTCCGAGAAAACTGTCCGAGTGGTTGTTTTTGGCAGGGGATACCTTTGTATTGCATGTATTTTATTAGGGTTAGGTTTGACACCCTCGTTTGAAATGACATGGCCTAAAAACTCAGTCTCTAGCTTAAAAAATTCGGATTTGTTCATTTGTTAGTTAGTTAGATTCTCGCAGTTTTTTGAATACTTTCTCCAGATTTAGGATGTGTTCCTGGAGTGACGTGCTAAATACAATGATGTCATCGAGATAGACAAGGCATACCATACCTCATTCTGCAGGTCTTTGAGAACATTGTCCATCACCCGTTGGAATGTGAATGGAGAGTTCTTTAACCCCATGGGCATTCTTAAGAATTCATAGTGCCCGTTCTCTACGTTAAATGCAGTTATATGTATGTCTTCCAAATCCATTTCCACCTGGTAGAACCCACTTGCTAAATCAAGCGTGGTGAAATACTGACATTTGCCAAGTTTGTCAAGTACGTCAGTTTTGTTGGGAATTGGGTACTTGTCATCAACCGTTTTCTCATGAATTTTTCTAAAGTCCACAACAAGACGCCATTTAACCTTGCCTGAAGCGTCGGCCTTTTTGGGTACAATCCAAATTGGAGAGCTCCATGCAGAGTCGGAAGGTCTTATAATATTTTGTTCCAACATTTTATTAATTTGGTCTCTAACTTCTTGCCGGTGGACATAGGGGTATCTATAAGTTTTTGTATGTACTGGGATTTCATCGGTGGTTCCTATTTTATGTTTTATTTTGTTGGTGAATGTTAAAGATTCTCCCTCAAGATAAAACACATCAGCATAGGCCGCGCATAAGCGTTCTAAGTTAACGCGTTCTTCCACATTTAGATGTTTAGTGCGGAGGCGGGAAACAACTTCACTAACGCGATTCGGTAAAATTCCAGTACGTTCACTTTCGATGCTAAATACCTCGGCTTCTACCGGTCTATCCATAGCAAAAATGATGTCGTTAGATGTGGGGTTAGTAACTTCTACCCAACCGCGGTTATTTTCAACTGTGGTTAAGCAATCGGAAATAAGGCAATTACAAATAGTCTGAGTTTCAACTACCACGTCTCCGTCTAGTGAATTTACTGGTAGCCTAATTAATTTGGAAGAGTTGGCTGGAATAATTTCCTCATAAAGATTAGCGTTACGAGAGTCATACATCCGAATAGGTATCTCAGCATTACGAGTGACCAGAACTTTACTACTAAGGTCTATTTTAGAATCCCACACGTCAAGTAAATCAAAGCCAATTAGTCCATCAAAGTAATTGTGGAACTTGTACACGAATAACGTAATGTCATCTTCATCAGAGGGACATCACTGAAATATTTTTCGACAGCGTCTGGGCTTATAAAATACTGATTAGCGCCCGTATCAATTAAAAGTTTTAATGGTGGGTTAGATATTTGAATGTAACCCAGCTGTCTTTGGATGTGAAAGTTCAATTCTATTTTGGCTTTTCGCACTTCGACTCCTGTTGAAAATTTGTATCATTTACAGGAGGGGATTGTTCTACTTCCTCTAAAATTACCGATTCAGCATAGGGCTGAGGCTCTGGGTAATACCCATAGTCGGTATAGTCTAGTCATAGTAGGGGTAATAGTACTGTTCTTCATAATCGGTATAATATGTGTCGTGGTCAGGGTAGTTAAAGTCGCACTCGTTATGGTTCATTTCGCGAGTTTTAAAGTAATTAGCCGGGGGCGGATTCCCGAATTTCCGCCAACCGTGTCCCTGCATAGTGGGGGGTAAAGCTCTAGGAACAAAATGACTGACTCCGCTCATCGGACGAGTTTGGTTGCCGAATCTATATTGCTGTTGAGGCCTATTATTCATAGAAAAGTTATTTTGTTGGTTATTGTAATTTGGTGTCGGAGCACGCATCATCTGCTTTGTCCTGGTTAGGCCACGAGGCTGTTGCATTTGGTTTGGGTAGCTAGGTCTCCAACCTTGAGGAGGTTGAGCCAACATTGGCATTTGCCGCGACGGACCGGGCATGTTAAAATTCGGCTGTCTAACAGGCATACCGAATGTCATGGGCTTTGGAACAAAAGTGTTTAAGGGTAAACTCTCAAGGCCAGGCCACGTTTCACTGCCATATAGAAGGACAGGTCTAATGATGGATTTATAAACCTGTCCCTTCAGCTTAACCGGCATTTTGGGGTCGCAAATGACACCACTCACGCCACTTTGCCCACGCTGCTGAGATGCGAGCCTTGACGTCGTGATCGATGTCCCCTGACGCGTGGACTACAGATCACAAGTGTCTAAACTGGTCCGTGCGCTCGACTACGTCTTCGCCCATGCGAACAGATGCAGGATCTGTAGTATTACAAGCCAAGTACTAAGTCTTCGCTACATTTATTTTTAGACCACCGGTTTCAAGCGACTGCTTCCACTCATTCACACGTCGCACCAGCCGCCCCCTTTCCGAGTCCGCCAGCGCAATATCGTCTGCATATATAAGCAACCACGGGGTTTGTTCGTGTGTATCTCTGATGCTGTTAGATACTTAGTCTAAAACTACGCTAAACAGAAGGGGACTGAGAACGGAGTCCTGGTGAACCCCAACGGTAATGGGGAAGGAATTAGAGTCACCAACATTATAGCAGTCCGTACTATGGAATCGGAATTGCGGTACATGTCCCGAATGATGTCAATATAAGTCTCTGATATGTCCCCTTGGACCTCAGAGTCCACCAGATCACGGCGCGAGGAACACAGTCGAAGGCCTTCTCCATATCCAAGAACAGGAGATGAAGCAGCGTATTCTTCTTTCTGTATTTCTCCGTGATGTCCCTTAGGGCAAAAACAGGGTTCATGGTCCCACGACCAGGGCGAAACCCTTACTGACACTCCGCTAATGTACACTCTTGTCAGATCCGGGAGTCTACTGTACGCTCAAAGAGCTTCATGGTGTGGGACATTACTTTAATATCTTTTTTTTTATTAAATTTAGCAACTCCACAGACTCCGGGGTCCGTGACCTTTGTCATTTGTTTTCTTTTTTTTACATGAATCTTGGATTAGGAAGAAAAGGAAATAGGGGGGAGTAGGGAACATTTTCATTCTAATTCTAGGCCTATTTTATTTTCTAAGCCGCCTCCTCCCGGCTCAGCGCCTCCACCACGACTGCATTTCTATCTTTGATGGCCATCTGCAAATTGAACTCTCGGATGGTCTTCAGTGTTGCAGCCAACGCTCGCCGGACGAACCGACCGATGGCGTCGTCGGTGTCGTCAGCGTAGTACGTGAAGTCCCTTGTGTGCCGTGAGATTGCGACGACCGCATGGGGCACGCTCTCGTGCAGCTTCATGTTTGCCTTAGTTTTGATTACGATTACCGACTCGTATGTCAGTCCCTGAGCTTCATGGATGGTAAGGATGCGTGACCCGGTGCCTGACCCATAACCCTGGTTTATCAGGGTGTCCTTCTCCTCTTGAGTGTGAACTAAAAAGAGGGTGTTTGGTTGGGTGTTGGGTATTTGCGCTCTCTTATACCTTCTCTGCTCTAGGGACTTTACACGGGGCACCGAGGAGTACATACCGGAGTATATTTCCCTCAGCGCATATGCGACGTCCATTGGGTTTCGATGTGTGCAGAGCAACGCCTGGCTGATCTTTGGTACCAGGTTCGGGCGGTGATACCTCATTTCGAAGAGATTTTCCCTATCGATATAAGGCAATTGATTGACATCTCCGATGAGGACAATTTCGCCAACACCAGACAGCCGTGAGACCATTACAATGGCTCCAAAATGGTTCATGAGGGCTTCATCCACCATGAGGCGACTGAAACTCTCTTTTCCGAAACCATTTACCAGAGCAGAAGCCATGGTTCGCACCCTGGTTTTGACCAGGTTTCCGATATGGTGCGATAGCTTTTCTCTTAGATCTTTTGCTGCCTCAGTTGTTGTGGTGATGATAGCGTCCTTGTCCACGTCGAAGTGCCTAATCACCCATGTTGTCTTTCCACATCCTGGAACTCCATTGACCCATTGTATTCTCGGTACCTCCCAATTTTCCCAACCCGCTGTGACACTTGAGTTCCCTTCGATAATCTTGGCCATCTCTAGGATCTTGTCGTCCAGCATAATTTTGGTGCATCGGGCGGTAACTACGATAGGGTCGTTTGGCGGTATCGCATACTTGTAAACAGGCATTCCCGCGCGCTCTGTCTCTTTACTACTTTAATATCTCTGTAGATTTATTAGACGTTGTCATGTCAAAAAAGGCAGGGCCTAGATACTTATTTGAGGAAGACCAGGCCTCACAGCTTACTTGATTATATATATTTTGATGCAGTGTCTGTGATCAGTGTTTTAGTTATTTAAAACCTTAGCTAGGTCCAGGTTCCTATATGTACACATGTCAACGGCGCGCCGATAATATAGTAGGAAATAGGGTTTGAACAGCATCTTTTGTGTTTTGTTTGCATCTGAATAAATAAATGATCTTATCTGAATCTGTATTCGCTCAGCAGTTAATATTTCTTTAGGTAGTAATGAAATTAGCCTGTAATTTTCTAGATAATATGGTTTATGTTTGCTTTTGTGCACTGGGGGAACAATTGCAACCGTTCAGGGGCCCGGGACCCGCCACAGGTCACACTGAGGGTACTACTATATTATGTCAGCGGCTCGACTGCGACTATCAGAGTCACCTTTCTTAGTCTATGTCTATAAAATATCCCTTGATCGGTTATGAAATGAAACAAAGATATGTAACATAATTGTTTAATTTTAATACAAACGCGATGATTACGTAAACATAACACCTTTTCTCAATGAATCGGTATCGGATATAAATAAATGGGGGGATGCATGAGTGATAACCGGCGGCGGCGTGCGAGCGGGAGGCGGCGCTACGGTGGAGCTGCGTCCCGCTCGCTCGCGGCTCGGCCGGCGCCGGCCGCGCTCGGCTACTTGCGGCGGCGCGCGGGCACCTGCAAACAAATGACAAGAGCATATTACACGTCAGTTTGGAGACACAAACGTTTCCACGGGAAGCGGGGAACCGAGCCGTATGTGCTTCCCAAGAATTAAGTCCAAGGATGATGACTATGCCGGGTATCAGTGAGTGGCATCGGTGAAGGGTATCGGTGAGGGGTATCTTAGGGGGGATCTGTGAGGGCTATCAGTGATGGGTATCCGCGCCGGGAGCGAGTGAGGGCACGCACCGCTTCCTTCCTGGCCTTGTTGAGGCAGACGGAGCGCGCGCGGAAGGGGTCGGCGGAGCGCGCGCAGGCGCAGGTCTGCGTCAGCTGGTCGCGCAGCGCGCGCTGCGCCACGGCGGCCGCGGCCGTCTGCAGGAACTGCTTCTGCTGCGCCGGCGCCAGCGCGTGGAAGTTGCTGGCCGAGAACACCGCGCCGCCCGCCTGAGGAATTCAACTTATGATGTGAATTATCGGAAAAAAATGTTTTGAAGTGAAAACTTCTTTTAGCGCACTGATTTTTCGTGGGCTGGGAATGAAACTCAGCGTCACACTCGGAAATGAAAGAAATGTTTGGCTGAACTCGGAAACGCCCAGTTTGCCCGTGTGCAAGATAGTTCAGCTGCTGCTGTCGGTCTGCTGTCACTGTCTTTTTTATTTATTGCTGGCCATGGATACTAGTCCTTCAGCCGCATCTGTCATTGTCGTCTCGCTGTGTTTACTGCATTCAATGTATATGCAGTCGTTCTTTCTTATTTTAGTTCTCACTTCGGCCGTGCGGTCTTAAGTACACATATTATTTTAGCCAAAGTGACTAAACTTGTTTCGGGTCCTCGGAGGACGACCCTTCCGTCGGCATGTAAGAGTGTGAGGGAGAGGAGGAGGACTCACGTTCTCCGCGTAGTCGATGCAGGAGCTGGGCGCGTGCGCGAGCGTGCGGCGGAGCGGCGCCGAGTCCGCGCCGAGCTTCTTGTCTCCCAGCAGCAGCACCCGCTGCTCGTCGAACCCTGCAACACGGTGCTCGTCACCAGGGGGCCACTAGCAGTGCCACGCCACTACGCGGCGCTCGTCACCAGGGGGCCACTAGCAGTGACACGCCACTACGCGATGCTTTTTTCATAGTATAGAGTGACGAGGCGAGCAGGACATGTGCCCGATGGTAAGCAACAAGCCTGCCCATAGCAGCATAGTGACACACACACAGCTATTGGAATATGACGAGTCCAAATCATCACCTAGCACTGCTCTGCGCTCGTCACCGAGATATATGTTTTATCTATATATCCTGCAATTTCACTGAAACATTGCCCATCGGAACACAGTAATTTTTGCACATTACTGCTTGGTGATAGAATAACTAGCAAAGGTGTGGTACTTCCCCAGACGGACTCTACAAAGAGTCCTACCACTACAAAAACGTGAACGTGACTCTAGGATCAGTTCATCGCCCGTCGGTGAAACCTCGTCCAAAGAGTTGGATCAGTCAGGTCGACCGCGCGCGCGCACTCACCGACGAGCTGCGCGGCCGGCTTGCCGCCGCCCAGCTCCAGCCCGGCCGTGTCCGTCACCAGCGACAGCGTCATGCCCATGTTCTCCATCATCTCGCCGAAGAAGCCAGCCTTGAACGCGTTCAGCTGCAACACACCACGCGACACGTTCATGAAAACAGTTCCTCCTTTTAAAACCATTACAGGCATGCACTTGACTAACATTTCGATGTAAAGAAGCGAGACATTCAAGCAATGCATTTCTAGTATACTCGTAATCCAAGACAAGTTCAAAAAATGTTAAAATCTAAATTATACTTCAGTGATACGCATCTATCTATACGCTCGTTCTCCATACAGAATGAAGGGAAGGGGGGGGGCGGCTCACCAGGTAGTCCTCGTGCTCGCAGCGGTCGCCGACCAGGTTGATGGCCATCTTGACGGCGCCGGCGCGGAACGGCAGCTCCATCACTCGCATGTAGCTCGCGTCCACCGTGTCGGCTCCTGCGGGCAGAGGGGCGGTCAGCGGGGCGCGGGCGGGCCGGGGGCGGGCGCGGGGCGGGGGGCGGGGTACTGACCGAGCGCGATGCGCAGCTGTCGCAGCAGGTCGGCGCCGCGCCGCAGCCAGTCGTCGGCCGCCTCGTGCCCGGTGCGCACCACCGGCGCCGCGCTGTAGCGGCTCGCGTCATCGAATGTGATCTTGGCGTTCTTCAGTTTCACTGCAACACGAGAAAACTACATCAGACCCTCGATTCTACTGCTTCGAGCGGCATTTCCCGGCCGGCAGTTTGGGTAGCTCGTGGCTCCGCCTCGGGTATTTAACGCAAAATTTCAAAACTTCAGAGGCCGAGCGGAGGTTCCCGCGCCGGTCGGTGCCGCCGCGCGACGGCGCACACTCACGGTCGGTGTCGAACAGCACGGGGTACGGGAACTTGGACGTGATGCCGACCAGGTACACCTTGATGTCGGTGAACTTCTTGGCCTTGAGGTTGTCCACCAGCTGCGACACTAGCGGCACCACCAGGGATTTGAAGTTCTTCTCGTTGCTCTGCGAAAATTCGTCGGGTCAGTCAGGGGGCGCGGGTCAGTTTTAATGTGTTTTTGGAGGGGAAACTTCTTTTAGCGTGGCTCACCCAGATTTTTCGTGGGTTGTGAATTGAGCTCAAACGTTATGCTTGTAAATGAAATAAATCTTCGGGTTAACTCGGGACTTAGTTAGAACCATGGCCATCTTGTCTAGATGCACATGCTTAGAAGCTTATTTAGACGACAATGCTACGAAATTTTTTCTATACTACCAACGCCCTCCGGTTTCACCCGCGTAGTGTCCATAGGGAGCTATCAAAATTCTGAGTTAAGTATAAGTTTTCACTTCTATCGACAGTTCCTGTGATTGCCGATTTATTTTGCTCCCGACGCTTCAGAGACATTTTTCGAAAACGTTTCGTTTTTTTGCTTCGCAAACGATAATATTATATTTTTTAATAAAACTTCGATAAAAATGGTAAACGAGAAATCGCTTCTACATACTTATACTTCTACAATAGATTTTATGGAGAACCAACAGGATCGAAATAAAAACTGGGACAAAATCGATTCTTTAATTTCGGAGCCTACACGCTGCGAGTAGATGCGGCTAGAGATGTCAACTTTACTTCCTAGGTCCACCGGTGAAGGAAGGTGTGGAGACACTGACCTTGGTGGTCTCGACGACGGCGATGATGTCGGCCTGCTTGGCGGGCAGGCGGTACTCGTAGGTGTCGCCGAGCGCGCGCGGCCGGTCCGCGTCCGCGCACGCCAGGCACGCGTCCGGCAGCGCGGCCGGCAGCAGCCCCGCGCCCGCCAGCGCCGCCAGCCCGCGCGCCAGCCCGCACGCCGCCGCCAGCGCGCGCGCCGGCTCCGGCTGCTGCGCCACCGCGTGCGCGCACGCTTGCCTGCACAGCGAACACAGCGTCAGCCCTTCACTGCCGAGCGAGCCGGCCACGATCCATCGATATCAAAACGTGTGAGCTAATGTTTCCTTTTTAATTCTATTTCCTATCAGTAAATACTCGTATACTGCGCCCTGGCTCAGAATGTTGCAAATTAATGGCTTTGAAGCATGAATGGCGTCACATCAATTTTTGTCAGTACTGGGCAGCAGCGTCACCGGTGCGAGAAATTACGTATTCAGTTAGCGGAAATCGTAGCGTCGGCCTTAGAGTGTCGCGGAGTCCGTGGTTTACCAGAATGTTTTATGATACGGAAGATGCGACTCACGTAGCTCACGAGGGCAAGGTGGAATGCTTTTCCAAAAACACAAGTCCTCCAACCACACCCGGTAAGATGGAGTGTCCCGGGACTCACCTGAAAGGCGCGACGTCGAGGAAGAGCTGCAGCGGGCGCAGCGGCGAGGCGCCGCCCAGCACGCGCTCGCAGGGCTCGGGCAGCGGCGCGCGCGCCTGCGCGGCCGCGTGCGCGGGCGCAGTCGCCGCGGCGCACGAGCGCGCCAGCCGGTACGCGTTGCCGAACTCGCTCTCCGAGCTGGAGATCTGCGGGCGGGAAGCGAGGCTCAACACGAGAAAACCGACTCTATTCCAAAGCAGAAACCAGATTTTTCCACTCACAACATTTTGATCATTCAAATAAAGAATATAAGTCTATCTCTCTATCCTCTTTTCCTGGAATCGAGGCATGTCGGGCTCCAAATAATAAACAGTAACAATATTGAGTGCGTCAAGTGTTGTAGTGGGGGCTCACCTTTCCGTTGGGTAGGCGGAAGTCGTCGTAGGGCTCGTTGTTTCCGTCTCCGAGCAGACCTCGCAGCTTGCCCAGGTAGAAGCCGGACACCTCCACGTAGCACACCTGCGGGAGCGGACAGTCACATTTTAGGTGCGAATCGCATTCGGAATCGACATAACAAATAAATGTTCAATTGAACGTTAAAGTTTACTAAAAGAGAGCTGGAAGTACTGACCTCGAGTTTCGCGGTGCAGAAGGCCATGAGGCCGTACTTGGATCCGAGGCCGATGCGACCGTTGACCTCCCGGAACGCGAACGCTTCACCCAGCTCCACCGGGAACCCGTGGTTGGCTCCGTTCAGGGTCACCTGCGGGGTGTAAGCGGGGTTAGCTCGCTCGTACGGTATGCTAAGCTCTGTCGTAGGGTTGGTTCGCGACCGACCTGTCCGTTGTCCTTGAGCTCGATGATGTGCCCGCTCTTGTCCTCGAGCACGAGCGCCTTGGGCCGGCCCTGCGCCAGCTGCAGCACCAGCGTGAAGTTCCGGTCCACGTGGTCGTGCGCCAGCACGTAGCGGCACGTGCCCGGGAACGTGAGGTGCCGCCCGTCGAACGTGAACACGTGCTGGCCGTCCACCACCACGCCGCGCACTGCGCACCACACTCGGGGTTAGGGGGGCGGATCGGTTACATCGACAAACTCTAAGTTATTTATACATAAATGCACAATTTAAGCGTCACAATTCAAACAAAAGAAAGAGCAAACAAATTGTATACATCTATCTGCAAAGTTTAAAATTAACTTTTCACTGTCAATAATTATCGCGCAGAAAACTGTCAACCATTATGTTTGTATTACAATTTTAATGACCAATGTAAATTTTTTTACACTATTAATAGAAGTTTGCTAAAAACTCTAAAAACTCGTTGGAACTATAAAAGTTTGATCGATAAGCCAGCATTTTAATTTGTTTTTGAAGCTGCCGAAACTTGAGGCCGATAAATACCTATTTCAGAAATAGTGTTATTATTTCCGATCCCATGAGTTACCTTTCATAACCTCGCGAGAAAGTGTGGTTATTACATCCAACTTGTCAGCGTTGCGTATGTTGCAAGAATGTATCTCTTTTCGCGTGATGTATGAGTCTAGATCAGGGGTCGGCAAGTAGTTTTAGGCGGGGTCCGGATGAAGTGCAGAAATTTTAACGAGGTCCAGAAAAAAACTAGTGGTAATAATTGCTTACACAGCCCACTAAATGTTCCTACTGCTAAACCTCGGGGTCGGGGCTTTCCCTCGAAAGGAGAGAGTTAAGACCATAATCCACAACGCTGGCCCAGTGCGGATTGGTGGATGACACATGACTTCGAAAGATTCTAGGTACATGTCGTTTTCCTCACGATGTTTTCCTTCACAGTTTTAAGTCAGCGGCATTATGAACATGACTTCGAAAAGACAGTGGTGTGCGTGGTTTTGAACCCAGAGTCTCCGGATCGGCAGTCGCCGTTCTCCCGATTAGGCCAGCCGTAACTTGGTAATAATTAACTGGTACTTATTTATTGTACGGTATCAAACTCAATTTGTAATTATTAAAAACACAAGACCTAAAATCAATGCGACAAATTACACCGATCCTCTTGAACCTGCTCTTTATAGTTTGGTTCTCGAGAAGAATAGCAAATTCGACGTGTGTCTTCTACGAGTAGTTGGGAGGCGATTAATATCGAAAATTATTTGTTTAAAAAAAAATTGAGAAAGATGACCCATATACGTAAGTCGAATCAAACATAGTAGCCAAATTGATAGCTAGTTTTTTGCGATTTCCATATTTTTTTGAGATGTGTTTGGCCCAAAATTCTTCAATGGATACAGTTTTATACATTTGCAAAGATATATATATATATTGGTGGACGAAGCTCTCATGAACCATTTTAGAGCCATTGTATATATATATATATATATATATATATATATCATCTTGAATATCAAATATTTCCATTTGAAGTGAAGCCTTTGATAAATTGAACAATTTGGCAGTCTGTCAGCTACAATGGCTCTAAAATGGTTCATGAGAGCTTCGTCCACCATAAAGCAACTAAAACTGAAAGCGTTCCAAGCCATTTACCAGAGCAGAAGCCATGGTTCGCACTTTGGTTTTGATCAGGTTTCCGATACGGTGCGATAGCTTTTCTCTTAGATCTTTTGGTGCCTCAGTTGTTATGGTGATGATGGTGTCCTTTTCTACGTCGAAGTTTATAATCACCCATGTTGTCTTTCCACATCCTGGAACTCCGTTGACCGACTGTATTCTCGGTATCTCCCAGTTTTCCTAATCAGATTTGTCGTTTGAGTTCTCTTCGATGGTCTTGGCCATCTCTAGGATTTTATCGTCCAGCATAATATTGGTGCATCGGGCAGTAACTACAATTGGGTCGTTTCGAGGTGTCGCATAAACAGGTCTTCCCATGCGCTCCATCTCTTTTTGCTCAGTGTCACAAAACTATTTTCTGCACTCTTCCTTTTCTCTTGATGACCCAGAAAGTGACATTATTGTAAATGACTGCTTCGTCTTGTTGCTGTCAGTGGGGCTATAAATTCTAAGAAGGCATAAAGTGCGTGACTCCGTGGCTCCGTCGTTGGTTGGCCGCGGCTGTCCTCTGCTGGGCTCTTTCGGAGCCGGTTTGGATGATCAAACTAGGAACAGGTGTCCCCATATGTCAGTTGCATTTGTTTGATCGTGCAAAGGGGTCTGAGGAAGCTCAGATTTTTTTCCCCTGTCTTCGTATATGACAACCTCATGTTTACCAGCACTTCTGCTCAAATGTCCGAGCAGCGCTCTTGCGTAAGAGCAAGGCGTTCGACCTTTCGAGTACTCTATTAATGCAATCGTTTTGTTTTTCGATCGCACCTTCGCACCGAAATCGGTGGAAGTCTACCACGGACACATCACGTCGTAGGTTTCCCTCTTCATTGTGACTTTTGCGGTACTCCCATTGAGCAGGCGAGACAATCCCGGCGACAAACGGGCTCGTTTCCGTTCCCAGACGAAGCAAAAGTATTCCCAATCTTTCTTTGTTGCTGTCCATGAAGAGAGCCACTCTACGGATACGGATTTCTACCTCTCTTCGGTCTGCGTTCTCTAGTGGTTACTGGACGGAAATGCTCTTCGAGGAGTTATCTTGGGCGGGGACCGCATTCCACGTTCGTGTCCACGGACAGCGAGCCAGCGTGTGGTGGTGAAGAGGAGCGTCTATTTGAAAGTGTGGAGTTTCGCTTAGTCTCTTTGTGGAAAATATTTAATAGAAAAATAATTTATTTACTAAGGTAGATTCTATGTGGCAAAAAAAATATTAAATAAATTAATAAAGGTACAGCGTACCTTATCTACATTTTAAAATGTATACTTGGCTTACAATACATTACAATATTTTTATTGGCGGTCCGAAGTTCGACCCTTCGCGGTCCGGATACGGACCGCGGTCCGCCTCTTGCTGACCCTTGGTCTAGATTATTTCTGGCTAATACAGCCACTTGGTAGATTAAGACTACAGATAATGTAAGTATGCCAAGCTCTTTGAAATAGTCTGGCGGATACGCCAACGATATCACATACGGTACGCTCCGAGTCAGGAGCGTGCGTGTATAATATGTCGCCCTCCTACTGCAACCGAGAATGCACTGTGGCAAAGTAACACGCACGAGACACTTTCGCAGACATCACTCGGGATACTCGTCTTAGTGCAAAGCACGCGCTGCTAACTTTTGCACACATTTTGTCGATGTGGTGTTCGCGATCAATCTCGAACTAGAAAAATGTGGTGTGCTGTATCTCAATCCTGACATTGTTTAGCGATTTTGTATGATGACCCGACAGATGAGTGACGAGGCCTTCCTCGTCACTCATCTGTCAGTTCAGGCGGTTCGTAGATGAATTCACGGACTCACGTTTAGCAGGTATCTCGTCGAACAGGTCCAGGCTGCGGGGGCGGTACTCGCGGAGTACCTCGGCCAGGCTCGGCAGCTCCCCGCTCAGGAGCTGCCGGATGGAGCTGAAGGCGGCCTCGCCGCCGAAGCGCGGGCCAGAGCCTGACAGCCACGACGGGGCTGAGAACTGGGAATGAGAGTCCGAGTGTCAGACGATTCTGGCGAGACCTAATACAGGGATAATACTCGTAATATGTCGGGAACGAATCTGTATCGTCAGCGGTGAAAGCTCAAGACCGTTGACTCTTATTTAACTAGAGTTTTGGGACTTGATTGCTATAAGTCGACATCGGTCGGGAGGTCGAGTCGAATTTAGTAGGGGTAGAACTCTTTGCTTTGTAGTCCTTCTGGGGACTTCCCTAGATAGACTTTGCAAAGGTGTGGTACTACCCCTGCAAAGGTGTGGGATTTACCACACTTTTGCCAGTTATTTTGCCGCCAAGGATTAATGTGCAAACATTATTGTGTGTTCAGTTTGAAAGGTAATGTTGCCAGTGAAATTACAGGGCACAGATACAAAACATTTTATATCTCTGGGTGACCAGCGTAAGTGCAAACATCACTATGTTCCGGTTTGAAGCATAATGCTGATGTGCAGTGCTAGGTAATGATTTGAACTCTTCATGTTCCAATAGCTGCATGTCCCTGTGTTGTTATATGGCAGACATGTTGTTTACCATCAGGCACACATCCTGCTCGTCACGTCACTCTATAATACAAAAAAAGTCCTGAAAAAGTCGAGACTCTAATGGAGCCTGAGCGGGTGAGGGTGTGGGGTCGGGGCAGGGTCTCACCGCGGCGGGCCCGGCCAGCGCGGGCGGCGCGGCGTGGTCGCGCAGCAGGCGCAGCAGCGAGCCGGCGGCGGCCAGCAGCCGCGCGTACAGCGCGCGCAGCTCCTTGTTGTCGTCGCACTTCTCCTTGCGCATCTTCTGCAAACGCAAACGGAACGTTCTCATTATTTCGCATGTCGTCACTTATGTTTTCTGCTAAGTTTATTCTTAGATTGCGTGTAAGCTGACGGGACTGCATATTTCATGCAAGGAGTCAAGTGGATCATCCCAGATTCAAGACAAAATCGGCCAAATAAAGTGCGTACACGAACCTTGAGTACATAGTCCTTCAGCGCGTCTGCGAACTGCTGAGCCTCCGGCGTCGGCAGCAGCGGGCGCAGCGCCTCGTGCACCTGCTCGGGTACCACCTGCAGCTGCTCCGGGACCGACAGCTCCTCCAACTGAGGGAAACACGACACTCTCAAATACTTATAAATTTTTTTGAAGTGAAAGCTTAATTGCACCACGTACAGATTTTCCATGGACTGTGAATTGAGCTGAAGGCCACATTCGTAATTGAACTTCAGGTAAACTCGGATGGTCTAGATGGCTATGGTTATGGTCTCGCCCTCTGGTTTCAAACTCTGTGTTATAAGTTTTCACTTCTATAGGCATTTCCTATGACACCAATAACAGTGAGATGAGATAGATGCGATAGTGATATACGTGTCTCACCCTCTCCTTGAGCGCGGTGAAGACGGGCAGCTCCTTGATGGAGTTGGCGAGCTCCTCGAGCGCGGCGGCCGCCTGCACGCGGAACTCCTTCAGCTGCGCCACCAGCAGCCGCGTCACGTCTGCGGGGGAGAGGCGTTACAGCGGGGCACTGCGGGCTAGCGGGGGCACTGCGGGGCTAGCGGGGGCACTGCGGGGCTAGCGGGGGCACTGCGGGCTAGCGGGGCACTGCGGGCTGGCAGGCACTGCAGCTAGCAGGGGCACTGCGGGCTAGCAGGGCCACTGCACTGCAGGGCACTGCAGGCTGCGGGGGGCTAGCACACTGCAGGGCTAGCAGGGCACTGCAGGCTAGCAGGGCACTGCACTATGGGGCTAGCAGGGCACTGCAGGGCTAGCGGGGCTGCAGGGCTGGCAGGGCACTGCGGGCTAGCAGGGGCACTGCAGGCTAGCAGGGGCACTGCAGGGGCTAGCAGGGCACTGCAGGCTAGCAGGGCACTGCGGGGCTAGCAGGGCACTGCAGGGCTAGCAGGGGCACTGCAGGGCAGGGCACTATGGGCTAGCAGGAACACTGCGGGACTAGCAGGGGCACTGCAGGGCCTAGCAGGGCACTGCACTGCTGGGGCTGCAGGGCTAGCAGGGCCACTGCGGGGCTAGCAGGGCACTGCAGGGCTAGCAGGGCACTGCAGGGCTAGGGGCACTGCAGGGCTAGGGGCACTGCGGGCTAGCAGGGGCACTGCAGGGCTAGCGGGGCACTGCAGGCTAGCGGGGCACTGCGGGCTAGCAGGGGCACTGCAGGCTAGCGGGAACACTGCGGGCTAGCGGGGCACTGCGGGGCTGAGCAGGGGGCACTGCGGGCTAGCAGGGCCACTGCGGGGCTAGCGGGGCACTGCTAGCAGGGGCACTGCAGGCTAGCAGGGCACTGCGGGCTAGCGGGGCCACTATGGGGCTAGCGGGAACACTGCGGGGCTAGCGGGGGCACTGCAGGGGCTGGCAGGGCACTGCAGCAGGGGCACTGCAGGCCATGCGGGGCACTGGGGCCAGCGGGGCACTGCGGGCTAGCGGGGCACTGCCAGGCTGGCTAGGGGGGCACACTGCGGGCTAGCGGGGGGCACTGCGGGGCTAGCGGGGGGCACTGCGGGCCAGCGGGGCACTGCAGGGCTAAGGGGCACTGCGGGCTAGCGGGGGCACTGCGGGCTAGCGGGGCCACTATGGGGCTAGCGGGAACACTGCGGGGCTAGCGGGGGCGGGGCAGGGGGCACTGCGGGCTAGCAGGGGCCAGCGGGGCCACTGCATGGGCTAGCGGGAACACTGCGGGCCAGCGGGGGCACTGGGGCCAGCGGGGCACTGCGGGGCTGCGGGCCAGCGGGGCCACCAGGGGCCAGGGAACACTGCGGGGCAGCGGGGCACTGCGGGCTGCGGCCATGGGGCCACCATGGGGCTAGCGGGAACACTGCGGGGCTAGCGGGGGCACTGCGGGGCTAGCGGGGGCACTGCGGGCTAGCGGGGCCACTATGGGGCTAGCGGGAACACTGCGGGGCTAGCGGGGGCACTGCGGGGCTAGCGGGGGCACTGCGAGGCTAGCGGGGGTACTGCGGGGCTAGCGGGGACACTGCGGGGCTAGCGGGGACACTGCGGGGCTAGCGAGGACACTGCGGGGCTAGCGGGGACACTGAGGGCCTTGAGGGGACAATGCGGAGCCTAGCGACCGGCAGACCGGGGACTGCGGGGCCGAGTGACTAGTACTAATACTATTATGGACTCAATCATATATTATAGTTACGGGTAAAATTTATTCTTAACGTGTCTAACTGACCATTGCCCAGCAGGCTCAGTGCCTGAGTGCTTGGGGTACAGATCACAAAAATTGTCGGAAAATGGGTTCTAAGAACGGAATTTTTTGATCTATTACATTTTAACTACTACTGTGACTAACAATATCCTTAACGATGCTAATTATGGTAAAAATGTAGGTATGTTCAGAGATTTGGGAATAAAAGTCTTGAAATACCCTTTTCGAATGATCATCGAGGAGAAGCTAAACCATCTCAAAATAGAGCCACCGCGGTGAAGCCGCATCAGCGTCGTGTGCCGTGTACTGACCCTTGAAGATCTCGGCGATGGTGTTCGTTAGCTCTTCGAGTTCAGGTTTGTGTTTCTCGTAGAAATCGTTGACGAGTGCAGTAGCGTGCGCGACAATCTCCAGCACTCCGTCGAAGTACTCTTTAAGCAGCGTACCGACGGTGTCGGCCACCTTCTTCAGTTCGGGAGCGACCTGCCAACAACCCAGTCTCTTACATACTCCTGGAATTGTGTTTATTAGAGCGGAACAGAATGCAAAAATAGATAAGACTCTATAAAATAGTAGTACGATCAACATTTTAACGCTAAATTCAGATAATTGATTTGTGAATTTGTACGACATAAACTACTTATCACAGTATTATGCACTAATTTGTGAGGTATGCAATATCATCCATATTCATTTAATAATCTGGGCAAAAGAATTTAAAAAAGAAAAGGTTCCCATATTCCACTAGACGCGTATGGCTGAGCAATGTCTTACTCTCAGCCCGCGTAGCGCTAGTCAGTTCTCTGGTACGTCACACAAGTTGTTTGTCAAATAGGACTGACACGGTATCAAACGCGTTCACCAGATTGAGTATAACTCCCAAATTTTCCCGTCTAAGAAAGAGAGACTGTTATGCACATACCTGTTTGGTGTAAACTTCACGGATCTTATTGACGGTCTCAACGAAGATTTGTTGGTAGGTCTCGATAAGCGGCTTGGTCGCCTTCACCACCTCGTCAATGAACTTGGCCAAGTAAGACGCGATGTCGGAGCTGGAAACAAATACATCGTTCATAAAAACATCACAATATCAGCCGAACAAAAATATTAAACGAAAAAATGTTTACTATAACTTAAATACTATTAATAATAAAAATAAAGGTATGGCCGACATTTGTCGGGCATGCCGCCGTCCAGGCAAATCTCTCCGTCATGTTATTTCTGGTTGTTCGTATCTTATTAACGGCGAGTACTTGCACAGACATAACTTAGTAACCAGGATCATCCACCAGCAACTTACTCTTTGATACGGCCTTGTCGAGTCCGAGGTGCCGTACTACAAGTGCGCACCTCTGCCAATTCTCGAGAATGGTCGTGCGTTACTCTACTGGGATTGCTCTATCATCACGGACATGACTATTGTCGTCAATAAGCCTGATACCGGTCTCAGCGCCGGGCTGTTATCGGTGAGATCACCATACCACATGACGAGAACCTCGTGAAAACTGAGAAGTACCTTGACTTATCTCATGAGATTACCGCCATGTAAGATGTCGATTCAACGATCGTAGTCCCAATAGTCGTGTCGGCAAACGGTCTCATACCGAAAAGCCTCGAACAACATCTCAAGAGGCTTTCGCTAGACGGTTGGGTTAAAGGCCAGGTGCAGAAGGCAGTCATTCTTGACACAGCTCGCATCGTCAGGAGGTTCATCTTTCTGCAGCCCTAACAACCGGTAGCTTAGGCACTGCCTCGCTGCTGGTGGCACCCTAGTTTTTAAGTTTATTATAATGTTTATATTTTTATACTTATTGCAAAAAACTTAGAAATTAGCGGAATTAATATTAACTGAAAAAAAATTATTGAACAACTATTTTTAAGTAGTTTAGAAATATTTGATTTATTTGTGGGAAAAATAGTAAATGCCCACGACTTCGACGGCTTAAAATTATGGTATTGCCCATTTTTTAAGAAATGTTAATTTGTTTCGGTGTATAAGGTATATAGCCTATTTGTTATTCCAAACCATAATCTATTTGTGGTCTGAATTTCAATTTGATCTCTTCAATTCTTAAAACGTGTTTGAACAACGAGCACGAAACATGTAAACATCCAAACATTCACACTTATAATATTGGTGGGAATACTAGGAAATCGATGATTTCGATTTTGAAGCGATTTTGAAGGATAGGTAAACGATATCATCCCTATTATTGACGGTTAAACGTAGACTCGATTGGCACAGGACCGAGAAAAATAGCACGATTAGAAGAAATAGAAGAAAGTTGTATGAGGATATAAACAAGTGCACCGCGCCCGAGACCGAGACCGAGACCGAGACCGAGACCGAGACCGAGACCGAGACCGAGACCGAGACCGAGACCGAGACCGAGACCGAGACTGAGACCCAGATCGAGACCGAGACCAAGACCGCTATACTCACATAGCCTGCGACAGGTCCTGCAGCACCTTGTCGTCGACGATCTCCTTGTAGATCTGGTTGAAATCATCCTCGTAGGCCTTCTGCAGCTTCTGCAGCGTCGGCTGCGCGCGCTTGGTGACGTCCTCCAGGTCCGCGAGCGCCTTCTCCTCCAGCTGGCGCAGGCGGCCGCCCAGCGCGTCCAGGTCCTTGCGCAGCGCGGTCTGCGAGGGAGGAGCGTCAATATCACTCTCAACAGCGGGAGGGGTGTCGCATTGCAGCGAGGCCCACAAAAATTGTGATCGTGTTTTATATACGTATGAATGGGTTAGTCCAAACATATTACGATAAGTTTAAAATAACGGAAAAGGCCGAGGTGCAGACTACAGTTCACCAAGTTTGATAATGTTTTGTGATGGTTTTACATATTTCTCTCGTCGGCACCCAGCCATGGAAACAAGTTTTGTCCAGAACTCACCAAAAAGTATTCCGCGTTTTCCTTGGAGACTCCGTAGTCGCTCTTGACGAGATCGTTCTCTAGGAAGAGACCTCCGTGCGCGATGTTCTTCTTCTCCCCGGAGAGCAGGATGTCGGCGGAGAAGTCGACCCTCTTCTCGGGGTCGATGCGGGCCACCACGGACAGCTTGCGGTCGCCTTCCGCTACGAACCGAAAGGGAAGGGGTCAATGGTCCGTGTCAGGTGGAAGGACGACTTTGCGTTCTACGACTGAAGGAGCTCGCACTGCGTCGGGGAACGTCAGCGTGGGGCTCTTTCAGAAGGGAGAGTTTTTGGGGAGCGACAAAAGTTGACTGAACTGTGTGGCGAATGAAGAAAACTTGACTTGAAAAAACGGTAAAGACGCCGAGAGTGGGGAAGTGTCAGCAAACAGAAAGCAGAAGGAATAGTCACCGATATAACCTGTGGTGAGCTCGAACCGGCGGTAGTCGCTGGCGCTGGCCTCCACGCGCACGGCGGGCCCCTCCAGCAGGCGCACGCGCAGCTCGCCGCGCTGCGCGCGCTCGGACGCCGAGCCAGAGCCTTCTAGCTCCAGCACGCTCACCAGCGGAGACTGGATCTACAACATTTATCTGTTTTATATCTGTTACAGATATACAGACATATATCGAGGTAGCTTACAAACCTACAAATTTCAGCTTGGTTCTTTCAATTCTTGCGACGTGACTGGACAAAAAACAACTTTCACTTTTATAACATCAAACTAGTTGGTTTGATGGTTGATTTGTTGGCCAAAACTGGACATGGCACGAACACGACCCAACAGTATGCTAGTTGTAAATGATCGACGCGTGGTGCAAAGCGCACTTCGCGAGTGTCTACGTACCTACTCGTATGTTACAAAAATCGAATCTACTTACGAAGAACTTGAAGTTGTTCGGTGAAGCCTCAAACAGGATCTTGCCCTCCCGGTCCTGCGGAAGTGAAATATAGCGTTAATGTTATCCTGAGTGCGATGGGACCATGTGACGTGACATCCGGTACGAGGGTACTCACGCGGCCGAGGCAGGAGTGCGCGAGGACGGCCGTGGTCTCGATCTTGATGGAGTTGTCTCCGGAGCGCACGGCGACGCCCTGCACCTTGAAGAGCGCCTCCTGCGGACACACACTGGAGTTCAAGTTTCCGGCGAACCGAGTGTTGCGCAGATTACATCGACAAATATCGAATCGGTATCCGAGGATAAAGAGATCGAGTCGAAGGCCACACGACCCACAACTAAAAAGATGTGCTTTCATTTTGATGCTCATTCATCATTCTGATACGTTCCTGCAGATGATAAATAGAAGCAACGCAATTTGCGAATATAAATAATACTTAATTTTATTATTTACTAGATGCCCGCCCCGGCTTCGCCCGTGGTATATTATATAGCACTCATCGGGATCCCGTACATATCCAACGGTGAAAGAATGACTGAAATCGGTTCACTCATTCCTGAGAATATCGATTTCAAACAAAAAACCTCTTCAGCAACCTACTACGCCACCTGTCGGAAATTGGTCGTACGAACTCAGAATTAGAAAAATAAGGAACTTCGTTCCAAAAAATTAGCAAAGGCACAGATTACTGAAATTCAATGACGCAATCTTTGACACATGCTGTCATGTGTCATGTCAAAGCACGAAACGTACGAAAACTCTCAAAAGGTGAATATTTTTTCCCGATTTTGTTACATTCTTGTTTCATGCTCCGCTTCAATTAATAGTAGAGTTATTTTCTATAGCCTAAAGCCTTCCTCGATAAATGGACTATCCAATAGAAAAAGAATCTTTCAATTCGGACCAGTACTTCCCGAGATCCTAGCGTTCAAGCAAACAAACAAACAAACAAACAAACAAACTCTTCAGCTTTATAATATTAGTATAGATTGTACGATCATCTGAAAAATTTAGTTGGCAATACTGATATCGGGCAATCGCTACGTTACTTCAGTTTTATTTTTCTTACGGTTTTAGTCTCACGTTTGTTTCAGTTCGCGCAACAAAATCTTTAACTTAATTCCGAGAGTCGGTATCAAACTTTGGGTAGGTATTTGAGGCAAGCTGAAAACTTGTCCCAGTTCCTATTACATCCCAACACGGAGGTGCAGGCCTGGCTGGTGCAAACCGGGGCTTGCCGGAAGGAACTTCATTCGAAAGAGTTAAGATAAGTCATACTGTCAATATAGGCTATGGGTAGTGGCCGAATTAGGAGGCTAAGTATGGAAAAGGTTCCGTCAAACTAGCTAACTTACCTTGTCGAGGCTGGGATGCGAGAAGCCGATCTCTGCGAGCGCGGTCTGGCGCTGGTCGCCGGCCACGTCCAGGTCGAGGTTGAAGCGCGCGGCGGCGCGGTGCCCCCGCCGGCCCTCGTGCAGGTCCAGCACCAGCGCCCCCCGCGCGCCCGCGCGCCCCTCCCCGCGCCCCGCGCCGCTCACCTCCTGCTCCAGCAGGAGCGTGCGCCCCGGCAGCGACACGCGCACGCCCGCCTTCCACTCTGCCGACCAGCGGACCCAGTTACACGACAAGTCTCAGTGCAATCCAATTTATGAAGGGATAACCTTTTCTTCGCGCACCGCACGTGGATTTTTCGTGGGCTGGGAGTTGAGGTCAAACGCCACGCTCGTAAATGAAAGAAATCTTCGGGTGAACTCAGGACCGTTTCTAGATGGCCATGCTTATAGACGAAAATGCCTTGAAGATATATTCCAGAATAAAACGCCCTGCAGTTTCACCCGCGTCGTTTCCAAAGTGAGCTATCAAATTCTTAATTATAAGTTATCAGCAGTACAACAGCAACAGCCCTATGACTACGTAGAACTTTTATTTTTATATGTTTACACTAGACCGCCATCGCGTCTGCCGTTGCCAGGGATGATGCGGTCGCACTAGTTCACTGTAGGTTTGAAGGAACGAAAGTCAAACAACCATCAGGAAAAACCCTCAGACAACGGAAAATGTATATTCCGAAAAGGATGAATCAGATTTATAAGACGTCATCACATCAAAAAAAGTGTTCGGATCGTCTTCGAGAAAATTGGTATCGAGTGGAGCAATAGACATAAATATTGGTAAATGTATCGCCTTTCGAGGAGAACGTCCAGAGTGTGTCTCACCGTCGGCCGCGGGCGTGGAGTAGACGCGCAGGTGGTACTTGCGGCCCTCCTTGTTGGCGTGCAGGTCGAGCGAGTAGCGCGGCGCGCCCGCCGACACCTCGTCCTCCACGTGCAGCCCCAGCTCCGGCGCCACGCCCAGCGGCCGCAGGTCCAGCGCCGCCACCACCACGTTGCGGACCACGCCGGGCTCTGCCAGAGGACACACACTTGGCTCAGCTCGGACCACTCCATCTCCGGTCGTAGGCCCCGACGACGAGTATTCCAAAAACACTGCTTATAGCAGTAGTCCGTGGTATCACCCGCACAATATTCCAGACTGTGTTATTCCAGACCATTATTAACAAAACTAAAATACAATGAGAATTTCACTGCGCTGCATACTAAACTAACGACTTACACTAAGCACACCTGAATTATCTATAGACCGATGCAGATTTACAAATAATTGAGATGTTCAAGCCCACTACCAGTCGGAAGTTTATCCAGCATGGTGGCAGCATCATCACTCTGAATGGCAATGCTTATGCGTTGGGCCAAATAAATGCCAGCATTTTGGTCACATACATCCAAACATTTTTATGTTTTTTTGCGTTTATAACATCAATAGTATGTGAGAGGCAAAAAACTCGCTGGCGAAGTGAAAGTGTGACGGATAGTGGGAGATGCAATGAAGCAGCAGCTGTGAAGGTACTGACTGGAGAGGTCGAGCTTGGCCTGCAGCTCGGCGTTGGCGCACTGCTTCTTCTCCTCGCAGTAGACGTGCGAGTTCTTGAACTCCAGGTTGGTGACCTTGGACTCCGCCACGTAGCTGCGCTCGCCCAGCGCCACCTTGAAGAACGTCTGCGAACCCGACACGCACACATTACTTACCTTTTCATTATTACACAAATTTTATGAAGCAAATTTTTTGTCGTTTTCTAATAAATTTAAATTGTTTCTGTTCGGTACAAAATTAGCTCTAGCAATCTAAATTAATCGTGGTCAGTGATGACCGCTGAACCGTCTCTAAATTGTTTCCAAGTTCAGTAATCTCAGCGATTTCAAAAATGTGCGCGTAAAATATTCGCGCCCGACTGCGAAACCAGATTTCACACGTTTATAGTATTAATATATTTCGTGACGGTATTACGAAATACGAGAATAGTAAGTAAGTAAGTAATGTTGAATGAGGTTAGTTGGAGCCCCACATCGCGGCCGCTCCAGGTAACGTCACTCCCTACCAGGGAGAGGCACCGAGACACGCACCTCGACTCCCTTCTCGCTGCCCTCGGTGAGGATGGTGCGGATGTACTTGAAACTAGCAGACTTCTGCTCCTCAGCGAACTTAACGGAGCCGGAACCTTCGATGATGGTCTTCGGGCCTTCCTGCTTGCTGATGTACGAAGTGCTGCAGAGAAAAATATAATATTTTAGGGAGTTGCAAATGTTAGAATTACGTTACGGTCGTTGGAATCGATGAACAACTGGAACCCAAAATGTGGTGCCTGATCGTTCGGACTAAGCCGAAGATCTCATATTCGTTGTTTTACGAAAAGCGAAAGAAAACAAAGCAGTAGAAAAGACATATCGTACTGACCTTCCTCGGATAAGGTCTTTCCCGTCGCTGGTGTAGAGCAGCTCGAGGCGGCGGCCGCCCGGCGCGTCCCGGCTGGCCACGCGCCCGGCCACGTGCAGCTTGAGCTCGTCGGAGTCGGCCTGCGCGCTGAACTCCACGTTGTCCTTCTGCACGCTCGCCTCCGACACCAGCGCCAGGCTCACGGCGCGCACGTTCTCCACCTTCACCTCCAGCTTGCCCTGCGTCGAGCTCAGCGACGTGCCCTTTACGTAGATCCTGCGACACGATCCATTATGTTAGCACGCAGCCTTCCCTAACCCTTCTTCTAAATCACTATCTATATTTCTATCACCATCACGACCCGAGTGGTCGCGAATCAAATCAGATTCGCCGCAAACGGCTTGCTGTCTCGCATTCTGCTTCGATCCTCGATACACGAGCGTGTTTTTATTTCTACGAGATCACTCGGCCCCGAGGCACATCGATAGCGACGGTACGATCCGGAACACGCGCGGTTACTACCGGAGACCGAACGGTCTCTTCGAAATTAATCCTTATCTAGCCACGGAAATGGAACCGAAATAGTTCCATTGGAAATGCATTTAATCTATTTAAATATAGCGTGGAGTCTCACTTGCTAGTCTTGGGGTTGGAGGGGCTGGAGTACTGCAGGTCCAGGACTGGGTTCGCCTTGGACAGCACCACGCTGGAGGCCGCGCGGTACACGCGGCCGTCCGCGGACACCACCACCGACGACGAGTAAGTGTCTGGCGCCGGGTTCTGTGCGGGGACGAGCATCCATACAGTGAGCGCGTACTCGGACCCGCGCGGGTGAGGGAACGTGACATCATTCATTAGCACTATATAGATTGCAAGATCATCGATGGAATTGATCAGATTCCTTGACGATTGCACCGCAAATTAATGATTGCTGAATTTATGAATATTGTCGCAATCCGTGAAAAATTAACTCTTTGAAGTTTTTACATTAATCGTTGGTATACTTTTACTTTTCAATTTAACTTTAATGTGAATTAGAACAGAGCAGGGGTGGAGGCTTCATTACCTTGGAGTGCACGGTGACCTCTAGCTCCTTGAGGCCCTCGAGGTGCGGCGCGTGCGCCTTGAGCACGAGCGTCTGTCCGAGTGCGCCGGCGCTGGCGGCGGCCGACACGGCCAGGCTGCGGCCGCGGTCGTAGCGCGCCTTCAGCTCCACCGAGCTCGACGTGCGCTCCTCTGCGGACAAGCCGGCCGAGTCAGAACCTTGCCTACATCAACTCTTTGACAAAATACTGTTTTACTAATGTAGAACTCGTTCTTGGATCCCAGAAAAAATCAACAATTATTTTTTATTTATTTATTTTTGTAGCTTTACATTTGAACTTGACTTGAGTCGCTTGATATTAAGCAACGATACGGTCTACGATGGAGTGTGCTCGCCTAGAAGAAACTCTCTCGATTGGAAGAGATTGTGACAATCGAGAGAAGTACCTTGGCAACAACGCATTCCACAGCCTACACGTTCTTATCACAGAAGTAGAGTCAAACCTCTTCGTTCATGTATTTGGGAAATCAACGACAACAGCAAGGTGGTATTAGATCAAACAGGTCTCACAGACAACAGATCAACAGAGTTGCACACTCTCTGAATTGTCTCCGAAAAAAAACCGCGCGACCAAAATAAGCTAGCAATTTTGCGGCAATGTTAAAACTTTTCAGTATTTTTTGCACAAGCGTGTCGTCGCTTCTCCTAGATTGATTTCCTATATTGGATTGTTTCATGTCACGTAAAACCTAACTGGTAGTTCCTGTTCGGCAAGGGGTTTATTTTTTTGTTACATTACAAGACCTCAGAAGCATGGGTAGAATTACAGCGTGGAAAAGAAAGGCAAGAGATAGAGCGACATGGAGGAATATAGTTGAGGAGGCCAAGACCCACAAAGGGGGTGCTGGGTGCGGGGTGCTACGGCTCGGGAGACCGGTGACTGTCGATCCGGGGACTCGGGGTTCAAAATCACGAGCACCACAGTCTTTTCGAAGTCATGTGCGTAATGCCGTTAACTTTAAACGGTGCGGGAAAACATCGCGAGGAAACTGATATGTAGTCATGTGTCATCTACCAACTCACATTGAGCGAGCGTGATGGATTATGGCCTTGGCTCTCTCCTTGCGAGAGAAGTGAGTGAGAGTAGTGAGCTGTTTATGTAGCGGCGCGGTGTGCGGGGTGTGCGGGGCGTGCGGGGTGTGCGGGGCGTGCGGGGTGTGGGGCACTCACTGTCCTGCTTGTGTTGGTAGCTGCCGTCGAGCACGAAGGGCTCGGCGCGCGGCAGCAGCAGGCGCAGGGAGCCGGCGCCCGCGCCGCGCCCGGCGCGCGCGCTGGCGTCCAGCTTGTAGGTCGCGTCGTTCACCTGCAGCGACTCCACCACGCGGTACTGCAGCGAAACTCACGCGCTCAACTCTCTCATTCATTGGAAATAAGGTCCTAGCTGACGGACCAAATGTAATGATTTATATTTGGCCCAGTCCGCTACCTACCTAAACCACCAGGAGACCTATGTAAGACGATAGAAAAGGGTATGAAATAACAAGATTTAGAACTATGCCGTCACTTGAAAGCTATCCGAGTCCAGGTGAAGGGGGTTTGCAATTCTCGATCATTACTCCTTGTCCCATGATTTTTGTACGGCATTGCGGAATAATGAATTAGAAGAGGTATTGAAACTGTATGGAACCAATGCCGTACATAGTGATTTGGTCATTGAATATGACCAACATTTGCCCTGGAAATCGCCGGAGAATCAGAATTTTGCCGACAAAAATAACGATAAATAAATTAAATTTTACAATATTTATAGTTTCAATACCTCTTCTAATCCATTATTCCCTAACGCCGGCGCCGTACAAAAATCATTCGACAAGGAGAAATTGTCGAGAGTTGGAACCCCCTATCTTCATCTGCTCTCAGTTGGACAGCTTTCAAGTGACGGCATAGTGCTGAATCTTATTACTTTATACCCTTCTATCATCCTACATAGGTCTCCTGGTGGTTCATATGACCCATAAATTTTGTTCACTGACCTGCAGTCTAGAAGTAAGTTTTTGGATTTGAAACGTTAGAATTTTCTTATTCGTATGCTACCGCCAAGCAGTCATGTGCACACAGCAGTGTGTTCCGGTTTGCAGGGCAATGTTTCAGTAAAATTACAGGACACAGAAATAAAACATCTTATATCTCTGAGTGATGAGCGCAGTGCAGTGCTCTTCATGTTCCAATAGCTGCGTGTCAGTGTCGTTATAGGCAAACATGTCACTTACCACCAGCTACGTGTTTGCCTGCTTATCTCGTCACTCAATATTATATAAAAAACGACTAGTACTGTACTAAACAACCACTTTTAAAAACCTTTTACTATTTACCCACTTTTGCACATAAAATACTGCAATTGATCTTCTAGCTTCGTGGTTATACTATACTAGATGTCCGCCTCGGCTTTGCCCGTGGTACTTTATACAGCAGTCAACGGGATCATATCATATCATATCATATATATAACATATCCAACGGTGAAAGAATGACTGGAATCGGTTCAGAAATTCCTGAGAATATCGCTTTCAAACAAAAAACCTCTTCAGGTACCTGCTACGCCGTCTGTCGGAAATTGGTCGTACCAACTCAAATTTAGAAACAATTTATTTAGCAAAGGTGTGTAATCTGTGGCAAATGTGGCAAAGGTTTACATTCAACTAGATGTCCGCCCCGGCTTCGCCCTTGGTAAATTATATAGCAATCATCAGGATCCCGTACATATGCAACGGTGAAAGAATCACCGAAATCAGTTCAGTAATTCCTGAGAATATCGCTTTCAAACAAAAAACCTCTTCAGCCTCCTGTAGGGGGTCTGTTACCTCGACGCTGTCCGCGGCCGCGGGCTGCTGCACCGCCACGGTGCTGGTGAACTTCAGGGTCCGCGCCTGCTCCACGGGCAGGCGGAGCGACACCGTGTAGTCGTCCACGTATCTGGGGGGACATTACCTCACTGGAACTCCGCTGATTCATTTTATAACCATGGAACGTGTAGAGGCTAAAGGGTTCCTCTCAGAATTAGGGCGCAGGCTCAGGGAGAGTACGGGTGACTCCCGCTCCGACGTGTTCCTGGAGCAAAGGTTTGCCATCCCCATTCAACGTGGGAACGCGCCGGAAGCGATCAGGGACGGGTTACTCGGAGATTATTTTTAATACATTTATTATTTTTTGTATTCTTCTATATCTCTTTTTTCTTACGCTGTGTTAGAATTAGGTCAATGTTATCTTAGGATTGGCCTGGATAAAAGAGCACCGATTTGCTAATAGCTAACATGGAACTATTTTAATCAACGAAGGTGTAATTTAAGAAGCTTAATGTGTCGTATGCCTTAATGTCAGTAGTACCATTCGTATACGTCATGTACCTGTACTGGGTCCTACGATCACGACTACGACTGTAACTCAAAATACTTGTAATAAATAAATAAATGTTTTTTGATTTAGAAATAAAGAGTTCAACCCTTTTTTTATGTCAATGTAAAAGAATTCTATTTATTTTAAGCCTAAACTTTACCAAAAACGTCATAAATTTCCTCTCCTATGCTTGTATGTCAACGTTTCTCCTATAAACACGCTGATTGCCTGGGAGGCAACACTACCTGTGGCGTTAATTTATAAGTAAATCACTGTAAAATTTACATTTGTTTGTCCCACAATAAAGAGTTTTCTATCTATCTTTAGATGATCTTTCTATAAAAATCATTTTATAATCGGTTTAACTAGCTGTTAAAACTTGTTTAAAGGCAGATCCTAATGTCAAAGTCAAAGTACTTTACTCATAAATGTACAATTTACACGTCAATCAAAATGTAAAACTGTACTGACTTGCTCTCCTGTCCCTCTCCGAACTGGACGACGAAGACGCCGCCGAAGTCGAGGGCGATATCGTCTCCGTAGCTGGCCTTGAGGTTGTAGATGTCGTCCGCGCGCGTGGGCTCGCCCAGGTACGTGGCGCTCGCGGCCAGCGACGCCGGCTTCGGCATCAGCTCGCCGGACACCTCGCTCTGGGAACGCATCACGTCGGTTAGCTTTCGTTCTCCGTTAAGTTTGAATGTTGGACTCCTCGAATTCATTGTTTCGTATATGACGACCATTTTCAACAAGCAAATAATATTGCTAAGTTAAAAACTAACAATGTTAAGGTTCAGGACGATCATAATATGACTGCATAAAAACCTGATACTACGGGACGTTTCAGAGGCGAAACTCGACTGGTCTTTTGCGGCAAAAATGAAGTCAAAGAAGTAAACGTAGATAAAGTCCGTGAACAAGCAACTCACGGTAAAGTCGAACTTGTATTTCCCGTCGTGCGGCACGTTCTTGAAGGTGAAGGAGTTCTGGAGCGCCTTCCCGTCGGAGAGCTGCAGGCGCAGCTGGCCCTCGTAGTCGACGGTCTCGGCGTCGAAGTTGGTGTTGGCGAGCTTGCCGCGGTACGACAGGCTGGCGCCGGGCGCGCCGCGCCGCGCCGCGTCCGACAGCGCCACGGACGCCACGCCGTTGTACACCTGCGGGGAGGGACACCACACTCAATGATCATTCTTTCTTTATTTAGACCGATCCTGTGTTTGCACACTGTCTATAAATAGGTAGGGTTACGATACTTTTTTCAGAATCTATCTGTATAAATGAAGTTTTGGCGAACTTTGGCCCGCTTGTGCTTTGAAAGTTGACAAATCTATTTTTTGACGTTTTACAAGGGACTATATTGTGACCTAGTGTCGTACTGGTAGAAATACTTATTTCTTGTATATTTAATATTTACATTGTAAAATTGATTTCCTTGAAATCCCAAAAAAATACAAGATAAATAACTATTCCTCGATTAGATAATATGATTAGAACCCCGAGAATCAACTGAATTTAAAATTAGGTTAAAATAAAAGTTAAACGTTATAACTTCCTCTGCTGCGTATAAATAAAAATTTACTTTTCAAATAGGAACAACAAAATTACTAGATCAAATATAATATGATGGTCGCACGTTCTGTACTAGTACGTTTATGTCAATCTTAAAAAGCAAAGTCTCGTTATTAATTTTATATGATTCAGTTTTCGGTTCGAATTCAATGGTCATGATGCCTCCACCTAAAGTTGTTATTGTATCACTGAGCCATATACTTATTAAAGCATTTTTTTTTGTGTGTTGAAATACACAAGGTTGGAGAGCTAAGTAAAATAATCTAGTCTAAATCTGCTAAGCCGTGACATAGGGAGGGAGAGTTAAATCAGTTCAGACAGTGTTTGAGTGATGAAGGGGATAATGCCAGGGAAGACATGTGTGCTGACCCCGTCTTTGAGTGTGACGTCACGGTCGACGCGGAAGGTGAGGCAGCGCTGCGTGGGCAGCACGAGCTCGATGTTGGCGTGCGTCTGACCGCCGGCCGCGGCCCCGAACTCGCCGTCCTGGTGCACGACCAGCTCCGTGCGCTTGCCGCCGTACTCGAACTTGTTCCTGGGGACATTGACAATTACGATCAACATTTTGAGTCAACAGATCATATGAGTCGAATTTATCTAAATCTGAATGCATTCAATTAATTTGGTAAAATAATGTTTGTTTATCGGGTTTCCATGTTTGAAACGCATATTAATTTAAAAATAGAGGTAGCTAATAAGCCGCCATTTCGTAAAAAAAATGTAATTTTATAGATCAAATCGATGATGAAACTTATTTTTGAACAATATATTCTTATATTATACTCTCTTAATTGACTCGTATTCAAACTGAAGTGAAATTAACCGATACAAAAACATGAACTCGATAAATAGGTAACGCCCAAGACGATTGTGGCATTTACACGGAAGAATACACTGAAATAGTAAAGAAACGAGAAGTAGAAGCAGGACGTACTTAGAGTTGAAGAGTTTGTCGGTGATCTTGTTGTCGGTGGAGAAGCTGAGCTTGTCGCTGTTGTCCTTCTCGTAGTTGAGGAAGAGGTCGACGTCGGCGCTGAAGGCCGGCTCGTGCGCCACGAACTTCACGTCCGCCTTCAGCTTGCGCTGCGACTGCAACCACACCCGCCACACTCAGTATACGTGTATGACACTCTTTCTAAAATAGTTCAATTGGCCTCAAGTACCAGTAGCTTCAAAAATAAATTAAATTTGATCAAACTTTTCAAATTAAATTTGATCGTGTACACCGTTTGGAATTTCTCGAAGTAAGTAGTATTTTTTCAATTATCTGTTCATTTACAATGGAGTGTCACAGCAGATGACCATGCCGCTTTAAAAAAAAATACATACAAATTTATTTATGGAGAGATTTTCGATTGTCATAATGTAGAAAGTGTTTCCAGCAGGCGAGAGCCTCACCTTCTTGAAGTCGACGATGAGCATCCCGTTCCCCTTGCCGTCGGCCTCGGAGAGCTTGAACTGGCCGCGGGCGGCCACCGCGTCCACCAGCACCAGGCGCAGCTCGCCGGCCGGCGCCGCGCCGCGCGTCACCTTCAGCAGGTAGTCCAGCAGCTCGCGGTCCGACGATATCGTGGCGTGCGACGAGAACAGCTGCGGCGTCTGCTCCACGCCCACGTTGAATCTGCGGAGGCGAGGCCGAGGGTGAACGGAGGGTAGGCTACGGCAAAAACACAGTCAACATTCCACAAAAACTTCTTCACTCACTTGATGTCCTCGGTCTTTCCGTAAGTGACCTTCAGGTGTCCGACGGCGCCCACGTGAGTCTCCTTCGGGGTGTTTTTGTGGTGGACGACCCCGGACAGCTCGTACTTGGCGACGCCTTTCAGCGAAATGTAGTTCTCGAAGTTGGACTTGTCCGCGTTGACGATGTCGCGCTTTGGAGAAGACCTCGAGCTCGCGTTTGTCGGCGGCGAGGAGCAGCTTGAAGCTGTAGTCGTCGGGCTTCTTGATGTGCGTGCGCGCGCGCAGCTCGGCGGCGGCGGAGTGCGCCGGCGCGGCCAGGCGCAGCGCCGCCTCCAGCTTGCGCGGCTCCACGTCCGCGTCCACCACCAGCTTGAACGGCAGGCTCACGATCTCGACTGCAAGCAGACAGGAGGTGAACGAACATTCCGCAGCGCTACCTGACGTTGCAGGTCGGGCTCTCGGGATCGAAAAAATGCTAACTTAATGCGTCGCGATCGCATAGTTCCACTTACATTTGTTTTTTGGTGATTATGTTCGTAGTCTCTGGCTTATCAACGCTGTATTTGAGGTACTGCGAGAAGATAACGCGCTTGCTGCGGTCCTTGCAGTCGCCGGAGTGTATGATGTCGAACTCGTTTTTGATCTGTACGGAACACGTTCAGACGTTAGACTCGCGGGCGAGGTTGAAAAAAAGTTCATCAGGAAATAGAAATAAATAAATATATTGAAATAAAAAACCTTCGGGACCTTTCGATTTTTTAAAACTGTTTAAAATTCGACCGTAAAATTGAATGTTCCGAAAGGTCTGGTGTTGCGTTTTGTCGCTTTACGTTTACAAGAACAGGGGCGAGAGTTGACGTACCACGTCCCCGAACTCGGAGTGTCCCTTCAGGATGAAGTTGACGAGCGGGTTGAGCTGGTTCATGAACTCGAGCTGCAGGTCGGCGCCCTTGAGGCCGCCCTTGAGCGTGACGTAGTCGGTGACGAGCTCGAAGGCGGCGTCCCTGGCGCCGGCCTGGCTCTGGAAGAAGCCCTCGACGCCGACGGGGTCCTGCGCGCCCGGCAGGCGCAGGCGCAGCCCCTCCAGGCTGTAGCGCGTGAGCGCGCCGCGCTGCTCGCGCAGCACCTGCCCCTCCAGCTGCGCCGCCTGCGGCTCCTGCCCCGGCAGCCGGTAGCGCAGCGCCGGCCGGTACGCCGTGCGCGCGCCGCCGCCGGACACCGCCAGCGCCGCGTGCAGGAAGTACTCCTGCTCGTCCATGCGCGCGCGCACCTCCGCCGCCAGCTCCGCGTCCGAGCGCCGCGCCGACAGCTCGCCCGACAGCTTCGACAGCGGCCAGTCCAGCGCCAGCTTCAGCCCCACCTCGTTCTCGGTGTACACAGACTCTCCGGTCAGCTGCGTGCGACGGTTCTTCGAACCTGACAAATACATACATCAGTTCTATAATTTTCGCTAACCTTTCTGATATGACCTATTCAATCTTCAAAATTTAAGATAAATCACCTTCGGCGTCCAGGAGCAATTCGAAGCTGGTCTTCCCTCCTTCCTCTCGGACGAGTCCCCGGAAGTGGTATCCCTTCAGGTCATTCTTCTCGAGGACGATCTTCAGCTTGGAGATGCCGGTGATCGGGTAGCGGGTCAGGTACTTGGCGAACGAAGCTTGATTTTCCGGTCCTGAAAGGGCGAGCTTTAGTAACTCCGGACAGAAGTTTCCTAAATTGGAATGTAAAAAATCACACTGAGTGGCGTTACCGTTGACGGCGAAAGGCAGCGAAACCTCGCCGCACAGGGTGAGGCCGAGCGCCTCCGAGAGCTGGTCGAAGCAGGCGGCGTACTCCTTGTTCCGGTCGGCGTCCACCTTGATCTTGGTCTGCTTCTCTTTCTGTCCTTTCTCGGCCGTGAAGTAGACGACGTCGTTGGTCGCGACGATGATCTCCTGCTTGTCGACCGGAAGGCCGAGCTGCACGTCGAAGCCGCGGCCGTTCTCGAGGACTTTGGCCACGACGTGGACGCCGGTGGAGGAGTGCAGGTTGGAGACGACCTTCAGGCCGGTGGAGACCGCGTCCGCGTCCACGAGCAGCACGGCGCTGAGCTCGAGGTCGGCGCTGGGCACGAGGCGCACGTCCAGGCGCGCGGTCTGCGGACTGCGCAGGCACGCGGCCAGGTCCAGGTCCGAGGCCAGCTGCAGGCGCGCGGCCGCGGCGCCCGTCAGCTGCAGGCGCAGCGGCAGCCCGCTGGCCGTGGGGTACGCCAGCTCCGCGTCCAGGAACAGCAGGTGCGCGCGCAGCTCCCGCTGCGGACACGGGACCTCAGTCAGGGAGCGGCTCTCGTCGGGAGCGACACGCAAAGAAACTATTACAGCCGGAAGGGACGAGAACTTACCGAGAATTTCTTGGCCTGGTCGGCGGCGCCGGAGAGCATCGCGATGAGCTGGGAGACGGCATCGTCGAAGTCGAAGCCCTTGCTGTCTCCGAGCGAGAGGAACACCGCGTCGGTACCGAACACCTTCACGTACAGGTCCAGGTCCAGCTCGTTGTCGAATGCGGTCGCTTCGGCCTTCAGCTGGAAATTCCAATTCACGAATTTATTTCAGCTCAAAATTGTAAACTGAGATGTGCATTTCTATTTTAGAAATGAAATTTGTATTTCTGGTAGAAATGAAATCTGAAATCCGTTTGGAATTACTTCGAAAATGTGTTTGCAAATAAAATTTAAGAAATAGTTTAAGTCCACTCACGTTCTTGTCGAAGGCGTCGATCTCAGTGTTGACGGAGCGGCGGCCGCGGTGCAGCGCCTCCTTGGCCCGCTGGCCGCCCGCCGCGAACGACGCGGCCACGGCGTCGAACAGCTCCTGCGCGCTCCTGGCCCGCAGCACGCCGCGCGGCCCGAGGAAGTGCTCCACCACCAGGTCCAGGTTGCCTTGACGTCCGCCCAACTGTCACACGCGGACGTTTCAAATGAACATAATGACAATTCACAACTCGAGTAATCTCGATAGTCGCTCAAAGTCATCGATCGATCGACTCCGAATAAAATGAATTAGAATTGAGATGGTGACGGGGTTGAAAATATCCTATTCTTATTAGCCCGTCACGTGGATTGTAAAAAAAATAAGGAATACGTATTATTTGGTTTTATCAAGTTATTAAAAATCGACAAAGATATCATTAAACTTCTGGAATGAGTGGTTGTGACTTCACCTCTACATAAAATTGTATAAAGACGTGACGTCGCTCGAAACTGCTAAGCTCTATATTTTATTTTTTATTTGTGAAACAAAAGAACGTGAAAAAACATACGTGTAAAATATTTTTGTAAATCTAACGGATGGATTAATTAATTCGTTTTTTCTGTAGCCATGGCTATCGATGAAGCTTACCTCGAGCACGTTGAAGCTGTGTCCGAAGAGCTCGGCGGTGAGGTTGAGCGCGGCGGCGCGCGGCAGGAACGAGTCCTGCGAGAAGATGACGGTCTCCTCGGCCACGCCGCCCACGCCCAGCGCGTCCACGTTGAATGACTGCTCGCGGAAGAACGAAAACTTCCTGAACAAAACAAAACATCGACAAGATCAGGTTACCTGCCGGCCTCAACAACGGAGGTAGCTCGCGACATTAAAGATTTAGTACAAAAAAACGACAGCAAAATCTGCGCACGACAGACATGCAGGATGGCTGCCGATCTGCCTAAACTTTCACACGTAAAGTTTGGACCTTTAGTACCGCCAGGTACCAGCGAATATCACAAAATAAATAGCACTATCAGCGAAAAGAAAAGCAGTGTGTTTTATAAAAGCCAACACAAATGGGTATTAGATAGAATTTGTAAGGTGGAAGGTTACCTGTCGTCGATCTTGAACCTTGTGGGCAGCCCGATCTGTCCGTAGTGCAGGCGCGCCAGCCGCCGGTCGGGGTTGGCGGACGCGCGCACCGCGCGCAGCGAGGACGTGATGAAGCGGCCCACTGCGGACACACGCCATACGTCACCTTCATACGTCACACGGCGGGCCACGCTGCCGGCCTGACTTGGGCCTACTCGCTACGGAACCCTCACTCACACGATATTCAGTTTTTATGCTTGAATGAAACGAGTTTCCGTAATTAAATTTGTTTTACCGTGTTAAGGAGTTTAATGCAAATTGGGAGTCAAAGAAACAGAAATATTTTTAAAAAACTCGAAGGACTCCAATTGTACTCTCTCAGTATAATTGAGATTTTCGACTTTAAATGGGTTTTGATCAATACAAAACTAATTAGTAATCTAAATAGTAATCGGCAATCTTCAGATTTGCAAATTTGTATGGCAAGTCAAGAAAGAAATTGTAGTCACTCAACCAATATTCGCGTCTCTAGTGGACAAAAAAGGGGTAGGAGGCGGGCGGGAATGGCGCGGCAAAGACGTCGATAGTCGCACCTTGGTGCACGGGCTCGGAGTCGAGCAGCGCGCGCAGCTCGCCGGCGGAGCGCGCGCACGGGCACGCCAGCACGGCCAGGTACCCGCGGATGCGCAGCTCCGAGTCCAGGTTGCGGTTCTTCAGCACGTCCATCGCCGTCTTCTTGATCTGCGGAGCGGAGAGCGGTCGATGATGGGTCACATGGAGCTTTCACATTTATATTTACATCACATACTCATCGAAGGAGTTAAGTTCCAAATTCTGCTCTGGTCTTGAGAAGCGCACAAGCGAAAGCGCACAAGAGGGTTCCGTTACTTTTTAACATTGGCAATTGACAGTCGACGTTCCGGTACCCACAAGAGCTGAGAGTAAGGTGGACGTGTCCAGGTCGGCAAAAAAGACTATTTGAAAACTTATGGTTAATTTTGATAGAGTAAAAGTATTTTGTTGCCCTGGAGCTCCAAGTCTAAGCAGTAGGATTAAGAGGGTTGCTTATAAAATCTATTTTAAATGACGAAATCTCAATTTATGAAGTTGTAGAACCGTGGAGAGCAGTGTGTTACCTTAGCGTTGCAGGGGTCTGCGGTGAAGGCCTCGAGGGCGGCGGCGCGCACGCGCGCGCGCACGGCGCCGTCCTGCGCCACGTGCGCCAGCTTGTCGGCCAGCGAGCCCTCCAGGTGCCCGATGTTGCGGATGCCCTTCAGGATCGCCACCACCTGTTGACGCCGTACTCACGTCAGTCGCTAATAATCCACGGATATATCGAGATCATCAAAAAATCCTAGGGACAGAAAACACTCGCGGAGGAAAATCCAACTGTCACGAGTGATATTTTACTGATACTATAACAATGTATAAGTTTGTCCCCTGAGGTTGGTTAAACGAAATCGAAGCGGCTCTAACGGGAGTATCTCATTAGAGGTCGGGCTACGTCGTTAGAAAACGTCGAAAGCCAAAAGCTACGTGTATGATAAGCACCTTGTCCTCGTCGAGCTTGCTCTTCTGGCGGCAGTTCCCGAGCTTGGCGGCGAGCTTCTGTCCGAGCGCGGCGGCGGCCGGCGAGCGCGCGCCGCACCCGTGCTGGCGGCAGTGGGCGCCGGCCAGCGCGCCCGCGCCCAGGTACAGCTGCTGCGACACGTCCGGCTGGTCCAGCAGGCTCTGCGGGCACGCGCGCCAGTTCGTGGCTCAACATTTACTGCTGCAATAGTCTTTGGTTCTCAGAACAGTGCTGGTTTTGATACGACTAACGCAGTTATACATTATCAGCAGCAGCAAGACAAAATTAGTTTTTTCCAGAATGTATGTCAGTATTATAGAATCATCAAATCCGAGGACGTCTTAGAAGTAAGAATTCTAAATAACAGAGATAAAATGACCCCAAATGATAAAGTACGGTATGGCACGAAGAGGAAAAGCCGAAACGTACTAGAACATTCAGTAACAGACGTTATAGAAGGGACGATCTAACGTCTTAAAGATGACGGGAAAAAGAAAAAAACTACAGCCATCTTTAAACAAACATGGTTGGAGTGGGAACTGACCGTGACAGCCTTGAGCGCCTCGTCGCTGACGTGCCTCGCGTTCCCGAGCGACACGTAGTAGAGCTGCGCCTCCAGGGGGTCGAGCTGTGCCGAGCGCAGCAGGGCGGCGCCCGCCTCCACCGCCTCGCCCGAGCCCGCGCGCAGCAGCCCGTCCAGGAACACGCGTCTGCGGGGAGGAGGGGGGGGGGGGTCAGGCCATACTTCACACCTAGTTAGACCTACCGCCTCGAAACTACCCACTTACTTTTCCAATTGATTGCCTTTAACTTGGTTGTAGACCTTCAACAGGTCCTCCTTGCTGGTGGAACGGAAGATCTGCAATTACATTAGAAAACGTTGTATTATAAAATATGTGGCATGAAGCCGTGTGAGGTTTTGAAATACGTCTCATGTCTTAAAAAGAGAACCTCCGTATTTTTACTGTACTTGGATTAAAAAAAGTGTCGTGTACGTACCCGGATGAGCTGAGCGAAGCTGCCGGCGGACTTCTCGCTGGCCTCGGGCCCGACGCTGCGCGCGGTGTCCTTGACGGCCTGCAGCGCGGCCGGCAGGTTGCCGGGCACCGCGGCCGCGCCGTGCGGGTTCTCGAAGATGATGCTGCGGGGGACCGTGCACTGGCCTGCGGGGGGCACACTGAGATCAGAACCTCCACAGCTCGGTCAGAACCTCCAAAGTCTAGTCAGAAGCTTTAGAGCCTAAGTCAGAACCTGAGATGTTGATGTGATACTGATTGATGAACCTTGAACGTACGTACCAACATGACGTGACGGTTGTAATAAGTCGTGAAATAATAACCGTCATTATGTTTCAGGGGAAATAATAACCGTAATTACCCTTTAATCCCTTGAAATCATTGGCCATAGATACAGTAAAATCGCGCAACAAACTACTGTGTGTCAAATTCTATCTATCTATCAGTTAACTGTAGTTCTATGTGAGATCCATAATGATCGAAACTTTCTGAGATGCTTCATTTTCTAAGACGGATATCCGAAACAGAGGGAATGTAGTTTGTCTAGATTGAGGTGTGATAGACTGAAATGGTTCGAAGTAACAGCTTACCGGGAGGGCCGGCGGCTGCCTTGCCGGTGAGCGTGAGCTTGGTGTGGACGCGAGCGCGCGCGCCGGAGTCGCCGGCGAACGGGCGGTACACGTACTCCTCGGTAGCCGACACCTTCTCCGGGATGTCATTGTTCACTTTAGATTCTATGTTCAGAGTGGACTGCAGAATTTGGGATTCCTTGATCTCCTGTTGGGGAAGACACATTGAAGTTTAGTTACCTCTACATTGCTCACGTTAAACGATAGTTTTTTAAGAATAATAATAATTTTGTGACGTCAAAAAAACTGTTGGAATGGTTTTTCAGTACGAGGAAGTGAAGTTTTGAGGATCAGAAGATGGCAATATTTAGACAAAGAGGAAAAAATGAAAAAGGCAGAAATTTTGAATAATGGGAACAATGAGGATGGAGATAAGGGTAAAGTTGGGAATGGTGATGAATGAATGAGGGGAAGAGACACTTACAAAGGTAATATTAGGAATGAATAGAAATGGACGAGGGAACGCAGCGGAGATAAAGGTTAATGTAGAAATAGAGATGATTAGAGTGGAGGAGAGGTGATCTGAAAGAGAAGGGCTTGCCGACACTGACCGCGGCGGGGTTGAGCACGGAGGCGGCCAGCCCGGCGCGCGGCTGCTCGCGGTGCGCGCAGCGCGCCAGGTCGCGCGCGCGGTGCACCAGCGCGCCCGAGCGCGCGCTCTCCGTGGGGCACGCGCCGAACACGTCCACCTGCGCCCGGGAGACAACGGTACACATTGTTATGGTCGTTCATGAAAGAACATTATTAGAAAATCATAATCTAATATATAAAATTCTCGTGTCACAGTTTTTGTTGCCATACTCCTCCGAAACGGCTTGACCGATTTTGATGAATTTTTTTGTACTTATCCGGTATCTATGAGAATCGGCCAACATCTATTTTTCATCCCCCTAAATGCTAGGGGTAGTCCACCCCTAAATATATTTTTTTATTTTTTAGACAAAAATTTTAATTTCAATTTTTATATGATACAACATACAAAAATACATACAATCCTCAATTTTCACCCTTCTACGATCAACCCTTTTTTTTTAATAGCCATTTTAGTAATTTAATCATTTTTCATCCTCGGTCGTTAACTGACCAATCGTCATTTAATTAGTTATCCCCGCCAGTTGTCTACAGGTGTCACTTCTGACCCAGTAAACAGCACGATAATTTGGAGATCAAAAGTAGCCTATAGCATATTTATAGTAAAAACACGCAAATCTCGGGAACTACTGGACCGATTTAAAAAAAATCATTCACCGTTCTTTTATATGTACGTAATCCTTGAATGCTGTAGGTTATATATATGTACCACGGGCGAAGCCGGGGCGGGCCGCTAGTTATAATATATGCCTCCCTGCCTAGAGGCCCGCCCCGGCTTCGCCCGTGGTACATATATATAACCTGCAGCATTCAAGGATTACGTACGTATGAAAGAACGGTGAATGATTTTTTTTAATCGGTTCAGTAGTTCCCGAGATTAGTGTTGATTAGTCGTTCATGAAAGAACATTATTAGAAAATCATAATTATAATATATGCCTCCCTGTTACCAATATTACAAAATAATGTCGACAATAAATACTTATCCAAATAACTGCCACGAATCGAAAGACACATTTCAATTGGAAATCTAAAGAGCTGCTTGTTTGTGAATAAAATCTCGGATGTGCAGATTTAAACTGAATTCACTTTACATACTTTTTATTGAATAAATGTGATGCTGATAAAGTGTAATTATAAAATTATAAATTATATTTACATTTGATTCAAATTCATTTCTACCGGCAGTCGCAATACAAACCTGTAGTTCACTAACTACAATACGTCTATTATTTTTTCCTACCCATTGCAAGCATTGGTATGGATGTATTAAAGTTAACACATCATGGATTTAAATGAAAAGTTAGATGTAGTAGCCCCGGTCGGGAGGTGTGTGGTGTGGTGTGTGGGGTGTGTGGGGTGGGGTGTGGGGTGTGGGGGGTGGGCCCTCACCTGCGTGTTGGCCGTGGTGTCGGTCTGCAGCAGCGAGATGAGCGCGCGCTTGATGTTGAGCGAGCGGCGCGAGTCGGCCGGCGCGGCGCACAGCTCGGCGCCCAGCCGGCCGCCCGCCAGCGAGAACTGCACCGGCAGCGCCAGCCCCGCCGGAGCGCCGAACTTCTGCGGGCGGAACACCACATACACACTAACATCTCGGACATTGTCTAATATAATTACCATTTTCCCAAATTTCAGAAGTTAACGGTCTCTCCAGATTTTCTATTCCAGAACTACGATATGTTTGATATACAGACGCCATCTCGTGGTTGACGTTCCAAAGACTCCACTTTTGTAATAAGAACATCTAGGCTGTGGAATGCGTTGCCTGAGTGGGTTTTTCCCAATTACAATGTTGTTGTCCTCAAATCGAGTAGGAATCGGTTTTGCCTAAGTAATGGCACTCCCCATCTCAGACTGCATGGTCGCCTGACATTCGTCGAGATGGCGGTCAGATGTAAGCTTGGCCACATTAAATAAGGTGTCGTCGGGTCGCACCTGCCCGTCGGGCCCGGAGAGCGCCAGGCTGGCCACGCGCAGCTCGTGTCGGCAGCCGCCCAGCGCCGCCACGGTCACCTGCGCCAGCAGCTTGACGCCGGTCTGCGCCGGCTCGCCGCCCGCCGCCAGGATGTCCACCGCCGACTCCACGCCGAAGCTGTACCGCTGCCCGGCCGCGAACGGGAAGGGTGCCGCTGCACACACACACACGTCATCACCCGACCTCCGGCTCCACTGCTCACTTGGCAGCTTGCACTTTTATAATGTAAACACTTGACAGGACTTCATCACGACCAGAACTATCATATTTGAAGACTGACTGAAATGTTCTCGTGACCACGGCGGTTGCAACGCTGCCGAAACGTCGAGGTAATCCAATGATAGTTTTGATCTAGAGACTAGTCCTGTTAAGTGCTTATATTATGTGTTAAAATCGCGAAAGAAAAACAATAAGTGTACTTTTATCTCACGAAACAACGCAAGCTTTACTTGTGCGAACGGTGTTCATAAGAATACTGTGAATGTGAGCCGCGGCCGAAGGTGAGCGTTTTCACAATACAACATCCGAAAACAAAACATCATCGCGTTTTAAGGCTTACTAACGCCATCTGTTATGTCTGAGACGAATCAATATTTTTTTACAAAATTACTAATTAATCACCAGTTGTATTTTGAGTTGCAGGTGATGAGAAATGAGCAAAAAACGTTTAATAAAGTATATCCACTGGTTCTAATTTAAATACTTACTAAATTAATAATTTAATTGAGTGTACAATATGTTTGATATTGCAATTGCAAGTTAAGCAAAATACTAGATAGTGAAAATGAGAAAAGATTTAAAGAATAATAATCATGCCACACTTACATCCTTCACATTTTATCGAACAATCTGAAACAAACAAAGAAATTCACGTCATTAAAAACTGAGTCACGTGACCGTGGAGAAAACAACAATACGTAAATAGTTGTCGATTAACAAGAACCGACGCAGTTAATCTGTATCATACGGAATGAGCGAGACCAACAGTTAAAGCACATGAATAGGAACCAAACAATGAATCTTGAGTGATAACGTCACCAAATACATCCTCGTAGAGTAACGAGATGTATTCATCATTTGTTAATTCCTACCTAACGCTAATTACATCGAGATAAACAACGATGAATCATTTTTAAGGTTAGTTCGTGATCCACCGATCTGCATGTGATCTAATGATCGTTCATGTTTTCACTCCATCACATATCCTGCAAGCCGGGCCCGGCACCGGCCGCCGGCCGCCGGCGCCGGCGCCGCCCGCCGGCGGGCTCCCGGCCACTCCCGGCCACTCCCGGCCACGCTCGCCCAGGTGGTGGCTCTAGTTCCTCGGAACATTGTTCTGACAAACATTAAAAAAAGAACCAGTCTGAAAACAACAGTGTTTTCAAACAATGATCTTTAGAACGGCGCCGGCGGGGGCTCTGATGTTGCAGATGTTCGTAATCAATTACCATTAAGCGGAGGGTCGGCTGTTTGTCACTTTTCTTATAAAAAATAATTGGTGTTCTAGTTCTCAAAACGGCAGAAATATGGAATTAACAAAAACTAACAGCACCCCCGCAGTGTCACCCGCCTAGTTCCCGTTCCTGTTATTTCCCCGGGGAAAAGTAGCCTTTGTGTTCTACCAGACTTTATCTAACTGGCCGATGTCAACCCGGCCCGTTCATAAGTTCCAACGTGATTAAGTAACAAACATCTAAACATTGACCTTTAGAATATTAGTAGAATTATTAGGATGACTCCAGTTACATTGCATAAGATAACAGTTGGAAAAGTTGCAGCAATCAACGACAAATTATTGAATATAAAGTACAAAGATAAGAGTGACACAACTCATAGGCACAAGTTATCGGGGTTCAAACTCGAGCAATTAAACGGGCTTATCAGTCGGAGAGCAAATAATTAGAAATGGAATAACAGAGGTCAAGGAATATTCCCACAAGTCAGTCATTATAACAAATCGGCAACATTGTGTGCGCGGATCCGGGTCGGCGGCGGGGCGCGCGGCCGGGGCAGGGGGGGGGGGCTAGTGCGGAGAAAAGGACTCTCATCTTGCTATCATTACATTTGAGAAGATGGAACTGGTCGCCATATTACATGAATCATCCATATATACAGTAAAATAAGTTAAACCGGCGTATGGATTACTCTCTGCATTTACGCGTAAACTTTGTTAGGCCACAAGATGTGTCCAGGTGCCTGGGAGCCGCTCCGGCGCGTCATCCCCGCTCGTTCGCTGCCGTGAACGACTAACTCTCTAGTGGAAAGCGTAGAACGACGTTAATGACGAAACGACCACCAGTCGGACACCGTGGATCTAGATCTGCAGCAGCCGAGCCCAGCCCGGCGGCCCGGCCCGGCGGCGGCGCGTCGTCTCTTCGCAATTACCCAATTGTCCCGTGAAGGGGAGCGCGCTGGGTTCAGCGCCCGCTCTCGTTCTAGATCATTCTGTACCGGACTCTGTTCCACGGTGAACATTACGAGACATACTAATCTTGCATTATTCTTAATTCTTTGTATATATAATCTAACTTAACCTTTAACGCGTTAAAACCAACGGTTTATGTTTTAACGCGGTGGTCGTTGGAACTATTTGGGGAATTAACACCTAGTGCCTGCATTAAAAAGACGTAATTAGCTATTTTACACCACGACACGACTTTTGTTTGCTCCTAATAGCGAGTGGTACCGTAGTATGATATGTATAGTTAGACATATTGGGTAGTTAAGCTAATCTGTCTAATAATAAAATCGGTTATATTTATAACACGTATTCGCTGACCCGGCGAACTTCGTACATTGCCTCGAAAATAACGAATTGGTACATAAAACAAATGATCATCTTATTTTGGTACAGTCATTCATAACTCTAAAAACAAAAGTCTTTAATCATTGCCAGTTATGGCTTATGGAACTGAGACGTGGTCCAACTGTAGGCCTCATAACGAAGCTCAAAGTCGCACGGCGAGCTATGGAGAGAGCTATGCTCGGAATCTCTTTGCGCGACAGAACCCGTAATGAGGATATTCGCAAAAGAACAAAAGTAGCCGACATAGCTCAAAGAGTAAGCAAGCTGAAGTGGCAATGGGCAGGCCACATCGCTCGCAGAACTGACAACCGATGGGGAAGAAAGGTTCTCGAGTGGCGACCACGAACCGGGAGACGCAGTGTTGGACGGCCTCCCACTAGATGGACAGATGACCTCACAAAAGTCGCTGGAAACCGTTGATTGCAGGATGCGCAGGACCGTTCGTAGCGGAAATCTAAGGGAAGGTCTAAATTCAGCAGGGGACGTCTTGCGGCTGATGATGATGATTATTCAAAAGTTATGAGCATACATACATTTTATATATAAGATTAAAGCTGAGGCGGCAGGAACCCGGACAAATTTAAACTAAGGGGACAACGAGACCAAAACAAGCTATTAAAGATTATTTGCAAAATTCGCCAAACCTCTAAGGAGTTCGAAGTTTTCCAACTGCCTCAAACGATGACGTGGCGAGTCAAACAACACAGCACGAGGAGCCGGCGGAGCGCCCGCGCCGGATGGCTGGCGGCCGCCGCTGATTCCGTTAAACGATACATCCGTACACAGCCGATCATTGGAGTCGTGTCCTATTGACATGCTCTAGAACAATGCCCGCCTGCCTTGTGGCGCCGCCGCCGGCCCCTGTGCTGAGGCGCATCATCTTACTTCCATTTGTGTCTTATACTCTGTATAACCTAAGTTTCACCTGAGACGAAGCGAGATAGATTTAGGTTCGACAAGATAATTTACGGTGCGGCAATCTAGGGTCGTGGAATTTGGGCTGGTTTTAGAAAAATTACCGCAAAATAAAATTCTGTGCGCGGAAATAGGTTTTGTGGCCATCGGGAGCTTCTATATAACTACAATCTTGTGTCATATATATTACAGGTACCCTAGGAGAGCTCTGCGTCATCTCATCCTTGATCTGTTGGTAAGAGTAAGGTCCGAGTACAACGGTTCTGACATCACCACAGTCAGCACAGCAGAGCCGGTCTCCGGACTGGCGGGAGTCGCTCGCCCGCGCCGCTCGCCTTGACCGTGAGTCCTGCACTTCGCTCGTTATCGCTCGTTATCTCCGCACATTGTCCCGCGCGACCCGGACCGCTGACCGCCGGCTCCGCTATCGCTCGCTCGCTACTTGCGTTACAATAATACCATTATCTCACAAAGAAAGATGTGCTACACTCGAACTGAGAATGTTCGCTGTATTTTCGCATTTTTAGTATAATACGTTTTGTTGTTTCTGGGAAATAAAACTTGATAATGCGAAGCATCTTGTGGTACTGAAACTCTGAACAAACTAAACCAGTTAAATAGGTCATAGGGGTATGTCCGGATTACGTGTATGGTGTATGGTACCACTCAGTACAAGGGAAATCACTGCACTCGGCATGGAAAAATATTTGGTTTTAATAAAAACTGGACAGTTTTTGAGTCGCGTTGCCTTAAGCAAGTGCTTTGTATCCCGTATAAATAAAATTAGGAATATTTAATTGGATAACGGGACACTCACGTATATACGGTCGGTCAATCCGACTCGAGTTTCGGCCGCGTCCGGCGGCCTTTTTCAAAGCGAGTGCACACGCGCGGCGGCTGCCCGTTTGGCACTGAACTGAACTGAAGATTCCTAATTTTTTAATACTAAAATTAGGAATCTTCAAAACTGACATAAAATAAACCACGCAAATACCAAGGAAATAATGTGCGACCAAGACTTGACTTGACGAAAAGGGTGTACCCACGACTATGTGCACCGCACAGAAGAGATTATACTTATTAAATTTTTTTAAAGTTTTGCTGACGCTAACGAGCAAACTAACGCTCCCACACATGCCCAAAAGCTGACTAAACATAGAGGCAGTTTAGACTAACTACCAGAATAGATCCCATAAAAACGCGCTACTAACTACAATGTGTCGATGTGCGCGTGCATCATCACAAATTCATTTTCATGATAATTGCCAAACGCACCATTAGAAGTATAATTTCAAAAATGGTGACCATGATGTAAAGAAATCTGATGCTTTATCAAGATGATGATCATTGTGTAAGGAGTGACATCGGTAGCCAGAGCGCGGTTCGCGAGCGGGTTCGCGGCGAGATAGCACAATCAGAGTTCAGAGTTGGCGGACTATCTCCCTCGCGGCGGGCAGCGGCGCGGCCGCCGGCTCCGGTAGGTATGCTCTCCTCTTCGTTATCTCTCGCTAATTAATGTTTTAAACAATGAACGTCAACTGTTGCTACGACGATAAACAATATTATCTGGAACTATCAAGCTCGATGAAATATAAACTCATAGTAGAAATGATATAATGAAGCTCGTCAAAACTCTGAGCTCTAAGGTAAGCTTTTCAGTTTACTGATGGTTTCCCCTCGGTTTATATGGTGTTTCATTGCAGCGTTAGTGGTGCAATCCTGTAAGTCCTACAAACGACAAGAATTTCAGAAACAAATTAATTTTAAACGAATTGAGTAAACCACATGCCTCCTCTAACAAAGCGGGGGGCGGCAGTAGAGAGACCGACACCCTACAAACAGAAAGCAATGGAAAATAATGTTGATGACAAGAAACCGTGACCTCACGATCTCCATTCTCCATTACAAAAAAAGAGCGCAGAATTCAAAAGTCTAACCTCCGAAAGCCTAGTCTAGTCTCCGGAACCACAATAGTTACTTCTGCTTGGATTTTTTTTTACTTTAAATTTACATTGTTCCCGGTAATAAATAAGATGTCCCACCGAGCCGCTGGCGCATAGCGCCGAGCGGGCGGACTGCGCCCTCCGAGAACTTCCACAGATTAACAAGGATACCAAGACTTAGCCTACAACAAACACCTACGCGCGGACACACGGACCGCCACGCGAACACGGTGATGTGAACAACGTTCACAGGACTCGGAGAGAGGATCCACACATCGTTTCTGAAGATTATATATCTTTAGTATGAGACATTGTATCTTCTGCGGGTGTCAGATATCGCAATCGGTGAAATCGGTCCTATTGAAATGGTTAAATAATATAACTTTTTGTAGTGGTTCAATCGGTTGCGAGTCTACTCACTGAGCCGTAGCTCTTAGGTTCGATTCCCACTAACGACAAACATTTGTGTGATTAATACGAATGTATGTATATCTTCTTATTTTATAGTTTGTGTGTTTGTGATGTGTGAAAAAATTTGTTATTTTAAGTATCTAGATATCTGAGTATGTAGCGTAGACCCAAGTCGCTCATTGTGGTTGGTTTGTATTCTGTCTCAGTAAAACAATGTTACTCCGTAATGAAACAAAACTCCGTAAAGGACCTCAACAAATAAACACTGTCAATGTTATGACGGACGGACATGTGTCGCCGCTCTGCAAGTTGCTCGAAAAGCTGCATTATGCTATTTACATTTTATTATAAATTTGCAAGTGACTGACGTGGATCACAACTTTACCCTACAAATAGCCAGTTTTGCAAGGATTGTGTTTTTGACTCCGCCTATATATATCTGGATAATTGGCGATCGGGAGAGCGCGGGATCGGGATCCCCTGAGAGAAGATGCAATTTGCGAGATGATAATTGAGCTCGATGAGGGCAGGTTCGGGGCGCGAGCGCGAGCGCGAGCGCGAGCGCGAGCACGAGCGCGCACGGAGCATGAACGTTTTTAAGTGTTATATAACAAAGGTCGATAAAGTTGTCATTCTAAGCCGAACGTGTTAATATTAGGCTAAGACTTGGGAAATAATTTAGCTCTAGGAAACCTGGAATAAAAATTTAAACCTCCTTACCGGATCTTCGTTGGATTCAATCGTAAGGAGTTTTGTTAAGAATTGCAAAAATTACACAAACATGATTATTCGCACTCATGTATTAAACAAAAAATTTCAGCAATTCACATTCTCAAAATATCTGGAAACCTGGAAAATGTGAAATAGTAGGGAAGAAAATGTAATGAACTTACCGTTACTGTGGGCCGGTTTCCATAAAACGGAAATTACTAGTAAAGCACTAAATAAACTAATACTACTTTTCCCCATTTTGACAGGGGTAAAAGTACCACTTAATTATAAAGAAGTCAGTCTCCGGTCCTTACGCTACAATACTGTGTGCGTCTGCGCCGCGCACGCGAATGCGACCCGCCCGTGCGCGCGCCCTTATATAGAGTCGGCGCCCGCGGGGCGAGGGGCGGGGGACGGAGTTCCTCCTTCCCCCCACCCTGCAGGTACTTCCGAGAAGACGTCCACTCGAGTCCTAGCGATATGTCACTCCAACAAAGAAACTCCGATCGAAAGCAGAAAGTTCGTCAAAATACTCAAAACATGGAACTATCCGGTAGTAGTGTAGTTAGCTTCTGTTAGGCTTGGGTTCTGAAGTATATCTCCGTTGAATGTAGCCCAGCCGCACTCTCTCAAAATTTGCAAAAATACTAGATGACAGCTTTCGTATCTGTCCGGATGCTCGACAGGTATATATTTTCTACACAAAGTATAATACATACATGTATATTATGATCGGCGTGGCAAATGAAACACCTTTTTTTCCATTCATACCCACGTTTGTTTGTTTATTAAGCATTTGTTTGAGCTGTCAGGGAGTATCCCGCCGTATCTATCGCCGTATCCCGTACAACACCGTCCACACTACACTGCACACTGCACACTGTACAGCCACACTGCTCTCACACACATGCTCACTCGAAGTTCGGCAAGCACTAAGCAGTCTACGTCGAAACCAAACTGTCACATACAGGTATCTAAGTTCGTCAGTAGGATACCGACAGCACCAGCACCGGCTCCTAGCAGCCTGGTACTTCCGAGCAATTTCAGTATTGGCAGTTTGCAAATATCAGTAAACGTAATTCACCAAGTTCCGCCCTCTTAGCCGCAATCAAATAAACTATTCCGAACTCTTGCTTCAAGTAATTCTTGAAATCAGCGAACTTTTGTTTTACCCAAGTAAAAGTATTCCGCGAAACTTGAGAGTAAACAAAGCTACACGAGTGAGGGGGGTGAGGGGGTGTCGGGGCCCGGCGAGTGCCCGGAATTATTGGGTTGGCCACCATTTCAGAGGGCTCTAAACCAAAATTCACAAAACACAGAAACGCAGCAGGCCCGCTGCCTTCCTACCTCGCTGCGTGGAAGCCCATCCGCAGTCAGTGAACCATTTGCGATATCCTATCCTCCGCTGGCACACGTTGTTATAACGAAACAAACTCTAGTTGTAAAGCAGAGTTTATGGCTGTGGGATCAAGTGGGGTTTTAATAAAATTACCTCTATAAACTATGATCTTTGTGGAAACCAGTACTGCTCTAGATTTACAGGTCGGCCTCCGTGGCCGAGTGCGGCGGCACGCAGCTAATACGGGGGAACTATCGGTGCCGGTGGCTGGGAGCCGCATCGAAAGCGTGACCGAGTAATATTGTGTAGGTAAGGATTTTTGTGATTCATTGGCTTGACATATAAGTTCGATTGTACATGAAAATTTTGTGCAGGTTTTGTTGTCAAAATTGGCAATTGGCCTTGGTTAACAGCATCGACTACTTTGAACCACGACCGGACCTTGTTCGTTCAGTTGTTAACTTCCAATAAAATTGGTAGCGGGAGAGCGCAGCCGCGGTGCGGGTGACGCTCCTTGGGGGGGAGCACTGAGACACGGAGCGCAGCCTGCCGAGGAGGTAGAGGCTGCTAACTCTCCCACGTGTGCCCGAGAGGAGCATCCGTGATAAATATACAAAGTCCGTTGCAAAGTAAACACATCTGCGATAATAATTAAGTTGATTTGTTTATCGTTTCCGATGCAACTACTCATTAGAGAATAATGAAACTAATCAAACCGTAATCTGTGCGGCCGCTCGTTGGCCGGCACCGCGGCTCTGTGCACGTGTGTGTGAGGGTGTGTGTGTGTGTCAACCTTTGTCCACGCACTGGAGTCTACTTGGGACCTAGATATAGCACGGCGACCTGCCACAACGACCTCATGCCCGAGCAACACGAGGCTAGTTTTTCAAGCTAGGATAGCAAGCTACTCGTAGTACTTCTAGCTTCGTGGAGACAGAACTGGTTGATATAGCTGAAAAACTAGCCTCGTGTCGCTGGGACATCAGGGATAGATCTAGAAAAATAAACACAGAAGACAAATTTCCAGGCATAAGAATGCCGTGCTGTCCCAGGCAATTATTTGGCGTTCAGATAACTGTGTTGCACTACGATGTATTTGGCAAGCGTTTTGCTTGCCATTAGGCGCACGTTTCGCTCGTCTTTCACTCAATTTTATAGCAAACATTCATGAGCATCCTTTTAAGTGGTTTTCTATTTAAAAAAGTTAAGAAGCATTTATACTTAACTCGAACTAGATTGATTTAAAAAAATCAAATCACATCGCACCAATTTAGGAGCGATGGCCACTTGTTTCGAAGCCATAATATCTACGTACGTATAATATATATAATACGTATAATAATGATACGTTGCGTAACATAGGAACTAACGCCGTCGTCAAGCCAACCAGGGCTGCTGATGCCCGACTGTCCGATGCCCACGCCCTCCTGAGAATGTCATCCAAGTGTCATTATTTCGTGGTACGCCTGTAGCATACATAGTCATAGTCATAGTAATTTCGTGAGATAATCTAATTGGAAGATTGAGGCAGGAGGACTTCCCGAATGAGTTGTTGAAAGCAACCAACGATGCCAAGTTCATGTTATTGACTAAGTTGTTAAAGACGTGCTACTATTCTCTGTCTTGAGCTCCTGAGTCCTCCTGAGGGTTGAAGCTCGCGTATGTTTCATTCCACCTGGTCTGTCTGTAGGAACCCCGAAATATATTTCGGGGTTCTACTCTCAGAAATATATTTATAAAAAACCGAGACAGCAATTTTGTGACGATGATCAAGATTTTAAATAAATATGTACCTTCCTCAGAAGATATTATGGCAAGTTCAGTGAGATTTGCGATATGCTGACTCACTACACAAATAAATCTAAATTAGTGATTCCCACGTCACGACTTGTAAAAAAAAAGTTTAAATCATTCAGAAATATAACACAATTTGATTATACGTTACCTGACTGCTTGACCTCAATGATAAATGTTTTAAATTAACAAACAAATAAGTTGATAAAAGCATAGACGTGTGATCGGTAGCGAATAAAATAGCTTGCAAAGAGAATGTAAATTATAGCTTGAACACATTTGACATCGGAGAATAAATTTTCCGTGGCTTACAAAGAAGGATATGTTTGGTTGAATCCTACTAATATTATGAATGTCAATGTTTGGCTGTTTGTGTGTTTGTTGCTGATCAATGTGTAAACGGATCAGGTTAATATTTGGAACACAGATTATAGTCGGGAATAACACATGAGCTAATTAGTATCGCAGGAAACCAACGAGAACGGAGCTGCGAGTAAAACCGCCGATCGCTGCTAGTATTCAATATTCCCATCATCATTCATTTTGTTTTAACTTATTTTTAACCGACTTCAAAAAAGGAGGTTTCTCAATTCGACCGTATATATGTTTTATTTAGCTGATATTATAATATAATATAGCGGATTTGATGACATGTAGGAACTCATAGACCAAACTGCCGAATAAATTGATACCTCCCAAGGAAAATTATACGGACTCTAAATTACAATATACTCTAAATAAAATTACATAGATTACATTTACAAGAGACGTACGTACTTATTTAAAGAAAAAGTGACGATGGGTACTGTATTACCAAAGCTTGCTAAATTTATGTAAATGTTTTAGTAAAACCGGAGACCCATCTATTGATCTTTAGGATTCGGCGTAGTATTCTTTTGAAGTATCGAATGAGTAGTTAGAAGCCTATCCATTATTTTAGTTTTGTAAAAAAATACTTGTTTTAATACTAGTTGAGATTATTTTGTCTTCCAAAAAGCTTAAAAAGTACATCAGTATATACTTCCTAAGCAGTGTTCAGGTCACAACTGCTACGTAAAAGCTCATACGTAGGCGGCTGTGATAGGAACTACCAGCGTGTGACATAACAAGATACTACGTGTCTGAAATATCTAAACGACGCAACAGGAAAATTTACTAAATTTAAAAAGACATTGACCATCATTTTTATCTAAAAACTATTTACATTTAACGTAATCGGGGCTGGCAAAGGTCGACGCACCGCTCCCGCTATCAGCGCCGGGCCGGTGCTGGGTGCCGGCTGCCGGGTGCCTGGCGCCGGGTGCCGGCCGCTAGGTGCCGGCCGCCGGGTGCCGGCCGCTAGGTGCCGGCCGCTAGGTGCCGGGCGCCGGGTGCCGGCCGCGCCGGGTGCCGGCCGCTAGGTGCCGGCCGCTAGGTGCCGGCCGCCGGGTGCCGGCCGCTAGGTGCCGGCCGCTAGGTGCCGGGCGCCGGGTGCCGGCCGCTAGGTGCCGGCCGCTAGGTGCCGGGCGCCGGGTGCCGGCCGCTAGGTGCCGGCCGCTAGGTGCCGGGCGCCGGGTGCCGGCCGCTAGGTGCCGGCCGCTAGGTGCCGGGCGCCGGGTGCCGGCCGCTAGGTGCCGGGCGCTAGGTGCCGGGCGCCGGGTGCCGGCCGCTAGGTGCCGGGCGCCGGGTGCCGGCCGCCGGGCCGGTGCCGGGTGCTCCGGGGTCGCTCCGCGCCCGCGGAGACAGAGCTTCAAACACGTAGCTGAATACAGTCGGAGGTGAAGACACGCGCCACAGTCAAGCTCCTCTTATCGCTCTCCATTCATTAGACAAAGGCGAGCTGGTTGGTTACAGTCCGTCACTAATTCAGGGTTTGGTTTCGATATATTTTCAGAAGATTGGATTTTGATACGAGTATCTTTTTAAGAATGTTTTGTTTTTTTTTCAATTGACCACATCTCGCCTTGAATTAAGTGACGATGCGGTCTACGATGGAATGCATTTACCAAAAACTGTAGAACCTAGACTTGAGGATACTCATATGATCTCTATCAGGGGATATCCCCTCAGGCGTCCCACGTGTATCCACAGTTCAAAAGTTCTAATTACGAAAGTTAAGACTCTGAATATTTCAAATTTTAATCGGAATACGACTTCGCCTTTCCAAGCTGCGAGCGATTTGGTTGGAAAAAAGGCGATGTGTATTTTACAGATTAGGTGCATTCTTTACTCAACAAAACGATAAAATACTGATAATCTTGCTACTTTTCAGCGACGTTCAAGACATAGGACCTTTTCCGGACAAGGGTTTCATTGCTCATGAGCCTTTAGTCACGTCCCTCGATCGATTCCAGAGCCTTAGCCGAGCCATCCCAAAGGCGCAATACACCATAACAGAACAAGAGTGAATCTGTGCTTGGTATAGATTTAAAATGAGCTATTGTTCAGAAGTGACCTTGACACCTTCGGGACAATGTTCAGTTCTTTGGCACTTAATTAGGTCTTAGATTCAATCAAAGATACAAAGTTTATTATAGATGTCAAATGACACCTGGGAAATGGAGAAAGTTCGAATTTTCCAAAACTAATACATGGTGGCATATTTTGATAAAAATTACTCCAGAAATTAATTAAAAAGTGACGAAACAGAATAACGCAAAAGAGAAAGGACTAAAAATAATTAGTTAATTAGAAGATGAAAAACACATTTTCCATATCAGCCTCTGGCGAATGATCTTTGATTTAGCGTAAAATGTTAGAGTTGCCGCCATCCGCCCCCACCCGAGCACCTCGAGCCCGCGAGGACGGGTATGTGTGACGTGGGGTTCCACAACTTATCAAAGATGTACAACGAAGTGTGTGTTTGCTCGCGGCTTCACGAGTTAGCTACTTTTTACCCTGGAAAGTTGAGTGCGGTGAGTGAGGCGCACGAGCGGCCACATCCGGCTGATAGCGGGTGCGTTACAATGTAGGTTCCAATTAGCTCCTATCATCACGCGTCGCGCTCACCTCGCTCTCGCCCCGCGCCCGCCTCGCTTCCGCGCCACCCCGCCCTCGCCCGGCAGGGATCCGTTAGCGGTTGTTTGCGCGAGAGTTCCCGAGCGGTTCAAGGCTCACTTCACCGATAACCTTCGCTCTAAGCTCGTATTGCAGCAATCTATTTATTACATCTCTATCTACATCGTAAATTGAGAGAGAATGTTGCAAAAACTTCTATATATCAGGAACTTGTCGCCCTGTCTGGTGGTCCCGGCGTACTCGGGTCGCCGGTGACAGGGGTGTGCCCTGGAGGAGACTCTGGAGGTGGGCTGGTCCCTGTGGGTTCGCGCAGAATGTGCGATCATCCTCGTGTTCCCGACATACACGAAAGAGGTAGAGCATCCATCTACCCGCCACTCGCGCCGACAGGAGCCAGTCGGGTCGTGTCTACGTTACGCGGCCGTGCCCTTAAGGCGGAAGGGTTTGCGGCAATGCATTCCTCCACGTAACCAAAGAGAAAAATAATAGTTTTTCCATCCCACCAGCTCGGAAAGAGTACTTTTGCTCCTCGATATCAGGGCGCAAAAGTCGTTTTTATCCTCTAGAGGTTAAAGTAAATTTGAATTTAGAACATCGTGTGTACTGAGGTTTTGAATTCAAAACTTAATTCAACCTATTTATTTCTACCTCCTTGGTGCCGAATGCATCATACATTTTTTTTAATATGTTAAAAACTCAGACTCGGATCCTCCTTGGTGTACTTACTTTTTTTTAATTTGCTTAGCGCGAAATCATTTAAAAATTTGCATTTAGTCATTTCCTCGCTGAGGTGGAGTGAAAAGTTACGTGTTGCACTCGAGTGCAAAGATTTTTCACCTTGTGCTCTTTTGATTCCCTTGCTACGCTCAGGATTCTAATTTTGAATGACTCGCTGCGCTCGTGATTCAATTTTAGAATCCTTCGCTTGCTCGGTCATCAAAATTGAGCACGCGGTTAAACATCAACTTTGCACTCTTGTATAACAAATAACTATTTTATTTCACTACCTTGGAAAGTGTATGTTTGCTCTTCGATATCTGACCGCAAAAATCATTTTAATCCTCTAGGGCGTAGAAGGAAGTAAACTTGAATTTACCTCCAGAATTGCATTTAATCTAATAATACCTTTCAAACTGACCAATTCTTGTATTTATATTTAAAATATGAATCTCAGAAGCGGACCTAGACTTTCATGAAATTTTGGTATTCTGGGGGTTTTGGGGGCAATAAATCAATCTAACCAGGTTTCATATTTAGAAAGCGTCGTTGTATCCGTGGTTTAAAGCAATGAAAAACCGGGACTAGCTCCGTCACCCGGATACTGTTTGTTAACTTAAAACTTCCTTGGACTCAGTGAATCTATTTCTTATAGGTAAAATACGTCGACGTTTTAATAAAATATGAAGCACGTTGGCACTTTTTTTGAACGTCAAAACGCAGGATCCTAATAACTCTCCCATACTTCTATAATCTATACTAATATTATAAAGCTGAAGAGTTTGTTTGTTTGAACGCTAGGATCTCGGGAAGTACTGATCCGAATTAAATGATTCTTTTTTTATCTGATAGTCCATTTATCGAGAAAGGCTATAGGCTATAGACGCTATAGATAAAACGGGGGAAAATATTATTTTTGAGAGTTTTCGTACTGTGCTTTGACATGACAGCATGTGTCTAAGATGGCGTCATTGAACCTTTGCTAATCAAATTTGTTTCTAAATCAGAGTTGGTACGACCAATTTCCGACAGGTGGCGTAGCAGGTAGCTGAAGAGGTGTTTTGTTTGAAAGCGATATTCTCAGGAATGACTCAGACATTCTTTCAGCGTTGGATATGTACGGGATCCCGATGAGTGCTATATATGTACCACGGGCGAAGCCGGGGCGGACATCTAGTCTTTTATACTTTAAAAAATGGCTCTTGCCTGATATCAAACATAATGACAATTATTTAACTTGCGCTCTCATCTTATGATGTAGTTTGTTAAGCAAAGTAAAGCTTAAGCATGGTATGTGTCTGATGATGGTGAGCAACATGCCTGCCAACAACACCGTGACACGCAGCCATTGGAACGTGAACCAAATCACTACCTAGCACTGCATCGCGCTCGTCGCCCAGAGATACAAGGTCTTTTATCTGTGTATCCTGTAGTTTCACTGGTAATATTGCTTTTCAAACCGGAACACAGAAATGCTTGTACATCACTGCTTGGCGGTAGAATAACTGGCAAAGATGTGGTATTTCCCCAGGTAGACTCTGCAAAGAGTCCTGCCTCTACAAAAAAACTAACAAAGACGTCCTGAGACAAAGTGGGTTTTAACCTGAAAATCAACAAGATGGAGGTCAAAAAGTTGTGGTGAAGATATCAAATATGGAAACAATACAATCAGCAAAACAATGCTTCATTTAGTTTGTATGGTACGATCACCTGAAACATTATGGCAACACTGGTCAGGAGCAGTTTCTACGTCACTTTCGATACCTATGTATTATATTTTTCTTGCGGTTTTAGTCACCCTTTTTTCAGTTCGGTCAAAAGGAAAAAACCCTGTCTGTTCCGACCTCGCTGTAAGAAACTTCGTTCCAAGGGACTTTTGTAATTATTTTACATAATTGTACGTCGCAAGATAGTCTGGCCTTTCTTAGATTCTCGAACAGTTCATATAATATAAGAAGCTGTCTTCTTATGTATGTGAAATTACTGTTAATTTCCACTACATTGTCGGAGCCGCCGGGCGCCGGTCGCCGGGTCAGTGCCGGGCGCTGGCGCGCGGGTTATCGCGCGCGGGAGACTCGCGAACACAGCGTTGACGGCTTCAATGCCGCTCTCACACCAGATACCGGGGGTTCGCTCCTTCCTTCACCAGCTTCCTTTATTTTCTCGATCTAATACCAGCTAATATACCTAATGCGGAACACCCTCTCGTGTATCACAATCTAGATGGTCATGTAACAATTGAGTTCATTTGTAACTCGGGCACAGTACCACCGAGTGGAGTCGCGTGGCTGAGCTGGTCATGATATTTATTTGGGCGCAATAAAACATGTGAATGTCAGAACTAGAATTTTGGCGTCCGTATTCTGTTTCGCAGTAGGTACTCAAACACCGCCGTACGCGTAACCATTTCATAAGCATCAACAATAAACAACCCTCTAAATTATGTTGCCCACCCACTGCTGTATTTTGGGATCTACTCTCGAGAATCAAGGCCATACACCTTCACGTTGGACCACCGTATATCAAGGGTGGTGCGGAGATCGCAGCCTTCATTTTTAAAATCCATGTGTTGGGTGACTTTTTCAGCAATGACAAGGAGTTGACCAGAATTTATGATATTATGAGTTATTGTGACCATCTACCATCTAAGCGCCGTAAAACTGACGCTGAGGAGTTATTTTGGCTTTAAAAATACGGCATTGGATTGTTTTTGGACTGTTATTTATTTAATGTGTTATTCTTATAAGTTAGCGAGAAGGGACGATCAAACATGCTGATTTTGATGGTAAAAAACATGCTCGTCCTTAACAGCACAGTGCTACGTAACTATTTGAAAATGAGTCCAATGTACTGCCTAGGTACATTGCGTACCGCACCGCGCGTATCACTCAGAGATATAAATTAACTAGTCTGTGTAATGTGTTTCCAGGGCGAGGCTCCCGGAGCTCCGGCTGTGGAGCGAGGGCGCGGGGCGAAGTCCGGCCGCGGCGCGCTATCTGTGCGGGGGCAATTGGACGAGCGCCAGGCTTGCTCGCGGGCTTGCCCGCAGGCTTGCTCGCAAGCTTGCGCCGCGATCAGTGCCAGGACTTGTTCGCTACAACTAGACAGCGCTCGGGTCGCCCGAATGAGATTTGCACCAATATATAATCATTTTAATTAACTTTATGAAGTAATCCCCGCGGTAACACTGATATGGAAGGATGATTCGTGTCTGGCTCAGCCGGTAGCAAGTTTGCTCACTGAGTCGTTGGTTCGATTTCCATCCAGAACAAAAATTTGTGTGACCAATACAATTTTTGTTTGGTTGGGTGTATCTATATTTTTAACTTATATCTATCTTCTATATTTTATATTATGTAACAGGCAAAGGTGATTGACTGATACACCAACACACAGCCAAAACCGATAGAACTAGAACAAACAAATTTTGCACACGTATTTTTCATATAACGTAGACGTCAGTAAGGAAATATTTTTCAAAATTCAAACCCCAAGGATGTAAAAATCGGAGATAAAATTTTTGCAAAACTTTTAAATCTTTATTTGTTTAAAATTTCGTATTTTTGAATTGAGTGTGGTAAAATAATGAGCCATGGAACATCTAAGAGTGTAAGATAGGAGCTGAAAGTTTAATGTATTCTTTAGTACACGAGGTTAAAGACAGTAATAGTTATTTAAGTTATTATTCGAAGGTCATACAGCTTACCACAGTAAAAATCTGCTGTTAAAAAAATACGCGAGCAAACCTGCGGGAAATCTAATGCATATTTGCATTAGATTTCCCGCAGGTATATATTTCAAAGTAAAAAAATCATTCCATAAACTATCTGGCTTCTTTAGCACAAAGTTTGTTTATTGTGTAAGAAAAGAGTGTAGTAAAGTAATGGAGGGTGGTCGAACTCTCTGTGGAGTCTCTCGCCCTGCGACAGGCGGGCGGACTGGGAGTTCTTCCCAAACGTTCGTTCTACAAACATTCCACAATTAAAATGTTCTAAACACTTCATTGATGTCATTACCAGAGTGTGAGAGGTCAACATTAGCGAGATAACGTCATACATTCTAAGATAGTTCTCTAAATAAATGCTACAATAATGAGGTTCGATAATATATGATAAAACTGTTTATTTAAAGCCACAAAGAAAGAAAAAAATTAGGAAGCACAATTATGAACATAACAAATTAGACATTCTAGTTTTTTTCACCTGCACTCAGTTGGGCAGCTTACAAGTGACGGCATAGTGCTGAATCTTATCACTTTATACCCTTCTATCATCCTACATAGGTCTCCTGGTGGTTCATGGTGGTGGTGGTGGTTGACCCATAAATTTTGTTCATGGGCCTGTTTGTAGTCTCTACTCTTACTTTCCATTCAAACTCATTTTTGTTCATTCATTTTTATTCATAAAAACATTGACAGATAGTATAAACCGATTGACTAAAAGAATACCTACTGAACTCAACGAGAATGAAAATGCAGAAGAATGGAATGAAATGGAGAAGTGGAAATATACTCGTAATCGAATATATTAATTGTTGATTCGTGGAAATAATTGTATGTCTCTGACATTGTATTTTAATTATCTTGAGTGATAATTTAATTAATACGTATATTTAAAGTAATTAATATATTATCTACCGATCTCTGTTGGTAGACTTACTCTGCCATTCAAAGTATTTTTTTAAAATTTACTTTGAATGGCAGACAAATATTTAACGAAATTACATGGGACCAAAAATGTAAGTAAAATTAATTCATTCAAAAGAAAACAAACAATATTCACAAAGTCGTTAAGTTTACTCTGGCGTGTTAAATACGTTAAGGGCGTGTGGGCCGTAATTTTGAATTTCTAAAACAACTTTAAGACCTTTAAATTAGTGTATTAAACTCTGAAAAAAATATATGTATTAGTTAAGGATCTAATCTAGTGCAATTCGCTGTCAATAACACGATTTAATGAATTTTACTTGATAGAAAAAAATCCCAAAGTTACCCCTTTTCAAAAGGTTTTTTCAAGTTTATGACTAAACTAATTAATTTTTTTTCAAAATTTTTGTACTCAACGAAAGCCACTAAAAAGTTATAGATGCATTCGCAGAGTTTGACTTGATAAAAAGTATCAGTTATTCACTATGTTTTAATATCTACCATATATATAGCGCGGCGTTCGACAAGCCTGATCAGTCGCGTTTCGGCGCTCACGGACGACGGGCCTGTGCTTGATTTTGCAATTTTGACAACCAATAAATTTTAAATATTACGATCATAGTGCCACAGTATAACAATATCAGTAGGTATTACTGGTGAAGCACGCTATGATCTTGATTTTTGATACCGTTTTCATTGGAATTGCAAATAGACGCTGATACTAATGAGCACGATGTTTACTTTATGTTGTAGACCAATACCCCTATTGGTCTACAACATAAAGTCTCAAAAAACTGACGTCGATAACACATCAGTAAAAAATTCAATGCGGATGCAATGGAAAACAGATAAGTATCGGTATAATATTCGTCCGTCAAATCAGAGATCGGGATACGGAAATAATGAGAGGAATGCGTAGATCCCATAATATAAATGTAAGTTAGGTATCATAAATTACACCGAACTTGCATTTATATGCCATTTAGGTAAATTCTTTGGTAGTAAGGTACTTAGTACTTGGAAGAAAAGTCCTCACATACAGATTTTACCACTTTGGAAGAGACTTTTTTCGCAAACTATTCAGTTTAGATAAAAAATGCTAGGAACTTCGATACAATTTTTGAACACCTATCCATAGATACACGTATGGTTTTGATAGAATTTTTTTTATTTCTTTTCCAAGTTTGTGACACCACCAAAATTTATTGTTTTTTCTTTTTTTGTATGAAAATGTTAATATTGTTCATAGAATACATGTACTTACCAAGTTTTAATAGTATACTTCTTATAGTTTCGGAGAAAAATGGCTGTCACATACGGATGGACAGACATAACGTATATTTTAAAATTTGTCTACGAATCCCTAAAAACCCAACTTCGTTTATTTAAAATGAAATTTAGACACTCGACCAAATTTGATAAGAAGCCTTTTAGGCAGTAAAATTACTCGAAGAATTTAACTCTGTACTAAATTTCCGATTCGTATTTTTTATATAAGGTTTAGAATCATTTCCTGAGCATGAAATTACAAAATAATAACAAATCCAGGTGGAGAGGTCAAGTTCCAGCTCGAAAAAACGTTTTTGGCCGATATTCCGAAAAAGTTATAAAGCCTATTTTATTATTGTAGAAAATAAAATTTCCCATCTTTTGTTGCCAGTTAACTTTTTTTTCGAACTTACCGATTACGATTTATTAATTTAATGATAACAATGTAAAAAATAAGATGTGAATTGTGTTCCCCGTAGCATAAACATGTCTTTTTTTTACCGGAATGGAAGAAGGGTTATGTTTATCGCGCATCTTTATGTTTGTAAAACTTTTATTTCCACATATCTTCCAAACGGCTGGATGTATTTTGGTAACTAAGATATTCTAAGACTAGTCTCATTTGCCAAAGTGTCCTTAGATAGTAGGTAATATTTTTTTACGTGTAGTTTTTTTTTGTAGTCGGGGTTTTTAAATGAAAGTTATTCTATCATATTGCTCGTTGCTCGAATAAACGGCACCGTTAATCATCATGATTGAATAGTTGAACGAAAAGTTTGGTCTCCACTTTTGTAATAAGAACAACTAAGCTGTGAAACGCATTGCCAGAATGGGTTTTTGTCGAAGGTTCGAACCTTGGGGTACACTGTGTTTGTTTCTATTAGAGAAGCAAGTTACATCGTAGACCACATCATTTTCATCCACTATTATCGGCATCATCACAACCGTATCATTAAATGGCCTATAAATCGTAAACGGTAAGTTTTACAAAAAAAGTTTACTACAATTGTTGTCAAAATATATAGTTTCCAAAATATCGGCTAAAACAGTTTTTTTCAATTGGCGTTTGAAGCTCTACCTGGATCTGTGAGCATTTTGTAATTTTATGCTCAGTAAGTGATCTGTACCTCATAAAAAAAAATTGGATTAGAAATTTAGTGCAAAGTTGGCCAAAAAACCGTCTATTTTTACTGGCCTTTCATTATGTTTCATTTTTCATTACGTTTCAGCACATTTTTTTATATTTGTTACGAACTTGTGAATGATTAGGAAACATTTTAAAAAGATGCATGAAATTTTAAAAGCCGTTCTCAAATTATAGTGTGACCAAAAAAGAAAAGATTGAGTTTTGTATACCTACGAGTATAGATAAATTTAATATTTCTTCGTTTATATAGCAAAAAAACTCTTATCACTAGTATAAACAAATCTTGAACAAAAAATGAGTTTAAATTACATAGTCCAATATTTAAATGTTATTTCTGCACTGTGGCACCGATTCCGCGGTCGGTGACGGTCGCGAGAACAAGACAGCGTTAAATGCCTACTTTGACAGAATTACTTGGCCTTAATGTTGAAGAAAAACTGGCGTTTCACAGAAAAACGCAATAACTTCTTTTATTTCATTGTTTCCGAACCTTTATGTGGAAAAGACTGATAAATAGATGATTATGATGATGAATGTGAAAGCTCATATCATATTTTTGATGTTAGTGCCTCAGGCACGTTGGCATGGCTGAAAATTTGAGTTGAGATTTTAGCGATAAAGCCGCCATTTGCTTCAAATATATTTTCTTTTTCATTGTAGTTTCTTATTTTTTTATTAGTGCAATAAAAAGTTTATCTATCGAGCTACCTATCATTGAGTTTTGGAATACAATTGGTTTAGCGTGCCGAATAGCACCAAGCTATTTATCGAGGAAAAATTTAGAGAATAATTACATGAGTACAATTGTAGGGTGCTACCAGAGTATAGAATATAGTTCAGTACATAAATTCTTGTAAACAGATTATTATTTTAACAACCTTTTTTACATAGAGCCTCCTTGCTTCCTCAACAACGCGTCAGCAAAGTATGTGAGGACGGAATTGGTGGAATTACTTTCCTGACCAGTTTAACGCTTCGCGCCATGTCTACAAGCAGGCAAATCTGTCGCAAGACTTCTAGAAGGTGTCATCGGCGGTCACCAGTGCTACTAGCGCCCCCTGATGCAGACAATCGTGAATGGGCAAGAGAAGTGGCAATGGGCGGGTCATGTAAGCAGAATGCATGAGTTACAGAGTTACTACAGAGTGGCACCATCAGCTAGGCCGTGGGGTCCCACGGCGGCCTGCGACGCGAAGGATAGATAAGCTAGGAGCATTTAAAAAAATTGGGTGATAAAAGCGCTGGACCGGACTAATTGGGGGAGACCTTTTCGCAGCATTGGGACAGTTAACAAACCTACGACACAGGACAACCTAGCGTGGGTTTCAGTGAACACCTCGAAACCGAAATAATTGTACTTTGTTTGGTTTTACTTCTAAGTTCTTGGTGTAACTAATTGGATATTCTGTGTTCCGGTTTGAAGGGCAATGTTACCAGAGAAATTACAGGGCTTAGAGATATAAGATCTTAGATCTCTGGGTGACGAGCGCAGTGCAGTGCTAGGTAATGATTCGGACTCTTCATGTTCCAATAGCTGCGCGTCACTGTGCTGTTATGTGTCAGGCATGTTGCATACCATCAGGCACATGACCTGATCGTCTCGTCACTCTTTATTTAAAAAAAAATAATGTAAGTTTGCGAAATAAAATTTATTATTATTATTAAAACTCCCAATATAATAGTTTTAAAGCGTCTGTTAGCAAAACGGCCGACGGAAAGTGTCTGGGAGTGTTGGGGCCTTATTTTCAAAGATATTAAAACAAACGTGAAGATCAATTATCAGAAAATATGTGAAGTAATGTATCTTCTGGACTCCATATCTCAAAATTGGCCGTCTAAGCGAGTTAGGGGCATGTAAGCATGTATTCTTAAAAAAAAAAATTGAGATTAATTTAAAAAAACTTTGTTTTCAGTCTATACTTCAAATATACATAAAACATTACACATAACATAAATTAAAAACATTTTTACACAAAACATATGAGTTATACTCATGTCTAACAAGTTAGGGAATGTCTTTGGATCGAACAATGGGATTTGTTCGATACATTAGTTATCAAACGCTGTCGTTGGGTTTGTGATTCCTTCACCCGGCAACAACGATATCAGTCGTGGAGTGTTATTTGAAGACCCTGTGTACAGCTGGTTAACAAATAAAGATATGAATGTGAATGAATATAAATAGGTACTAATTGATGTTTGGATGTTTGTAACTTAATCAAGTTAGCATCGAAGTTGAAATTTGGAGCCGAGATAGATTGTAGCACATCACAAGCTGTTCACCGGATGTTCTCTCCACTTGAGCTAGGGGCCTTCTCTTGCAAGGAGAGAGCCAAGCCTCGACCACGGTGGCCAAGTGCGGGTTAGTGGATGACGGATGACGGTTTAAAAAAACCCGTTCCAAGCGCGGATGTACAAGTTTGTAATCATCACTGGATTCGATAGTGAAGGAAAATAAAATGAGGAAATCTGTATGTTCCAGAATCTTTCGGGGTGGTGCGTTATCTGCCAACCCGTAGGTACTAGACCTGCGCTTTGAAATTCTTCTAGTGGGAGAGGACTCAGAATCCCAGTTGTGGGAATATTTAGTGGGACGCTTGTAGCATATAGTCTATGTACTAACAAAGTTCTTTAAATGTTATTAATTATTATTTAATTTATGAACGTTGACGGGAGAACATTCAAAAAATGTTACGGAGTCGAAGTCGCGGGTAACCACTAGCATCTTGGTATTTAGGTCTGGATAAACATCAGGAAGTGACCTCTGGCCTTAATGTTAGTGCAGTGTTGTCGGGTGAGACCAGGGCGGCGGGGGCGGCGGGCCGCGGGAGGGGAACCTTGTCTCTTTTTTTAAATAAAGGGTGACGAGACGATCAGGACATGTGCCTGATGGTAAGCAACATGCCTGGCACATAACAGCACAGTGACACGCAGCTATTGGAACATGGAACGTTTAACCTAGCACCCCACTGCGCTCGTCACCCAGAGATCTAAGATGTTATACCTCTAAGCCCTGTAATTTATCTAATAATAAATAAATAATAATAAATATTGGTGGACAATTCACACAACACCATCTGACCCCAAACTAAGCAAAGCTTGTTTGATGGCAGCCAGATAGCTGATATAATACTTACATAGTTTTAAATACATACTTATTATACATAGAAACACCCAGACACAGTGCACACATTTGAATTCTTCACACAAATATTTGCATTGGGTGGGGATCGAACCCACGACCCCTCGGCTTCGCAGGCAGAGCTACTACCAACTAAGCCACTAGGGCAGTCAACATTGCCCTTCAAACCGGAACACAGTAATGTTTGCACTGTACAGTTTGGGGGTAGAATAACTGGCAAAGGTGTGGAACTTCCCCAGGTGGACTCTGCCAAGAGTCCTACCCCCTCCTGCGTACATCTGTACTACACATAGTACGTAGGAAAAATAATAATCTGTGGTCTCTATTTTCATTATTAGCTCTAAAAATATGTTGCTGACGACATCTAGTGACTACACTGGTTAATACAAAAAATAAAACAACACATTTGACATCTGTCATTCTTTTAAAATGGCGTTGGAATGTGGGCGAGCAAAGATCAGTTTACGCAGAAGTTAGTTTATCCATTTTAAAATTTTATATTTTTATGTGATTTCATAGTTTTTTGTGTCAAAACAGTTATTGATAGTACAAACTAATTGCTCAATGTAATATTTTACCAAAAAAATAAAATATTCCGAACCTAACCTTGGTATTAGGTTTTATGTCCTCTGCAAAGTACAAGAGTATGTAATTAATATATTTCACGCCTGGCTTCCCGAGTACTATGTAAAGTACGTTAACGATTTCTTGTATTTTTTTTTAGATTTAACACCTAACCTCATCGCAGATATTTTGAATCACTCCGACTTCAATTATTCTGGAGATGATTCAGACTAAAATCCCGAGTTTCAACCACCAGAAACCAACCAAACAGTGTGTGATCTCCGTAAAAGCGGTTCCAGAAGTTCTAGCGAAGATGCAGATGACTTGGTTATTTCTGTGCCATCTCCAGCAACATCAGACAACTCAGATTGTCTCTCAACTTCGTCATACTTACCACGAGCAAGAGGACGTTCAAGGGGCACATCTCGTGGGCAAAGCTGTGGTTGTAGCCGGGGTAGAAGTAAGAACTCACAATTGACAACAAAGCCATAGCTTTGTTGGTTCTCTTTGGAGGAACGATATTTTTCCTTGGTGTACCCTTCTCTACTTCTACCATTCTTTATCATATCTTATTATATGTTTTGAAGTTTTTGTTCTGGCGTCAATTCAGTCATAAACGCATTTTAATCTCAGTCTAATGTGAAAAAATCGGCTTCGAGTCAATCGAACCAACTCGAAACCGAATTTTTCACATTAGACTGAGATTAAAATGCGTTTATGACCCTGAAGTGACGCCAGAACAAAAAATTCAAAAAATATAAGATATGATATAGAATGGTAGAAGTAGAGAAGGGTACACCAAGGAAAATTATCGTTCAAATGCGAGAATACAAACATAATTTAGGCACCAGACTAATTGATGACAATGAAGAAGATACTGATGATGATGGTGAAGTTGAATACGAAGAACTTGAACCGAAACATAAAGAATGTAAGATTTTAATTAAACCAGTTCCTTCCAAAGAAACGTACCAAAAGTGCAGCGCATTTGCCAGCATATGATACAAAACAATGTCGCTGCAGAAAGAATTCTTGTGATAAAAAACTACGGGATTTTGCATGAAATGTGAAATTTATTAAGTTTTACGCCTAATGGGAATTCTTTTACTGATTTCCATGAAAACTGTTAATTCCTAGTTGACTGTTGAGTCCTACAAAGTTTAATATAAGTTTAAATTATTGGTGTCTAATGTTCCTCCTATTGAATTACTATAAATTATAAAAAGAGTTTAGTTTTTTTCAATTTGTTATGAAAAATAGTTTAATTTCTTTTAATTATGAAACATTTAGTAAAACTACTTAAAATTATACATCCAGTCTATTATTTATTGCTCTTATTTGCTCACTAATCTTCCAAACATAGGCTACGTCCTTTATGAAGCACATAATAGTTTAATTCCCTTGTACTTTGTATAGAACATAGTGAAAAACCAGGTTTTCCGGTACCTGAATTTTTCTAATATTTTTCCCGTACTAAGTGATAGTCTAATAGTGCAACACAAAAGTTTCATAAAGAAACAATAGAAAAAGAGTGTCTGGTACTCAGGAGGATACAAAATCTTGTCGATCTCCTCCTGACGGCCGGCGTCGCCGCGCGCCGCGGCCGGCGGCGCCTGCTCGGGGCAGCCGCGTCCGTAGGGTCTCATTCTATTAAGGTTTTATGATGTGGAAGGTTCCATAAAATTAAGAAGTTATCCAAAGAATTCGGAAGGTTTGATCTACAAAACTCTATGATAAATTTACCAGAATTAACGAATGACTGTTCGAAAAACAAAAGGTTAGATTGTTTTTGTCATCCAGACTGGAGATGTCAGCTAGAAAAAGAGGTCTGATAATAGTTATTTGTTATACAAGAGTGCAAAGTTGATTTTTAACCGCGTGCTCAATTTTGATGACCGAGCAAGCGAAGGATTCTAAAATTGAAGCACGAGCGCAGCGAGTGATTCAAAATTAGAATCCTGAGCGTAGCAAGGAATCAAAAACACAAGGTGAAAAATCTTGCACTCGAGTGCAACACGTAACTTTTCATTCCACCTCAGCGAGGAAATTACTAAATGCAAATTTTTTAATGTTTTCGCGCTAAGCAAATTAAAAAAAGTAAGTACGCCAAGGAGGTTCCGAGTCTGAGTTTTTAACATTTAAAAAAAAAAATGTATGATGCATTCGGCACCAAGGAGGTAGAAATAAATAGGTTGAATTATATTTTGAATTCAAAACCTCAGTACACACGATGTTCTAAATTCAAATTTACTTTAACCTCTAGAGGATAAAAGCTGGTGGGATGAAAAATATTTTTCATCCCACCAGCTCGGAAAGAGTGCTTTTGCTCCTCGATATCAGGGCGCAAAAGTCGTTTTACCCTCTAGAGGTTAAAGTAAATTTGAATTTAGAACATCGTGTACTGAGGTTTTGAATTCAAAACATAATTCAACCTATTTATTTCTACCTCCTGGTGCCGAATGCATCATACATTTTTTTAATATGTTAAAAACTCAGACTCGGAACCTCCTTGGTGTACTAAAATTTGCATTTAGTCATTTCCTCGCTGAGGTGGAATGAAAAGTTACGTGTTGCACTCGAGTGCAAAGATTTTTCACCTTGTGCTATTTTGATTCCCTTGCTGCGCTCAGGATTCTACTTTGAATCACTCGCTGCGCTCGTGATTCAATTTTAGAATACTTCGCTTGCTCGGTCATCGAAATTGAGCACGCGGTTAAAAATCAACTTTGCACTCTTGTATAACAAATAACTATAGATATATCAATTAATTAAATAAGAATGTTGTTTATAGTTTTGTGAGATGGATTACAGTTACCAGTGGATAAAACTGTGTTTGATTCACTTCTTGAGCTGTTAGCTAATAGATGTTAATTAGCTGTAGGAGGTCGTATTCCCCATCACGCACGGTTTCACGAAAATAGTTTGTTTCCAAGTTTCCGTCCCTTTATCGCCACGAAGTCACGATTCATCCGCAATGTTTTTGGATTTTTTTATATGGATATCCACATTTAGAATGCTTTTTTTTTAACTAGAATAGGTTCGCAATTGACCACCATCTCGCCTGATGTTAAGCGATGATGCGATCTACGATGGAGCGGCTTACCTAGAAGAAACCGATTCACTCTCGATTTGAAGACACCAAGATTGTAACCATCGGGGAAAACCCACTCAGGCAACGCATTCCACAACCTAGACGTTCTTATCACAAACGTGGAGTCAAATCGCTTCGTTCGCGTTTTTGGAACATCAACCATGAAACGATGTCGTCCTTTTGTGGAACGAGAAGTCCGATAGAAGAACGGGCAAGGTGGAATTAGGTCATGCAGATCAGTTGCACACTCTCTGAAGTGTATCCGATAAAAAAATCCGCTAAACTAGTTACTCAAATGTTCCAGTTAACATCCAGAACGTTATTCCATGCAAAAAAACCGAGAAAACATAGCAACAAGCATCAAGCCAAACGCGAACCGAAAGAGATTGTCAGCGAACGATCGCACAGCAGATAGCGCAGTCACGTGATGTGTTCTGCTCATCTCCCCGCTACTCCTCACACAGATTTACATCTCCACGTTGGGGTATAACGAGAGAGCTATGAGCGTTCGCTGGCGTCGTGGCTCAGCGGGTAGTTTAGTAAAGCCTGCTTGAACTCTGCCTGCGAAGCCGAGGGTCGTGGATTCGATTCTCAACCAGTGTATTTGTGTAATTAATTCAAATTTGTGTACTGTGTCTGGGTTTTATCTATAATAAGTAATTATTTAAAACTATATACGTATTAAGATAAGATAAGATAGCATTTATTGACATATTAAAAACATACATTAGAATTAGTAACAAATTTCATTAGAAACTAATTGCTGAACATAGTATTAATATATCTCGTCATTTGCAAAAAAATATAATGTCATTGAAAATATAAAATAATGTACATCACAAAATTAATAAAATGCTGTATAGGGGCATTGTTACTATCTATTATAATGAATACTGTTACTATCTAAATTTAATTATTCTATTAAAATAATATCTATATATTATTGTGGTAATATAAGTACCTAGGCATGTACAGTCTTACATAGCCAATTGCTCGTAAGCGTCATAGAAACATCAATACTACTCGTAGTTAAAATTTAAATATTCACCTATGCTGTACAAAGTCCTCTGAATTAAAAGCTGTTTGATCTTTCCTTCAAATGTTAATTTGCTCGAGATGGTTTTAATACTTTCCGGCAAATGATTGTATAAAACTCTACCAAAGTGAATGGGCAGCCTCTTTGCAAATGCAAGTCTGTATGGTATCGGCTGATATTAGCTATCTGGTCGTCATAGTTAGGTAGTTTGGGGTCAGATGGTGTTGTGTGTGAATTGTCCATCAAAATGTATATATTTATTTACATGCTAGCTTGCTTCAAATACTACCCAAAGTTTGGTGCCAGCTCTCGAAATATTTTGTCTGTCAGAGAAAAATTGTTTCTCTAAACTACTTCATACCCCAAGGTCGATTTTGTTATCTTTATCTGCAAGAAGGATAGAAACTAAAGTGAGCAACGTTTCCGACTCGTTAATGGTATTTAAATAAAACAGCGGTTAAATTCGCCGCCATGTTGTGTAATCTGGTATTTGGCTCGATTTTGTAAACGTCTATATCATTATTATAATACAAGTTTTGCTTGGTTTGGGGCTGTTCGTGTTATGCAACAAATTTCCAGCGAAATTTATTTATTTTATTGAAAATTTCGCAGTTGTTTGATTCGCGTGGGTCTTGGACCAATCAAATAAAACCAATTCCAACACCGTAGAACTTAAAATAAGGAGAACCCATCGGGGCTCGAGCTAGCCATGTGTACAGGTCAACAATGACTTCTCAACTTCACTCCTAACAATATTTTTAATTATCAACAGCTAAACTAATTATAATTAAAAACAATTTTACGACGCTTTGTTCCAACCAATATAAATACAAATAGATAACATTGCAATCAAAAGTAACATATTTCACATATCACAACAGCTACTGTTCAAACTGTTGCAGTCGCTTTATTTTCACTTTTTACATTTCGAATAAGACTAAGTTTTCTATAGGGCTGTCTGCCACAATTGATTTTATTGACCATTCTCATCTCGAGTTCAGTGCGTTCATAATGTATACTTAAAGTAATCTTTTTTCAATACCATACTTGCTATGTTACTCGTGGAAAGCTCTTCCAACTGTTTACATTTAATTAATTGTTTTGACTTATCTGGGCAAGTAATAAAAATATGAATAATGTAGCAATACTCTTCCTGGACTCGTTATAGAGTCAGTAAACGATAACAAGGTAATAACTGAGCGACAGAGACGCGAGCGGTCGACAACCCGGCGCTGACCGACCTGACAACCCTGTGTGTGGCACCCAACGACCCTGACCGACCTGACAACCCTGTGTGTGGCACCCAACGACCCTAACCGACTTGACAACCCTGTGTGTGGCACCCAACGACCCTAACCGACTTGACAACCCTGTGTGTGGCACCCAACGACCCTGACCGACCTGACAACCCTGTGTGTGGCACCCAACGACCCTAACCGACTTGACAACCCTGTGTGTGGCACCCAACGACCCTAACCGACTTGACAACCCTGTGTGTGGCACCCAACGACCCTGACCGACCTGACAACCCTGTGTGGCACACAACGACCCTGACCGACCTGACAACCCTGTGTGTGGCACCCAACGACCCTGACCGACCTGACAACCCTGTGTGTGGCACCCAACGACCCTGACCGACCTGACAACCCTATGTGTGGCACACAACGACCCTGACCGACCTGACAACCCTGTGTGTGGCACACAACGACCCTGACCGACCTGACAACCCTGTGTGGCACACAACGACCCTGACCGACCTGACAACCCTGTGTGTGGCACACAACGACCCTGACCGACCTGACAACCCTGTGTGTGGCACCCAACGACCCTGACCGACCTGACAACCCTGTGTGGCACCAACGACCCTGACCGACCTGACAACCCTGTGTGTGGCACACAACGACCCTGACCGACCTGACAACCCTGTGACACACAACGACCCTGACCGACCTGACAACCCTGTGTGTGGCACACAACGACCCTGACCGACCTGACAACCCTGTGTGTGGCACACAACGACCCTGACCGACCTGACAACCCTGTGTGTGGCACACAACGACCCTGACCGACCTGACAACCCTGTGTGTGGCACACAACGACCCTGACCGACCTGACAACCCTGTGTGGCACCCAACGACCCTGACCGACCTGACAACCCTGTGTGTGGCACCCCCTGAACGACCCTGACCGACCTGACAACCCTGTGTGTGGCACACAACGACCCTGACCAACCTGACAACCCTGTGTGTGGCACCCAACGACCTTGACCGACCTGACAGCCCTGTGTGTGGCACACAACGACCTTTGTTTCACCTGACGTTTCAACAAACGTGATCTTCAATGTACATGTCAAAATTAGTAGTACTAAGATGATTTAATTTGCGAGACCGTTGTAACACGGTTGTGACTGCAATAAAACAAACTAAAATTAATAAATCTAATTTATGGGCAAATATATCGGTAAAATAATTAAATATCGATCGATCATAAACATAACCTTTCTTGCAGTCGGGTAAAAAGAAGAAGTTTTCAGTTTATCTGTTATATTTGTTTGATGTCGTTTAAAACCACCGACAAAGTATAAACCAGCTGCCACGAAGTCGCCGCCGCTCCTCGGACGGCGATAAAAGATTTAGCCGATTTTTACGAGCAAAGACTCATGTCTTAACTTTCAAACGTCATTGTTTCCTGAAGGCATAAAACGGGTGTCATATCAGCACTGGGAGCACGCGGGAGCAATGATGGTACGACACTACCAGTAGGCGAGCCAATGAACCAGCGAGATAGTGAGCCGGTGAGCCAGCGAAATAGTGAGGTAGCAAGCTAGTGAGCCAGAGAACCAGCGAGCCAATCACTGAAGCAGGAAGATCACTACAATAACTCCAACGCCAACGCTGGCCACCGCTCCACCAGCGCCGTAGCTCCGTAGCACTGTAGCAACGTAGCGCTTGAACATGGGGGAAATTTGAAAATATATTTTTACAAACTGACTCACAGTACTGTAGTCGTCCTGGCAACAACTCACTAACTAAATTTACTTTGTGTGATTTGATTTGTGTTAAATTTTGACTCAAAACACAGTGAAATAAATGTACATAGATCAAGTCATTCACGTCTAATTGGTGATACACTTTGAAAATTTCAAAGGTAATATATCTATACTAATACTAATATTATAATAAAGCTGAAGAGTTTGTTTGTTTGTTTGCTTGAACGCTAGGATCTCGGGAAGTACTGGTCCGAATTGAAAGATTCTTTTTCTATTGGATAGTCCATTTATCGAGGAAGGCTTTAGGCTATAGAAAATAACTCTACTATTAATTGAAGCAGAGCATGAAACAAGAATGTAACAAAATCGGGAAAAAATATTCCCCTTTTGAGAGTTTTCGTACGTTTCGTGCTTCGACATGACAGCATGTGTCAAAGATTGCGTCATTGAATTTCAGTAATCTGAGCCTCGAATATTAACCTTTGCTATTTTTTTTTCTAAATCTGAGTTGGTACGACCAATTTCCGACAGGTGGCGTAGCAGGTAGCTGAAGAGGTTTTTTGTTTGAAATCGATATTCTCAGGAATTAGTGAACCGATTTCAGTCATTCTTTCACCGTTGGATATGTACGGGATCCCGATGAGTGCTATATAATATACCACGGGCGAAGCCGGGGCGGACGTCTAGTTTACTAATATATCTACTAGTAGGTACTTTATTTATTAGACTTGGCTTCTTGGCTTGCACCGACTTCAGATAGACGAGTGAGATGCGCTTATTATATGAATTAATTTTTGCTTTATATTTTGCCTATTATATTTTTTTGTGTAAATAGTTTATTGATCTTGTATTTAATTTTGTTTTCTTGTTCTATACATAATTGGAATCATTTGATTGATATTACAATAATTTAAAACCATATTGTTCCATGGTTAACTCAAATTTTTAAATGTCATTAGTGTAATTCGTTCTGTTAAACGGTACTAATTGAAATAAATGAAATAAATACTAGCACAAGTACAAAGCTACATACATGGGAGAGTGATTTATTATAGTTTTTATGACTATGACATATGAGATAAGATAGAAATTTCAAAAAACGACACTTATTAAGTTTTATTTGATTATGAAATGTTCGAAAATTGTGTCCACCTGGATAACATTTGTCTCCAGATATTTAGAACTGCTCAACTCAACTCAAATGAGAACTGATACAGCTGGGCTGCTCACGGGAATGCATAGGTAGGTAGGTAGGTAGGTAGGTAGGTAGGTAGGTAGGTAGGTAGGTAGGTAGGTGGGTAGGTGGGTGGGTAGGTGGTGGGTGGGTGGGTGGGTGGGTGGGTAGGTGGGTAGGTAGGTGGGTAGGTGAGGTAGGTAGGTAGGTAGGTAGATAGGTAGGTAGGTAGGCAATAAATTATTAACTTCATCACTTGCATTAATTGATGAAAGGCACGTAACTCTATCACATATAAACATTATCAAATTATCAATTTAAAGAAAACCAAACCGAATTTTACAAAAAATGTTATGATGTTACGTTATTAAATGTTTGTAAATTTAGAAAGATAATGACTGTATAAAGAAACGGTAATAATTATTCTTATCTGAGGTTGGAACTATCGTCCGCTGTGTGAGTTATCAGGCGATGCGTACTATTGTTAATGAAGTCCTAAAGTATATTATTTTCAGGCCGAGCTGAGCTCGCACCGTCTGAAGTGTGCTTGTGCTGTATGGTCAGTACATTGATAAACATAGCAGAATAACCAGCCCACAGTGTTCCCACTGCTGGGACTGGGGCCTTCTCTCGCAAGGAGAGAGACAAGACCATACATAACCCACCACGCTGGCCAGTGCGGGTTGGTGGATGGCACATGACTTCGAAAGATTCTAGGTACCTAGAATCTTACGTCGGTCTCATCACGAGGTTTTCTTTCACCGTTTAAGTTAGCGGTATTACGCACTTGAAAATGACTTCGAAAAGACAGTGGTGCGCGTGGTTTTGAACCCGGGGTCTCCGGACCGGCAGGCGCCGTTCTCCCGACTAGACCAGCCGTAACATAATAATTACATTTTACATATTTACTAAGTATATTTTAATGCTTTCAGCAAGGAAGTCAGGCGAGGTAGTTCAAGTAATGGCCCACAAGCCATCTGATTCCTTCTTCAAAACTTCATTTCATTTACAAACTACACTAAATCTTTTATATCGCAAAAGATGTCATTAGTTTATTTAACTGTAGGAGCGTCTAGTAAAAGTAAGAAAATAAATTCACAATCAATGTTTTACTATTCTATTAAAATTTAATATAAAAAAATTCAGTATCATCATAGAAACGTTAGATAAACCAGTAATTACTCGTTAAGTAACAGCGTATCCTCTAATCTTTCCGACGTGTCCCATCGCTTAGTCTCCTCATTAGTAAGGGAAATCTATCTAAGTAACTCGTGGTGTATATTAAACATTAAAATAACATATATTCTTCGGTAGACGAGCGTAGACGGATATTTAGAAATAGCCTAGTGATAGCATAATGTCATGGAGCTTTTGGAACACGAAGAGTCCGAATCATAATGTAGCACTGCATCGCGCTCGTCACCCACAGATATAAGATGATCTATAACGGTGCCCTGTAGCTTCTCCCAAAAAATGTTGGTATGTAATTGTTTTGCTATTGGACTAAACTATACGAGAGATAACATTACAGAGTTGAAGAGGTAAATTGTTTGAACGCGCTAATTTCAGGAGCTACTGGACCGGTTTCAATATTTTTTCGCCGTTGGACATGTACGCAATCCCTGAATGCTATATTATTATGTACCAGGGGTGAAACTGGGGCGGACCGCTAGTACGAGTATACATATGAAATTGTCATCATCCCTGGGATATTTCAAGAAAAACAAAGATGTGGGAACCACTGTACTATATATGAATGACATTGATTTTTTTAAATAAAATTTGCGGGATATATGTTATTTTAATGCTTTTGAATATGGAGACTCATTTTAGGCCATGCGCTACTCTGGCGAAAGTGACGGCAGGTCTAAGGATTCCTGTGTATTGATGCCATCATAAAGTTGTGATGGGTGCGAGCCCCCTTTACCTATCGGCTTGATGTTCTGTCATCAAATATTTGGTTGTCTTACGGTAGAAGGATCTACTGTAGTAGTGAACTGCCCAACCCCATCCCGAGGTACTTCCCTGCCTTGCTGAGGACAAATTGCGTTTCAGATGGTGGAGGAAATTTAGTTTTATGGTCTTTTTTAATAAGAACTTACCAGACGAGCTGGACATGTGTCTGGATCGAGAGTGAATCGGTTACTTTTAGGTAACCACGCTCCATCGTAGACCGCATCGTCACCTGACGGCAGGTGAGATGGCGGTCAAGTGTAAACTTATAAAAGTAAAATAAAAAAGCTTTCTGCGCCAACAATCTCCTTTAACGGTATAAAAAGTATCCATTAAAAGTAGTAAAAGTGATTTCATTTGATTTTACTAAAATTTGTTCTATCGTTACAGAGGTACTTGGAAACAAACATGCACACATACAAAAACATAAAAAATGTAGAGAATATTTTTTTTCGAAGCATATGGCTGAAATCAGAGACTTTTACTAGGAACAAATAAAAATATCGTTCTTTCAGTCGTACTCCGCAGAGGAACCTCATGACTGCAAACTACAGCGTGGTGTTACATGAAAGCAGGAGTATTTAAAACTTGATAATATTTGATATCACTTCGTCAGAACTTCATAATTTGTAAACTGTGAGACGACTGTACCTATTTGAATGTGACCTATATTCATTGAACTCCTTATAAACAGCGGTATCGCGGCGATAACTGTGTTTGTGCAATTTGCACTGAGATAATGTATTTGTTGGGAACACCGAATCAAATTAAACTTGAAGCGTTTATAATTATAATATTCAAAGAGTTTTATTTATATGAGGTAAGTAGATAGACGAGCAAAATGGGCTCTTGAAAGTACCTACGAAATACGACATGTATTCGAAAGAACGAAGTATGCAACGAGAACACAGCGCTATGGAGTACACTGACATGGATTCCTGTTCGCTTCAGCGCGAACTTTAGCACTATGCGTAGCACCCACCTGTATTTAGTACTCTAACAGTATGTACTCAATTATTAATTGCTTCAATACGTTACTGTTAAATTTTGTTATTTAAAATAAATATTAACATTTTTATTATTATACTAGCTGAACCCGCTACTTCGTTCGCGTAAGCAGATGTTACTGACTTATACATTAATTGGAAGTATCGTACGTCAAATATTTGGATAAGTAGTCATTGAAAAACCTTTGAGTTTGAGTGAATTTGTTTAACCACACAAAAATTTATTTAATTTTATCATCTTTATTTTTCTTTTTTTAAACAAAATCAAACATACTTAGTAAGGTTTCGTAGTATCGAACATAGCCGCAAGTGTTAAGTTTGTAGGATTTTTATAGGATACATTATGAAAAGTTTGAAGCTAATGTGCATGATCTGATACCTACTTACCTATTTCTTTTTATCCGCAAGCTGTTTTCTAGCTGTTACCCGCGACTTCGCCGGCGTAAAATTTTGAACGAAGCCTGTGTGGAATCAAAATAATTAAAATTTTGAGTTTTAATGATATTCAAGCAAGTTGAACCCGTAAATCTAAGCCAAGTCCTAGTGAAATGTTAATGAAATGAATTTAATTGTAGGTAACATACAAAAAAATCAAGAACGAAAGAATCCAAATTTGGCATCATAATCCTTTTAGCAGCAAAAACTTATTAGTACAATTTAAAATACCAGTAACGCCACCTAGTGATGAAAGAAACAAGAACAAAATTAAAAATTTTGATTAACCCCCGACTACCTCGGATCTCGGATTTGTAATCTGTACAACATTCTGCTAGTCAAGCCCTTTCATTTGATACCCATATTGTGGTAGTAGTGAAAAAAATAATGTAATTCGCCATTTTGTGGTGGCGGCCATCTTGGATTTGAAATTTATTATTATGTATTGTATTCTACTAGTCAAGCCCTTTCATTTGATACCCATATTGAGATAAGTTGTGAAGAAATATTTTGTCCGCCATTTTGTGGAGGCGGCCATCTTGAATCGATATTAACCAAACATAGCTAAGAACATCCGCACGGATATCAACCTTCGAATAAAAAAAACCGCATTGAAATCGGTCCATCCGTTTGAGCTCTACGGTGCCACAGACAGACACACACACAGACAGACAGACAGACAGACAGACAGACAGACCGACAGACATCGACGTCAAACTTATAACACCCCTTTTTTTGGTCGGGGGTTAAAAATACATACCACATTAGCAAAAAATCGATTTAAATGGCCTTTAGTGCTTTTAGATTTAAACTGGCATTAGCGCCATCTAATGAGAATATTATGATGCTTGTTATTTTGATTGTGAACGCAAATCACCTATATTATCTACGCCAAAACGGGTGCATATATTTTTCATTTTTGGCTTTTACCTTACCATCACATCAAGTTCCTGACGAAAATATATGCTTATATTAATATGGAGTTAAATGAAAATGTAGACTTATAAGCCCATGTGAAATTTTAGACTCTAAACTATATGTGTTTCGTATGTCAACCCATATCGTTGTGCCGTTTTGACGTGATAGTTAATATTTGTTTTCTTAGGGCCCATGCTTCTTTTCAGGTTGATAGGTAATAAATACATAAATGTGGTATTTCAGACTATGAGTTATTTCTGTTTCTATTTTCTACCAAATTTGCTTAGTCTTTCCTACGTCACAGTACCTATAAGTAGCAGATTTGTTATTTCTGAGTTTAAACTACGTATGTTTCGAATTCCATCCAAATATGTTTAGCCGTTCCAACGTTGTCCTGTAAATATTATGAATGTTACTGTTTGGATGTTTGTTACGTAATACATAGAGTACTTATACATAGGCAATGTTTAGCCTATGTGTTCTTGCAGACTGTAATCTAATTCTATTTCAAATTTCAACCCGATCACTTGATACGTTCCGCCATGATTAAAGCGGCGATAGAAATACATCATCTGCGAAAATTTCAACTGTCTAGCTATCACCGTTCTTGAGATACAGCCTGGTGACAGACGGACGGACGGACGGGCGGATAGTGAAGTCTCAGTAATAGGGTCCCGTTTTTACCCTTTGTGTACGGAACCCTAACAACGGTATGCTTCGGTCACCGAAGCTTGTTGAACACTACCTTTAAATTTTAAACAGTAAGTATTTGGATTGAAATAATACGTTTTCTAATAAGTTACGGCTGGTCTAGTAAGTTACAGCTGACCTAGTCGGGAGAACGGCGACTGTCGATCCGGAGACCCAGGGTTCAAAACCACGTGCACCACTATCTTTTCAGAGTCATGTTCGTAATGCCGGTAATTAAAACGGTGAAGGAAAACACCGTGAAGAAACCGAAATCTACCCATAATCTAAGTTCTAAGTCATATGTCATCCGCCAACCGACACTGGGCCAGCGTGGTGGATTATAGCCTTGTCTCTCTCCTTGCGAGAGAAGGCCCCGACGCCCAGCAGTGGGAACATTTAATGGGTCAAATCTAAATTTAAATCTGAGCTAATTTTAGTTTTTTGTTGATATTTGAAAAACTACCTCCCTGTTTTCGATATCTAAGATCACCTCTGAAGTATTTTCTACCAAACAAAAAAGGAATTATCAAAATCAACTAACAATTAGCGGAGTTATCGCGTAAAATAAAACCAAATAAAAAAAACATGCAACGCGATTGAGAACATCCTCCTTGTTTGAAGTCGATTATAACCGAATGATGTTTGTTTTCCACACAAAATATATTTTTGACAATTATTTTGTCATCCAAGACGACGCGACCCGATCACGTGGGCACTTTCTAGAATCTAGAATCTAGATATTCTGTGCATCGTCCGTGATACACAGAATACTTAGAAGTTAGTATGTACCGAACGCGCCGCGCGTGTCGTTATTATTTAATATTTGTGTAATTTCCGAACCAACAGACCGATATTGTTCAAATTTTGACGGGACAATATAAAAAAATGTTCTTTCTAACAAAAAAGAATTAATGAAATTAAACAACGCAAACATGAGTTACAACCAAATACACATTCTGACTTTCACCCCCTCCCGCAAGAAAACCAATTAGAATTTGGGGATTAAAAGTAGCCTACAGCAATGTCCTTAGTATAAACTAAAATCATGCCAAGTTTCAGCTGAATTGAATCAGTCGTTTCGGCGTGATGCGTGATCCCTATACAGAAAGACAGACAGACAGACAGACAGACAGACAGACAGACAGACAGACAGACAGACAGACAGGCAGACAGACATACAGACAGACATGAAAGAAAAAAATGCAGTTTCGCCATCAGTATCGACTATGGAGTGCCCCAAAAAAAAATTTTCTAAATATCTTCAATGTACAGAATTCGACTCGTTACAGTTTTATTATAAGTATAGATGAATAAATAAAAATAAATAATTAATTTGTCTCCAACAACACTAGGGGGCGTTAATAAGCCTTCAAACCAAGAAATGTTTTCTTTCCGCGACAAACTTTTATCTATTTATTGGCTTTACAATCTCAAAATAACGTTAGTAATTTTATGGAATAAATGTAAAATGTATGATAATATTTGTAGACGCCACTCGTTCGTTTAATTTTTGGAGACAAGGTCTGTACGTTGTTACGTTGTATTGTCGGTAAATAAAAAATAAATAAATTGGCAGTCATAGGAACTGCAGATAGAAGTGAAAACTTATAACTCAGAATTTGATAGCTAACTTTGGAAACTACGCGGGTGAAACCGGAGAGTGTGGCCGTGACCATGTAATTTTTTGCCTACAGATTATCTAGCGACATTGTTCTCTAAATTGTAACAAAATAATGTTCGCACATTATTTATTATTCGGAGGTAAAATAACTGAAACAAGTGTTTACTACTCCAACGGAACTTTGTGGGAAACTCTACAAAAATCACTCTTAAAAAAAAACAAATAAAAAATGGTTGTCTGTAAAATTGGTTTACGGACGATAGTTTAACGTGACAACGTCATCGCAAAACATTGAGGATATCCATATTGAGGTAGTAGTGAAAATAATAATGTAATTCGCCATTTTGCGGTGGCGGCCATCTTGGATTAGACATTTGTCACAGTGTATAGTATTCTACTAGTCAAGTTCTTTTATTTGATACCCATATTGAAGTAGATCGTAAAGAAATATTTTATCCGCCATTTTGCGGAGGCGGCCATCTTGAATCGATATTAACCATACATAGTTAAGAACCACCGCACGAAAATTAACCTTCAAATAAAATAATGAATAGATACTTGAAATTATACTAGTAATCAGATTTTCGAAATGTAAGAATAATTTACCCTAACGTAAAGGGACAATGAGCGTTACGGGACAAGGAGGGTTATGGGACAATGAGTCAGGTTTTTCGTGCATGCCAGCATTCATTGATTTATTAGACGTTGTCACGTCAAAAAAAAAATCGAAACTTTGTTGTTACTCAGGGCTCTGCAAAAAACGTCTACCAAACCAAAACAGTAGTGTTGTTGTACACAAGTTCGTTTTTTTATAATAAAAAGTGACGAGCAGGACATGTGCCTGATGGTAAGCAACATGCCTGCCACGTAACAGCACAGTGACATGCAGCTATTGGAACATGAAGAGTCCAAATCAGCACCTAGCACTGCACTACGCTCATCACCCAGAGATCTAAGGTGTTATATCTCTAAGCCCTGTAATTTCTTTGGAATCATTGGCCTTCAAACCGGAACACAGTAATGTTTACATATTACTGCTTGGCGGTAGAATAACTGGCAAAGGTGTGGTACTTCCCCAGGCGGACTCTGCCAAGAGTCCTACCACTACTAAAACGGGACCAACTCTATTAGGTAAACTATGTTCAAAAACAGCTTTGTCAACTAGCCAAATAGCATTTATAATTTTACGCATTTTATCGAAATCAAAGTCTCGACAAAATGTAGTATTTCTTGCGAAAATAAAATAACTGTCGTGGTTCATTAGCTACAACGGTCGATTTAACCATAGAGAGGTGGTAGGTTCGAATCCCAGCTGCACTTCTAAATATTTTTCTAACTAGAGATGTACAAATTTGTCATCACCATTTCAGCTTTACGGGTGTTAGGGGAAGCTCTGAGTCCCAGCAGTGGGGTTATAAAGTAGGCTGTGTATATCTACTCGTATGATTAATATTGAGAAGGTATTATTTGGCTATTTCAGGGTCGGACTCAGTAGCAACTAAACAATGATGTGTTCACTTGTAATTGGGCGATTACTTTTTATCAGTATTTACTGTTTTGATGTAGGTATTCTGTTATATTGGGTTGTGGTTGTTAAACTGTTTGTATTTCATTTCGAATAAAATAAAATAAAGATAAGTTGAATGCGCCGCCTTCGGTTGAGTGCCGGCGAGTGTGGGTATAATAATAGGCATGACGACTCATTTTTGAATCATCAAAAGATTACTCAATAACTGAAACATTGGTAAAAGAATTACTTTGTCATATTAAAAACTTCCCGTGATATCACGATTTTAAAATCACAATTTTGGACTCTCCCAAAAACGCTTTACACAAAAACACTACAGAAGCATGTCGTGTATTTTCTATCCGTGGTCGCGCCTAAAGTTTGTATGTTAACTATATTAAATATTGCGTTTAGGAAACTGGTTTCATAACAAAAGTCACTTAAACTTGAATGGGTTATGCAATGGTAAATACATTTTCTAATAATTTCGTTCGTTTAAAATGGACTTGCCCATCCAGCTTTCAATGATCATAAAGTAAGTTAACCAAACAAATATCAAAATTAAAATTGGTACATATTTTATTCTATATATACTGTCATTATATCAAATAATTTAATATAATTGCAGGATCTGTCGTCGTGCCTATTACGAGTATGTACACAGTATCGAGAAGAGAGTACATGTTTATCAGTAGGAACTCACCCGATAGGCGCGGGTTCACGCGTGCCGACTGGTGGCGACATCTCTCGGCCACAGCGGCAAACGCTGAGCTTTGCTTGCTGAAACACACAATAGAGTGAGTCACGTGACACGAGCCAAACTAACACACCCTTCGAGCATTTGTCACTTATAGAAGAACTATGGACGTATAAAAAAGTGAGATGTAGTTTTGCTAAAACAAAAACTGTGTCCATCGAGTCGGCCACATAATATGCACGTGTGCGCTGTCACATACAGGCTGACACGCACACATCAGTGCGTCATTACACGCGCTCTAGTGTATATGTGTGCGTGTCAGCCTATCAGTGACAACCTAACAACGCACACGTGTAAATGTGGCCTACTCTATTGACACAGTCTTTGTTTTAGAGAGACTACGTCCGACTTTTTTATACGTGCATGCGAAGATCACACTGTTCTTCGCATGTGTCGTGTACACGACACTAATGATGTAAAATATAACGAAATGTAAATCCTATTTTTGAATCACAATAAGACTGTGTTTGACGACTAACCTATCTATTCACTTCGAAAATACGTAATTTATTATATAGCTACAAGTACTACAACATTACAAGTATTTTAATAAAATTTTATAATAACAAAAAGAAGTAGTTTTCAGAAAAGAAAGTACTTGACTAGTTCCTGGCTACATGCTAGATGGGGGTAGTGTATTTTTAGTTCTAAAGTAAGTAAATTTTAGATAAATATGGCGACATACTTACCAGTACTATTTGCTTATTTTACTTCACGTTAATTACATTAATTGAGCCTTTAACGCAGATTAAGTTTTTTGCGACTGCGCAGTTAACGACTTAAGTGTGTTTGAATAAAATATATAGAAGCGTAAAAATAAACGGACAATCAAACACAACAATGTCGCAGGAAAACAAAGATGTCCGATTTAAAATGTAATTTGTCAAAGCAGACCTGTTGATTAATTTTCCAACTTCTTTGCCTGTTGACGTTAATAGAATTTTAGCTTTTGTCAAAAATGTTCTATTCCTGTTAAGCGGCAGGTGGCGTCATCTATGATATTCGACGAGAAATCAGAATTTGTCTCGTCTGATTTTACAAAAAGGTATTATAAAAAAATTATAAAAAAAATTACAAAACGGTGAAGAATATACCCTCATATTCTTCACCGTTTTGTATTTTTTTACTAATAGTTGTTGCACGCAGACCTCCCTCAGGACGCGTTATCTACGATATAAATAATAATTTAACTATACCAGGCTCGGAACGTTTTGCAAAAAAAGGTTTTTATGTACAAGACACAGGCCACTTGTAATTATTTTGAAAATAAAAACGATTTAAATATGCCAACTCTACGCCTTTACAAGCCATACAAGCCCAAGAGAGGAAACGAGAAAATCACGCATATTCGGAGAAAACTGTGAACTGTATTTGATCCGGTGTGTTATTTATAGTAAAGGTTAGTTAATGTCCGTGTAGTAGGAGATCCCGCTATACACCGACCTTCACCGAGCTGTTTATTGGATGAAAAGTGTTTTTTTTACATGTAATTTAATATGTCAACAAATATATTGCAAATGGGTTGCCTAAAAAAATTTGGTCCAGAATTTGATTAAATGACAATTAATTCTTTTTTTTATGTTTCATTTTTAATTGATTGAATTTTAGAAAAACTGTATTAGATAACTTACTATTTTGGCTTTACTCAGTACTTACTAAATCGCATACCGAAATTCAACCCCTAAGGGTATGAAATAGGGGATGGAAGTATGCATAAAACATTTTATTTCATAAAAATATTCGCATAAAATTTCGCACGAATTGAGCATAATCAAAATAATGAATAATGTATTACAGCATTTTTCAAAACTCAACCTCCAAAGGGGTAAAATAAGGGATGAATGTTTGTATGAAACTTCTTATTGTTTGAAAATATTTGCATGAGATTTCGTAAGCACTGAGTAAAGCCAAAATAATAATAATCTTAGACTAGTGTGAGCGAGTGCTCAAGAATAGTGGCCGGCAAACAAGTTGACCCAATGAAGTTAGCTGCGCATGGCTGCGCAGAAACGTTTTTACGGTCTATTTGGTGGAAGTGCACATGCGCGAACTTTCCCCTTGCTAACTTCATTTGGGGCAACTTGTTTGCCGGCAACTATAAGTAGTGATTTTCAACCACTTGTGGTAAGTACTTACATGTGTGAGATTCCATGACGTGCTGCAGCTCAGAACTATCTGCAACGAATCTTGTGAAAATACATTACTCCTGGGAACAGTTCAATCAGTAACATGGAAACTGGGTTAATGTTGAGACACAACACAGCACTGTGTTGGCATTAGTTCTGTTTTAACATACTTTGTGAAGAAATCATTAAATCTAAGATTTAAAGATGGGTCATTTCAATTCTGTGTCTGGGTATTTCTGTGTATCATAAGTGTGTTCTTAAAGCTATGTTTGTAATTTATCAGCTACGCTTAACATGGGGCTAGATGGTACTATTATTGGTTATATTATTTTTTGCTGTAGGTAGGTATAATTTTGTGTCATGGTCAGTTCCTTTAGGCTTCGCCGGAAAACTCAAAGAATTATCAGCCAATAATTCAAAGAGCATCCCGTCGTCACCCAAGGGGGACGTTATCTACATTATAGCGGCTTTTTTGTAATATCGCCAGAAACATGTGTTTCTTGAAGCCCTTACAAAACTGGAAGTGCTATCAGTTCAAATACAGCAACGACTAGTATTTTGCCAGGCGCCTCGGAGCTTGCGCAATACACCCGAACACAAACATCTCCTCAATCAACTGCATTCAAATGGTTTTTAGCAAATGATAATACTAATAATGTGTTCTTTTCTTTTTCGTAAATAATGTGTAGGTAATTATGAATAAAACGTTGTATTTATTGTATTGTAATTAATATGGAATGGCATGATATTCTGAAATAAATGATTTGATAAGAGCGTCTGACGGGATCATTGCGTCACTGGTGCCTGTTGCTACAGAGGCCACAAAGTTATTTGGATGGTTTGCTATTAGGATTACTCGTTCACGTTTAAGCAGAAAGCGTCTACAGACTATTTTTTCCTATTTGGGAGTAACTAGGGATTTGTTTACAAATATAACGTGGATTTAGAAAAAAGTTGATTAGAGAGAAGAAAGAAAAAAATATTAATCAATGTTATGTTATTAGTAGGTAAATATGTTTTCTATAGGATTATTTTTCAATTTTTTTCTCTGCATTTTCAAGTCTCCATAACACAAGTAATTAAATAATCATTATTCAACATCACGAGCAGAATATCAAGGCTTGAGGTTATTTCGAATGGCTGCTGATGACAGCTGTTTGATTTGATCAAAGAGTTTACATATACTACGTATAGAATTAGATTTTCCAGTTCCTTTGTGTCAATCGTAAGCAGATGACGTGTTTACTTTCTATGGCAACAGAGTGATGTGCCGCGACAAAAGTATGACACTTCCATACGAACGTCAAGACAAGAAAGATGCTACCCGTGCTTTCGGTGTAAAGCGTTTGTGCCAACTCTAGACGTAGTAATATGTAAACTCTTTGGATGTGATGGAAAGAGCAGCATTAAAATGTTTATTGACGAACTTTTTAAGGCCAGGTTTTTGTTTTAAAACAGTGGAAATAGAAGAAGAGCTTATGTTTTAATGGCAGTGTATTGCGAGTTTCCAGGGTCAGTACATGGTGTGTGTGTGCATGTTCCCTGCCTTTAGTACAAACCGCGCGTGAAACGTTAGGCTTGCTTCTGTATCTACCATCATCGCAAAGTGTGACTTAACGTTTAAGGGTGATTGATTGGACTTTGTGTGTTATCCCGATGTATGCGTCGACACTTACAGTTACACGTATGTCAAGTGGTATGTGTGGTGGTGTGCAAATAATGTGTCGGTGTGTGTGCCACCGCGATACGTGCGTTTAAACACATACTGATACGTACAGTGGAGTCGAGGGACAGGTGTGGTGGTGTGTGAGTGTTGAGTCGGTGTCGGTATCTCTGTGTATTAATACCGATGTGTGCGTCGACACACACACTATTACGTCGTCGGCGTCGAGTGACGTGTGTGGTACCTCTGTGTGCTATCGCGATGACCTCGCGCATGGCGCGGTCGTCGGCGGGGTCGGGGGCGCGCGGCGCGCGGGTCGGCCGCGCGCGCCAGGATCTGCCGCACGACGTCGCGCGGCGGCGCGCCCAGCGGCGTCGGCCGCGCCGACAGCCCCAGCTGTGGACCCCAACAACACTTATTAAGACACCTTACAATTCATGACTTATTTGAATGCATTGAAATAAGACTGTGGATCACCTTATATATATATTCACTGAGCCCCAATACCTGTACACTGAGCGACCTGTGCGAAGCAAACCCCGTTACAGTTTCTGTAGCCTCTCATTTGTCAGAAACTGTATAGTTAAAAACAAATTACAAAGAAATGTAAAAACAAAGACAATTATTTTTTATAAAATGACGAAAAAGATGACTTATTTTATAAAAATAATATATATATAAAATGTTTGTAACCCTAGTTTATTCACTTATTAAAGTGAAACTTTTATAACATCGCCTCAAACTTTTTATCCATCTATCGCAAGTCGCGTGACGGTTGGCCACGGGGCAGGGGTAAAGTGAAAGGTGCACGACAGAGCAGCAGGAGCCAATATGGCCGCGTTATTCACTAAGTGACTTAGGGTCAGTTCACACCGAGACGCGACGCGGCGCGACGCTGCGCGCACATTTTTCATAGAGCGACTCAGAATATACTTTATTCACTACACGAAAAGATACACATTACATTGTGAGAATTCAGATTACGTTGCACCACGCAGCCTTGCGTTGCGCCTCGAGGTGCCTCGCGGCGTAGCGCGACGTATCGTGACGCAGCGGTGCATCGCCGGTACGCGCGGCCTGCAAGAGCGGTGCTGCGTCTCACGGTGCCGCGCGACGCCGCGAGGCGCAGCCTGAGGCCGCTGTGGCGACTTCTCTACTATTTCCGTTCAGACTTCGTTTAGAATTGATGCAGTTCCGTCAAGTGCTCGATTGAAAATATAATGATAGACTGGGATCTTGTTATAATCGGACTTCTTGCAGAAGAGGAAGAGAAAGAAGTTAAAAATATAAAATAAATATAAATATAAAATTAAAAAGAAGACATCACACAGGAGTATTTGGGTACATAATTCAGTGCACCACATATAACCACTGCGGGAGGGCGCGGGCGGGGCCGCGCGGCGCCCGCGGCTAGTAGATACGTTCCGCTGCGCAGCGAGGCGTCGTCCTGCTACGATTTTAAGATGCGCCTCGCGACGTTGCGATGCGTCTCGCGACGACGCGCGGCGTAGCGCGAAATCATTGGCCTCTTTGAGTATCGTCGCGTCGCGTCGCGTTTCGGTGTGAATTGACACTTAGTTAAATCGAGTATTTTCAAAAAATAAATAAATAGTTAAATGTCAACAATCCACAAAAAGTTTCACCTTTACCATGGTTTCATAAAATCACACAAATATTTTATTGGATATCTGTACTTTTTGCCCTGGTTCCCGGGCATAGATTCTGGCAACGCTCCTCCGTCCTTATGGTAAGAGCCTCCAAATAGGGAACCGACTGATGGCGGCTAACCCAACATAAGTAGGGCGCATTTCAACCCGGCCGGTGACGGCTGGACGTCAGCGTCAGCGTCACCAGTACAAGAAGTTGCGCCCCTGCGATCGCCAACCCGCATGCCCAGCGTGGCGACTAGACGGGGCTCACCTTGGCGAGGATCTGCGACTTGATGCGGTCGAGGCGCGCGGTTAGACGGGGCTCACCTTGGCGAGGATCTGCGACTTGATGCGGTCGAGGCGCGCGGTTAGACGGGCTCACCTTGGCGAGGATCTGCGACTTGATGCGGTCGAGGCGCGCGGTTAGACGGGCTCACCTTGGCGAGGATCTGCGACTTGATGCGGTCGAGGCGCGCGGTTAGACGGGGCTCACCTTGGCGAGGATCTGCGACTTGATGCGGTCGAGGCGCGCGGTTAGACGGGGCTCACCTTGGCGAGGATCTGCGACTTGATGCGGTCGAGGCGCGCGGTTAGACGGGGCTCACCTTGGCGAGGATCTGCGACTTGATGCGGTCGAGGCGCGCGGTTAGACGGGGCTCACCTTGGCGAGGATCTGCGACTTGATGCGGTCGAGGCGCGCGGTTAGACGGGGCTCACCTTGGCGAGGATCTGCGACTTGATGCGGTCGAGGCGCGCGGGCTCACTGTGCGCGGTCGCTCGGCTGGGCGCGACCGCCAGCGCCGCACACACCACGAGCCAGGCGCGCATGTGCGCCTAGCCGGCCGCGCTCACCCGCCCGCATGCCGCGCGCGCGCGACACACATCGCGCCGCCTGCACACACACACACACACCCTCAGTTACACACACACATTTGCACCCCGCACGGGGAGTTAGTACGTACGAGTACAGCAGAGATAGACGGCATTAGACGGGACGAGCGAGGCTTTACAGAGTTATGTTATACTGCTCAGAACAGCAAAGTGCGGCTATGTCAACATGAACAGTTGACGTCAATATCTCTCTACACTGTACTCTTCACTCAGAGATTAAAGATAATTTAATACATAACTTACCCTAGAACAACTTAAATAGAATATAGCTAGATGTTTTAAGCAATAGCGTGGTACTACTCTATGCGGACTTAGCAAAACATCCTACATTTACGCAACAATGTTACAATAAAATATGTAGGAATATCTCTCCGCCGCATTCCAAACATTCCTTTAAGCTTACGCAAAAACTTCTTAGATAATTGTGCAGAATCATACCGGAGTAGAAATTTCTCCACGAGTGACATCTAACAAACTCAAAAAGACAATGTTGTGCTTAAGTCAAGTATTGTAATGCGGCAGTAATGGTGCATCGAGAGCTTTGATTTTAATTTATTCAACTCTGTATACAGCGGCCGGCAAACAAGTTGACCCAAAAGTGACGTGGAAGGGGAAAGTTTGCGTACACACGTACACTTCCAACAAAGATACCTTAAAAATGTTCCTTTTTTATGTTTTATAAATGTTAACTTCATTGGGTCAACTTGTTTGCCGGCAACTATAACTATGATTAAAGTGTTAAAGCCAGTAAAATACAATAAACTACATAATATCATGCACATTTTGAATGCGCAAATTACAGCAAAAGCATTTTACAAAACTAAAAATATTTCATCATGCTATCTTCCGACAGCAGGCAAGTAGTTGGTTCTTTGTTAGTTTACTAATTAGGTACTTAAAGTTCAAAGTATTTTTTAAATAAACTTAAAATTAAGAGGTCAAATAAAAATGTATGAATATTGGACAGTTTATACAGTATCAGTTTAACCATTTGACTATGGAACTCATCTCTTAACTCATCAATAGAATAAAACGTTTTTGGAACGTACCAGTTTTTTTAATTACTGTATTTATTTGTGATCATAACTGGCTTCGGTAATATCTGTCAATTTTAACAAACTTCGGCAACGTCTTTCAATCTTTTCGACCGCGCGAGCGTCGTGTGTGGATTGTGTCTTATTTACATATCTTAGAATGCAAAGTTAATTTGACAAACTTAACATAACTCAATTTTACGAACTTTGATTGAAAATCACAGAATTCAAAGAGCTAAGTAACTATCAAAGTCACAAAACCAATAATACGAAGGTATAAGAGTCATAACATGTAATAATGATGACGTGTGTCGTCCCCTCATCTGCGACACAGAATATATGATACGTATCATCAGACCCCGGCTCAGGGACCGACTGCAGGGGGCGGGGCGCGGGGCGCGGGGCGGGGCGCGGGGCGGGGCGCGGGGGGGACGCACGACTAACCCACATAAAGTTCCGCTCTCGTTAACGACAAACTTGAAAATATAAAACACGTTTCGATGTTTCCGGCTGATTTACAGCCAGACACACCGCGCCCGCGCGCGGCCCGAGCCACGGGCGCCAGCGGGCGCGGGCTGCCACTCACGACATTATCATCATCAGCGGTTGTGTGCTGTGTACATACGTGAACGTGTTTAACTTGAATTGATTAATTAATACATATAACTTATCAATTGACGTGTAAATAAACGTATTTACCTATAAAATGATTTGACATTAGCACATTTTCGCTAATGGTAACTTTATTTAAAAAAAAAAATACCTGCATTTTTTTTATTATTGGTATCAAAAGCACGCTGTGAGTCCTTGATTACGTTAGTCAAGCTTATTGTAAGAAATGTTTTTTCCCGTATTTCTTTACAAGAAAAAACTTTTCTCGTGGCCAAGACCATGACTGCAACGGTGTCGAAATTTCAAGGTAATTGAACAGTAGGTTAGATCATGATCAACTCCCATGTAATGTTTTGATTATGAGTTGAAATCGTAAAGTAAAAAAATTATAATTGCTAATTGTTAGAATGAAGAGATTGCTGTCAAAACAATATAACGTGTATAGAAGATATTAGTGCTTGTGCTAGTGGCAACAATAAAGGACGTTTATAATGAGACTCATTAACATGGAACAACAACTCCACATCATTGTGAATTTATTTCAACATCGTAATAAAAAATGAACCAAGTTATATTAGCATTATTGTTTATCTGCCGGCAGCCGTAGTGGTAGCTAGCCTCAGTCAGGCGCTCAGCGTGCGTGGTGGCAGAACAAGAAGAACGGGCTCTAACACCGACAATGGCGTAATTTTGAGTTAACACATCTTTTTAACCGACTTCCAAAAAAAGGAGGAGGTTATCAATTCGACCCCTATGTTTTTTTTTTTTTTTTTGTTTATGTATGTTACCTGATTTCTCGAGAACCTCTGAACCGATTTTAAAATTTCTTTTTGTGTTCGGATGGGTATGCTTCCCGAATGGTCCCATATAAATCATTTTGAAATCGGTCAAGTAGTTTTTGAAATATGAACCAAAAACTGAAAAATTGCGTATCTGGATGACGTTGTAGATTTCACAAAAGTTATGAATCTCGACCCTGTCAATACAAAATTGTGTAAATGCTTTAATAAAACTTGTTTTTAACCCCGACCAAAAAAAAGGTGTTATAAGTGACGTCGATGTCTGTCTGTGTGTCTGTCTATCTGCTGTGGCACCGTAGTAGAACTCAAACAGATGTGCCGATTTCGATGCGGTTTCTTTTATTTCAAGGTTAATACCATAGCAGATGTTCTTAGCTATGTCTGGTTAATGTCGATTCAAGATGGCCGCCTCCACAAAATGGCGGACAAAATATTTTCACAACCTACCTCAATTTGGGTATCAAATGAAAGGGCTTGACTAGTAGAGTAATATGTACTATAACAAATTTCAAATCCAAAATGGCCACCACGACAAAATGGCGAATTATATTATATTTTCATTACCCCTCAATTTGGGTATCAAACGAAAGAGCTTGACTAGTAGAATACTTTTCACTATGAAAAATTCAAATCCAAGATGGCCGCTTCCACAAAATGCCGAAATACATTTCTTTTTCACAACTCCTTTATATGGGTATCAAATGAAAGGGCTTGACTAGTAGAATGTTGTACAGATAACAAATCCAAGGTAGTCGGGGTTTAATCAAAATTTTAATTTTGTTCTTGTACACTAAAAAGAGTAAAATAAACAATTTTCGTACAAAAATTAAACCGACTTCAAAACCACAAATAGGCACTCAAAAGCGAAAAATAAACTAAAATCATTATTATAAGCGCTACTCACTCATCTATTTGAAGTCGGTGCCAGTCAGGTCAAAAGTTAGTAGATTGATGCTATGTAGGCACAGGTAAGTAGTATCTATCCTATACCTGTTAGATTTAGCTGGCACCGACTTCAAATAGATGAGTGAGTAGCGCTTATAATAATGATTTTAGTTTATTTTTCGCTTTTGAGTGCCTATTTGTGGTTTTGAAGTCGGTTTAATTTTTTGTACGAAAATTGTTTATATCACAACATTTTATCGAAAGCTATTTAATACTTTAATAGTCCATAAAAATATAATATGTTCTATAATTGGTAAAATATTGACGCAAATTCTCTTTAAATAGAAGCGATCAGATCAAATCTTTGTTTAATGCTGCGCAGTTTCTGCGACGCTAGTAACTTGGACCGCTGTGAAAAAATACGAGGTTTTTATGTCTCCCGCGTAAAGTTGGTCCGCGCGCCGGCCGGGACGGAGTGCTGTTTTACTGCTGTTTAGCGGAATGTTGGAACTGGAACAACTGTGCTTCGAACCTGCGAACCGCGCGCGGGGCGGCACCACGTTGGAGCGAGCATCCACGTGTCAATCAGTCTTTTTAGGTTTTTAGGGCAAAAAAACGAACACAGAAAGTTTGTGGGCTCGATTTCATGCGGAGCCAGACTGTCGAGTGTTCGACCATCGCACTCATCCAACCATTAAACTATCGAGCTATGGAAAACCTCGCACAAACGTCAATAAACAGTTTTTACCTGACCTCCCCACACAAAGCGTAACCAGAAAACTTTGGCTTTACGGAACTTCATAAGAAGTTAGCGTTTTTTACAAACTTTGGAAGATTTTCTAGAGGAAGCCGTAACTTTGAGCACTCCTTTCCCGTAACAGATGGTGAGATACTGCCGCGGGGGATCGAGTTTTGTCATTAAAGGGGTCGACGAACCAAAGCTACCTTATTGGAATTTGACTAAAAGTTTGACTAATAAGTATAATTAGCGGCGCCCCCCGACTGCACTGGTTTATTTTCAGTTCCCGTCATAACCTCGCGATAACAAGTACCCAATGTGTTATTCCGGCTTATTGACTATCTGTAAAAAACCGCCCATCGCCTCTGCACGAATCATTGAGACTGATGGACCAACTCACAGAAAAAGTACAGCCAAGGGCTTAAGGAAGTTTAAACAAAGATCCCTGCAATTTAATGTTTTTAAACTTTTAGTTGATCAGTGGTCTGCCGTTTTTTATAATTGCTCGCTTTGAAACCATGTTCACGAACACAACCCAACATCATTCTGAGGATGAGGGTGAGATGGTTTCCATGAAACACATTTTCGATCTGTTGTAGTTTACCACATAACTAGCATCTCGAACATGTTAAGCGACGATACAGTCTGCGACGGAGCGCTCACTTGGAGGAAACCGATTCATGTTTAATGTGAAGACGCCAGTTCATGTCCAACGAATTTCCTCTTTTTTTGACTGTATAGACATTCGAAAGTAGAGTCAACCCTCTTCATCTATCCAGTATTTGGTATGTCGCCTACAAAACGGTGTTATATATTAACGAGTTACAAACAGTAACTCAAAGGCACAGTAAGCTTCTACGGCCTCTACAATGTATCCAATACAAAACTGATAATCTTTCAAGGTTTGTATCGATGTTCAAGATTTTGAAGTATTTTCCGAGGTGAGGAGTCTTTGCCTACGAGCTTTTTGGCACGTTTCTCGGTCGTAGCGTAGTGCAGCGTAGCACAGTAGAGCGTAGCACATCTACATTGTATCTTAGGAACATTGTGTATAGAGAGTGAGGTCAGAGCCCCCTGGGAACAGTTATTGGTGTGGCGCAAGGATCCTCACTCTCCAACATCATGTTTTCACTCCTACTTAACGACCTCCCGGACAACATTGAGGAAGGACATGTTCTCATGTACGCTGATGACGTTGCAGTTGTTGTCGCTGCTCCTACTGTGGACCAACTCGAGCGGAAGCTGAATGTGGTAGCGAGTGGCCTTAACACCTGGTTTACCATCAATGGATTGATGCTAAATGCCACGAAAACGCACTTTATCCACTTCAACCTCGCCGGGCGTTCGTACAGACCACTGAAAGTTAATGTGGGATGCGTGGAGATGGAGCAGATACTGTCGACCGCTTTTGTTGGGTTTGTACTGGACAAATCGTTGATGTGGGCAGATCACATCGATAGCTTATGTGTCAAACTTGGACGGGCATGTTTTGCGCTGTGGCGTATATCCGCACTATTACCCGAAAAAATGGTCCGACAGTGCTATTACGCTTCCGTGCACTCGCACATTCAATACGGTATCGAGCTATGGGGACGTGCTGCCGATTGGGAGCGCGTCTTCATAATGCAAAAACGAGCTGTACGAGCAATAGTGCGAGTGCCGGAGGAAACGTCTGCGCTTCGATTCTTCAAATCGTTGCGAATTCTCACCGTCCCGAGCCTGGTGTGCTACCAGGCGGCGATGTATGCGCGGGACCACCTAGAGGAGTACGCGCGCTTTGGAGAGTCGAGGCCCCAGCACGTGGTGCGGCACGAGGGCCGGGTGCACGCCGTGCCGTGCACGCTCACTCGGACCGGTAAGCTGGTTCACGCCACAGCGCCAATCGTCTACAACAGGTTGCCACATGACGTGCGCGATGCGCCCTCGAAAGGAGCATATAAGCGCAAACTGAAAGACTGGCTTATCGAACAGGCATTCTATAAGTTCGATGAAATACTGGAAATTTCTTTAGTTTAAGTTATTGTAATTGGTTATTCAGAATTGATTCTCATTTGTTATTATTAGTACTTTTTTATCTGACATGTTCATTTTTGTTTGTTTAATTAATATTATTAATTAATTTGGATGTGACATGTTTTATTATTATTTGAGTGATATCAGTAATTTATTTTAATATGACATTTTACATTACTATCTGACATATTTATACATATTGTGTTAAATGTTTAGTTATAATAATTAATTCTCGGATATACCGAGATATTTTTCATATACCTACTGTACCTATTTTAAGTTTGACATGTAACATAAATGGTTATGAATAAATATACATACATATACATACATACATATAGAAACATTTAATAATGGATGCGCCTTAGACGGGTTCCACGCGGTTCTATTTTGTTTGTAAGAGTTTATTTTGTATAGCCTCTGGAGCTGTACAACTAGACAAGAAATATAATAATAGAATATCTAATACCTATGTATGTGCGATTGCATCTTTAAAAATAAATATACACAATTTGGTAACTGTTTTAAAACGTTCGTAAAACTTTTCATTGACCTTTTAACTAAAAGAACTTACTTGAACTTGTGATACCAAGAAGAGCAGGCACTGATGTACATAAGTACACTGACATAAGGTACAAATAGCTTGTCCAAAATATACAAATTCATCAACATATACTATAATAGATACGGGTTACCAGATTATACGAGTCTGAAGCCACTGCTACTCGTAGAATGTTCTATATTTTCAGTGTTCAGATTATAATATATTTCAAAAAACTTTGAGCGAAACATCTACCACTAAACTTTTATCAACGTCGAACAAGAAACGATAAAAAAGAAGATGTGACTTACAACTCCATGGAACTTTAAAATGTTAGCCAAACTGCAATTATTTTACTTCACTTAATAACGTTTATCAAAAAAGAACTAGTAGTTAACTTGAATTCACGTGTATCATAAATAAACGCTTTTATATTATTAACTTTTAACTTGGGAGTTGGTGTAGTTGATACGACGTCGTGTAAAGTTTGTTCAGCGCAGGCTGAGCCGCTCGCCCGTCGCGCCGGCACTGGCGGACTGAGCCGCTCCCTCGCGTGGCGGCTCTCAATGAGGCGATCGGCAGAACCTGCGCCGCCCACGCGCGCTGGATGTGGTATTTCGGGAAACTTCTATCAATGACACGAGCCGAGAGATAAATTAACCAGTTGCTTCAAAGATTTTTATTCGTGACTACAAATTTAACGAAGAAGTATAGTAACTATGCCTGAACCTTGTGGATTTGTGACGAGACTTTCTAAAACTTGTACGAAGAAGTTTGGCTCTGTTTTTGGAAGAAGAACATCTAGGCTATGAAATGCGTTGCCTGGGTGAGATTTTCTCGATGGATACAATTTTCGTTGTAGCCTTTAAACTTTGACTATATTACTTGTTGATTCAATTTTGCGAACTTAATTGAATATAAAAATACACAAAACCTATTGCAATCTAAACTATTATATAATTACTTCTTGACTTGTTGCTGCGTTGATAAAAATAATGCTAAGTAAAGTATCAGTATGGAAAAATTGGAAGATGTTTGATTTTGCCACATCTAGCGGCGCTAGCTCCGCGACATTCGCGGCGGCGACGGCGACTGACGAACAGCTACGTGCGGCTACGGAGCTACGAGCTACATCCTACGTAGTCGCCACGCCGCGACCAGCGAACACACGAACTGAAGTTATTGAACATTTTTTTCATGGGATTTTATATGTTCGCGTTACTGACATGCTAATGTAGCAGAGTAGCGTCTGAGCGACGACGGAGCAGTGTAGGAGGACGACCGCGAGACGGTTTTTTTGATGGATGAAAGCTTGTGAGTTCTCGTCGCCGACACGAGTAACAGCGGTGCACCTGTAGCGTTACAGGTGGCATCTACGCTTGACGACTTATGTTTGATTTCATGTGCCATCAAACGGCTACTCAGTAACTGAAACATAGGAGAATTTGATTGTTATCTTAAAACCTTTCCGTTACATCACGATTTTAAAATTACAGTTTTGGACTTTCCTAAAAACGCTTCATACAAAAACACTACTAAAGCATGACGTCACTACCTGATATTTTCTATGCGTCGCACGTAAAGCTTGTATGTTAGCTCTGTTAAATATTGCGTTTAGGGAACTAGTCTCATAACAAAAGTCATTTTAAATGAATTGAATGGGTTATCCAATGGTAAAGAAATTTTCTAATAATTTCGTACTTTTAAAATGGACGTGCCCATCCAGCTATGAAAATCAAAAAGTAAGTTAAACAAAAATATATTAAAATTAAAGTGGGTACATATTTTATTATTTTTAAATACTGACATTTTATCAAATAACTAGCTGTACCCTGCCACACTTCGCTGTAGCACATTGTGATGCAAAAATTAGATAAAAACAATCCTTGATGCGGATTAAATATCATTGTAAAATTTCAGCTCGATCGGCGCAGAACTTTTTGAGTTTGATCGACTACCTATGCAATATTGTTATGTATGCGATGTGATTGATGTTTCTGGTTTGCTGTGAGATGATGTAAAAAGGTAACACTTTTCTAAATACTTATTGTGCACATATTATGTTTATCAAAACACAAAACAACACGAAATGTCTGTATACCAAACTGTGGTGGAAACTAGCGAACGTTTCTCTGGTCTCTGACACAACAACACATTTTTGTAAAAAACCTAGTTTCACAGACGAATAAAAGTATCATTGAAGTATCATTGAAGTATCATTGAAGTTTTTGAAACGTACACAAACCAACATAACATTTTATATTTATATAGAGATTTAATATAAGTCCGGGATCAGTCGTCATGCTTACTGTAGCCTGATGGCAAGCAACACGCCGCCCATCAGGACAAAGCACCAAGCTTCTAGTTATATATGTCGCAACCGGATTGTATAATTTGCCGTATTATATTACGGCTAGCCGTTTTGAAAAACAGGAGCATTTTGTAAAGCGGCGGTTTACGGCGGCATACATTTACATACATACAAAGTACTTGTATCCTCTTTGATACATACGTATGTTTAGCATATTTCACACAAAAACTACTGAATGTATGCCTGGATCAAATGTTTAACAACTTAATAATGAATAGAAGAAAACAGTAAAAAAATTACACATAACAGGCTACTCTTAATCCCGAGAAAATAATGGGATAGCGAAGTAATTGAGTGAAACTGCAACGAGTAAAATATTAATAAAAAAATACATTCGTTAAATTTAGGTACATGTGTATACAAAAGTCTTAAATATTTCGAGGCGTAAGGAAAGAACAAGATCATAAATAGTTTTGAAATCTAGAAAATGTATTTTGTATGGGAATGTTTTAAGTTTAATTTTATTTACGGCAATTTTTTATAAAAAACGTCATCAAAATAATTTTACAAAATAGTTTTTATTATCTTTCAGAACTTTAAGCCATGAAATGTCTTATTACACTAATTTCTACATTTTATTTGAGTATCAAGTTCTTGTACGGTGGTGTCTATTATTCTTCATATATTTACGCAATTTTACAGAAATATATTTTCTGCCTTTACTACGTACTACGTACGTACGTACTAATTACTTGATTAGGCTTTATTTGAACCGTAGGGTAACATGTCACGTTAACCAGACCACGTGACGTGGGACTGTGACGCGGTCACGTGACGCGGCTCTGTGAACCAGATAGCTCCCGAATGGGATCCCGCCCACGGTCTCATTATGAATGGAGATGAATGATCGCTGTAAGGCCGACATACTGTGCAAATGTTATTTCATCTATGTAGGTATACATTGCGGGGTAAAGGGTAAAGATGTTTGTTCTAGGCACCGCCGACGCTCAATGGACGGGTTCCATTCATGAGCTGCCTCCTCCACGGGCGGCTCCGATCTCAGTCATAAATTATTTAACGATTTTTAATAACATTACTGTTTGCGTATACTCTGAGAGTAATTAAAAATTTTGTGAAAACTAATTTATGTTCGTATACAAGAAGTTGATATTTTTTCTCGTTATTTCTCTTGTTGAGAACTTAAACTTCAGCAACAGAATTGATAATAATTATTATCTTCAGCGCAAAAAGCCTGAAATAAGTTCAAATTTTGGACTAAAACGGTGAGCTAATTTTATAATTTCATAGAAACATGCATATTTTAGACTGTAAAAGGATCTAGATTTATTATATAAACTAATATTTCTTAAATCCAACATTGAAAACATTGAAAGGGAAATAAAAATACAATTTACCGTGACTCTGATCTAGATACTCGTATGTAAATGTTCGGTTTTGTAGGAATAAGTTAAGTTGGTTGCTATTAGGTATAATTATGTCAAAATAATTATAAGGTGTAGGCGTTTGAAGGTTTAATAAATAATTTATGAATCAGTAATATTCTCCAAATGATATCATTCACGCCTTTTAGAACCAAATTAACGTGAGGCATAAACCGGCGTTAATCTGAGCGCCCACGCGGGGACGCCCACGCTGTGCGCGCCTGTACCGCCGGCTGCGCGCGACTGTACCGCCGGCTGCGCGCGACTGTACCGCCGGCTGCGCGCGACTGTACCGCCGGCTGTGCGCGCCTGTACCGCCGGCTGCGCGCGACTGTACCGCCGGCTGTGCGCGCCTGTACCGCCGGCTGCGCGCGACTGTACCGCCGGCTGCGCGCGACTGTACCGCCGGCTGTGCGCGCCTGTACCGCCGGCTGCGCGCGACTGTACCGCCGGCTGCGCGCGACTGTACCGCCGGCTGCGCGCGACTGTACCGCCGGCTGTGCGCGCCTGTACCGCCGGCTGTGCGCGCCTGTACCGCCGGCTGTGCGTGACTGTACCGCCGGCTGTGCGCGCCTGTACCGCCGGCTGCGCGCGCCTGTACCGCCGGCTGTGCGCGACTGTACCCGCTGTGCGCGCCTGTGCCGGCTGTGCGCTGTACCGCCGGCTGTGCGCGCCTGCCGCCGGCTGTGCGCGCCTGTACCGCCGGCTGTGCGCGCCTGTACCGCCGGCTGTGCGCGCCTGTACCGCCGGCTGTGCGCGCCTGTACCGCCGGCTGTGCGCGCCTGTACCGCCGGCTGTGCGCGCCTGTACCGCCGGCTGTGCGCGCCTGTACCGCGGCGAGACGCGGTGTGCCCGACGGTACCGAGTCCCGGGGGACGAGGCTCACGACTCAGCCCGTGGTGAGTTCTCACTGAGGCCTACGAGCTAGGAATAGACCTTAGGTTCGAATCCCACACAGGACAAACATCATCTGGCGAATACAGATATGTTTGTAACTAAGAACTTTTTTTTAAATAAAAAGTGACGAGACGAGCAGGACATGTGCCTGATGGTAAGCAACATGCCTGCCACATAACAGCACAGTGACACGCAGCTATTGGAACATGAAGAGTCCTCACTCTTTTTTTACATATATGTCGTAATCGAATCATAATCCGGGACGCAAGCGCCACCTGGTGGCGCTCGATGGAGCTAGAGGCGCGCGCGCTGTCGAATGGACGGATCGTTTGAGTCAGTTCTCTCTTGGCTTTCGACGCGTGCGGTCGGCGCTGAACCATCGCGCGTTCTACGATAAGAATAAGAATAAGAATAAGAATGTCTTTATTGTATAAACTGTGTACATAGATGGTAGGTGGATACAATAATGGTTTCAACAGTTTTGTCCTCGCGAACATACAATAATGTTTTACGTAATTTCATACAATCTTTTTTTATCACCCTCAAAATTAACATAGGTACAGTTAATTAACTCTGAAACACAATATAGGTACATATAGATCTATGACACATTAAATTATGTTAATTATAATTTTACTTTTTTATTAATGTGCAGATTGAAATAAATAAGCTATATTTCATACAATAAAAAGAAACACTATCGAACCAACCACAATTTTATGCGAAGTATGATCTCGACCATGAGAGCTTAAGACCTAACTTAAGACTGTTTGACTTGCTTCCAGTCAAAGTATTCTTTGAGGTCATAAAATGTGTTAGTAGCTAGCCAGTCTTTTAGTTTACGCTTGAACAAATTGCCGTTTAATATTTTCAGTTCAACAGGCAGATGGTTGTAGATTTTAATGGAATTTGCGAAAGCACTTTTGGCATATATATTATTATTGACCTGATGTACACAAAGATTATATTTATGTCTGGTGCGTAAACTATGAGCGCGGCTAGATTTCAGATTAAAATAAGTATCTTTATTATTTTTTACAAACATGCATAATTCCAATATGTAGAGACTAGAGAGCGTGAGAATCTTATGGGTTTTAAATATGTTTCGCAGAGTTTCAGTGCTATTTATGCTAAAATGTTTCTAAGACACCTCTTTTGTATTAGGAAGATTGACTTAAACTCTACTGAATTTCCCCAGAAAATTATACCGTAATTTAATTGAGGGTAAACGTAACCATAGTATGCACTCAGCGCTACGTCTTTAGAAGCAATACTGCTGATTATCGACAATGCATAACAGTAGCTTGATATTTTACTGGTTATTTTAGCGATATGACTCTTCCAATTTAGGTGACAATCCAGAGTTACCCCTAAAAGTTAGATTTTCTACCTCATTTATTTCATAACCACCATGACTAACTTTTAGTTTAAGAGAATTTCTTTTGAGCTACGAAACTGCATAAAGTTGGTTTTAAATGTATTGATGTTAAGATTCATAGAACTTAACCAGCTTGTGGATGTTTGTAAAGTTTTATTTATTTCGTTTTCAAAGTCACTGGAATTTAATTCTTTTTGTGGTATAAAAATAGTTGCGTCATCGGCAAACATGACACATGGGTGACTTGTGATATTCGGTAATTCATTAATGTAGATTAGAAATAACAGAGGTCCAAGAATACTACCTTGAGGTACTCCTAGTATTATGTTTTCAAAAGTAGATTGTAAATGTTCTATTGTTTTCGTGGTTCTGTTATATGAATCTATAACCGTTGCCTGGCATCTATTTCTTAGGTAGGATTCTATTAGTGCTAAGGCAGTACCTCGTATACCTGCTTTTTCAAGTTTATTTAATAGTATTTTGTGGATAACGCAGTCGAACGCCATCGACAAATCTAGGAATATAGCAATTCCCGTTTTCTTATTGTTGATTTCCTCCCACACTTCTTTCAGTATTTTAAAGATAGCGAGCGAGGTGTTTTTTTCCTTTACGGAATCCAAATTGGTTGTGGTTGAGTATGTTATTATTTTCTAAAAATGAAGTGATCCTATTGAAAATTACCTTTTCAAAAATTTTTGAAAAACTTGGCAGTATTGCTATGGGCCTGTAGTTCCCCATGTCCATGGTAGATCCTTTTTTATGAATCGGTTTAATTAGAGCTTTTTTTAGACTATCAGGAAATATACCAGTTTCTATTGAGAGGTTTATTATATACTCTAAGGGTTTTACTATGAGATCTATGCTGTTTTTTATTACTTGAACGGAGACACCATCATATCCAGCTGTCTGTTTGTTTTTAAAGTCTTTGACTATATTTATTAATTCCTCGCAGGTGACAGGCTTAAGTAATACACTTTTAGTACTGCTGTTTGCTGTAATGTGTTGAAATTTATTTACCGTATTCGTTTTACTTTGTTTAGCTTTATTGATAAAGTAATCATTCATGACTAAAGCTATTTTTCTGGGATCTTTTATTTCCGAGTCATCAATTTGTAAGCTGTCTATGGAAGTTAAAATACGATTTGTTTGGGAAGTATGTCCCTTAATTATACCCCAAGTAGCTTTATTCTTATTAGCACTCCTGTTTATATATTGAATATTTGCTACTTTTCTAGAGAGACGCGTTACTTTTTGAGTATATTTGAGTATTTTTATATGAGGTCAAGTCATTATCGTTTTTTAGCCTCCGACATTGAGAAAATAGTTTTCTTTTGTTTTTGCTGGACGTTATGATACCTCTAGTTTTCCAATTGGGGGTTTTCTTGTACGTTATTTTTACTCTTTCGAGTGGAATACAGAGATTAAATAAAATTCCGTACAAATGTATAAACGCGTCATATGCTTCGTTTGGGTTTGTATGGGAGTACACTTCTGAAAATGAAATTTGAGATAAATATTTACGAAATATAACCATGTTTTCATCCACTTTTCGTTTTGAGAGAACCAGTATTTTTCTCTGAAGCTTAAGTTACTTTGAACGCTTATGAGTTGAATGGTGTGATCTGATATATCTGTGTCTATTATTTTGGTTTTATATTTTTTGAAGTTAGTTAATACATTATCAATACAAGTTTACGATACGTACTTCGCTATAAAACCAATTTTGTTACCTGTGCTTCACAAATTCGATTGTGTTTGCGTGTTTTCATCCAACACTACTCGCCGCTACGCCCACAGCAGAAGGATGCGATTAATAATGATGATGGCGAGACTCTGTGTCGCCGACATATTTATAGGTTTACACTTGACCACCACCTCGCCTGATGTTAAGAGACGCTGCGGTCTACGATGGAGCGTGTTTAAAAACGATTCACTTTCGATTTGAAGACACAAAAATTGTAATCATCATCAACATCATCGGGGAAACCCACTCCGGCAACGTGTTCCACAGCCTAGACGTCCTTATCATAAAAATAGAGTCAAACCTCTTCGTTCGTGTCTTTGGAATATCAATCATGAAACGATGTCGCTTTTTCGATCTACGAGCATTCCAATAGAAAAAAGGGCAAGGTGGTATTAGACCATGCAAATCATAAGCGCACTCTCTGAAGTGAACTAATCGAAAGTGTTATGGATTGAAGTCAGCGCCAGGCTGATGCAGCGGCGTAGTGTTGGAGCGGTGGGTGCTTTGGGTGACAGCTTGTGATGTCGTAACCGACTCTCCGTACCTAGACAGGTGACGTGTTGCGTTGGCAACATTATCGCTGTTTAATCTATACTAATATTATAAAGCTGAAGAGTTTGTTTGTTTCTTTGAACGCTAGGATCTCGGTAAGAGCTGGTCCGTATTGAATGATTCTTTTTCTATTGGATAGTCCATTTATCAAGGAAGGCTATAGGCTATAGAAAATAACGCTACTATTAATAGAAGCGGAGTATGAATCAAGAATGTAACAAAATCGGGGAAAAATATTCATTTTTGAGAGTTTTCGTACGTTTCGTGCTTTGACATGACACATGACAGCATGTGTCTAAGATTGCGTCATTGGATATCATAGATTACATACTTCTTGAATATAAAACCTTTGCTAATCAATTTTTTTTTTCTAAATCTGAGTTGGCACAACCAGTGTCCGACAGGTGGCGAAGCAGGTAGCTGAAGAGGTGTTTTGTTTGAAAGCGACATTCTCAGGAATGACTGAACCGATTTCAGTCATTCTTTCACCGTTGTATATGTACGGGATCCTGATGAGTACTATATAATGTACCACGGGCAACGCCGGGGCGGACATCTAGTACTAAAGTAATTATAGATTAAATTTTCTGTGTTTCTATTAAAATGATGTACATATTGTATCAACCATACCGTCTACCATAGTACAGGCTTCGTTTAAATCCGAGCTAGACCGTGCTCTGTAAAAAGGGTCAACCAATTTAATGTAGCTATTTTTATTTTTTTAAGTTTGTGTGGGTATGGGACGTTATCGTTTGAAAAGCATCAAATATCAGCTGATCTCGCAAATAAATTAACCGCCCGGTAAAGACGATATTTATACAAATCTGATTTATGTATAGGCATACCCAAGATGGCTGACTGATATAATGATAAAAAATAATTGGTTTAAGTAAATTTTAGTATGAAAACTAAGCGCGCGCGGGTTCACAGCTCGGTTAGCACTAAACGAGCGGCGAACCCGCGCGCGCTCTCTCCTTGAAAAAGATCGCCGGACGCGATCGAAACTTGAGTCGGACTGGACTGACTACATTAAACGTGAGTTACCCGTGTATTTATTTAAAAATAAGTAAAGTTAAAATAATTGTAGTAAAAAAGATCGAAAGTTAAAGTCATACATGAACCCTTTGCCCCCCTAACGCTCCCCCCGCATGCCCCCCCCCCCCCCGCGGCGTGGGTGCGCTCATCACACAGCGTAAAGGCTTGTTCGCATTAGGCTAGTAATTTAGCAACTAAATTTTCCAATTTCCATTCAAACAATTTTCCAATAAATTGTCTGTGGAATAACTTATTTTATTGATCACACAAATTTCCTAATTCACCTCTTCTAAAATAGCCATTACGATTCAACAAGATTAGCTTATTCATTCATTTATTTTATTGCGTTGTAGGATCTTCATGTCGCGAAACGCTACTCACTTGTGAACTGTACTAAAGCACGGTGCGAACGATTTTTGAATGGTAGCGAGTATTTTAGCTACTAAATTACTCTCTACTAGACTAATTAGCTAGCCTAATGCGAACAAGCCTTAACGTTTACTGTCCGACGTTCACGAACACGAGTCTCGGTATTTATAGCAGCAGGAGTGAGTCTGGCGGTGTGGGCGGTGTGGACGGTGTGGGCGGTGTGGAAATTAAGGCTTTATAAATATTAATTTGAATCTAAAATCGTAGGTACTCTATTTTACTTTCCAAAAAATAATTCATCATTCGGCAAATCGTAAATAATTATTTTAGCGGCTTCGGCTATATGAAACGATGTCGATTATGTATGTCGAGATGAGGTTTTAGCTTGTTTGTTTGAGAGTTTATTTTTAATCTTTGGCTACCACAGTTGCTAAATGAACAGTTTGAAGGAAACCTGAAATCTACCCTCTAATTTATATATTTTTAGAGGATCTCTAGAGAGGAATACTCTGTCGTGTAGACGTGTGGTACAGTGTGTCTGTCTGTTATTAGCAGTCGCTTCGGGTAATAATTTATTTAATTAGTATTACAAATATAAGAGTGGCAAACTACCAGCTAGCCGCCGGATAGCAACAGACACTTGCGCGCCAACGCGCCGTCACAGCGTGCGGGGGCGCTCTATCGATATTTCCTTATACTTTTAATGAAATATAAATAAACATTTTCCGCTTTCAGCAAAAAATCCCAAAAATGTTTTATTATAAACCCCTCAACTTTGACCTTTCATTCGGTTTTCCTTCCTTAATAGGGTTTTTTTGCACAGAATTCTTTCGACGAAGGATTGCCACTTTCGAGAATAACGATTACGTAGAAAAATATAAATAGACCTTTTATATTTCGAAGGTCAATATATCCGACCCCGAAATATTACTTAGCTATAAACAAAAGAGGCCACAAATCAACGATAGAAGCCGCAGTGACTGAGTGGCGAGGATGTCCGGTCGCATAAGGTTTGAATCCAGTTGACAACTTAGTATTTTGTCAAGTGCAGATATAGCAAAATCACCTTTAATTTCAAAAGCAAAAAATTGTCGTATCTTCCGGCGCTGGGATCAACGAGGTGGATTATGGTCTTGTTCTTGTGATCGTGTTTTTTTTTTAACTTTTTAACCCTCGACCAAAAAAAGGGGTGTTATAAGTTTGACGTCGATGTCTGTCTGTCTGTCTGTCTGTGGCACCGTAGAGCTCAAACGGATAGGCCGATTTCGATGCGGTTATTTTATTTGAAAGTTGATATCAGTGCGGATGTTCTTGGCTGTGTTTGGTTAATATCGATTCAAGATGGCCGCCTCCACAAAATGGCGGACAAAATATTTCTATCTCCCTCAATATGGGTATCAATTGAAAGGGCTTGACTAGTAGAATGTTGTACAGATAACAAACAAATCCAAGGTAGTCGGGGGTTAATCTAAATTTTTAATTTTGTTCTTGTATATGTAGATTCCCACTTACCGCCGTCTCGCCTGATGTGAAACGACGATGCGGTCTACGATGGAACGTGTTTACCTACCAGGCAACGTATTCCATAGCCTTGAAGTTCTTATCACAAAAGTAGAGTCAAATCTTTTTTGTTCGTGTCTTTGGAACATCAACCATGAAACGATGACGCTTTTTTCGAGATTTAATCACATAATCCCATGTTTTGGTATTTTAATACGGACTCGAGTTAGCTGGATTGACGCATGGTAATACGACTTACTATTAATATGATAAATGTAAAAGGTTGGATGTTTGTTGCTCATTCAACAAACATCCAACTAAACTGATGATGATGAAATTGGGTACTTAGATAGATTCAGATAAAACTGTACTGCCTCAAGAAATCATAAGCAGCCCACTAAATGTTCCCACTGCTGGGACTCGGGGCCTTCTCTCGCAAGGAGAGAGTTAAGGCCATAATCCACCACGCTGGCCCAGTGCGGGTTGGTGGATGACACATGACCTCGAAAGATTCTAGGTACATGTCGGTTTCCTCACGATGTTTTCCTTCACCGTTTTTAAGTTAGCGGCATTATGCATATGACCTCGAAAAGACAGTGGTGCGTGTGGTGGGATTCGAACCCGGGGGGCTCCGGATCGGCAATCGCCGTTCTCCCGACTAGACCAGACGTAACTTTCTAGACCTTTCGTACCTTATCCTTAAGGAATCATATAATTCTAGTCTGCCAATATAGAGGCAAATCACTAGTAACAGGTGCAAATATTACCGTACAAAAGCGAAGCGAATCTATGCTTCATATAACGAGATAAATTGTATAGCCATAATGAACCTTCGCTTATTTGTCACAACACCAAGTTATTGGCAATTAATTTAGAATTGCCTTGATGTGGACTTCATAAAACAGCCGACGCCGACGGTGAGCTTAGCTGTCTAAATAACCTACAAAAGCTCGAGGTTTTGTAGTGGTGGGTTCAGTGACCGAGACAGATATATCCCTAAAAGCAAAAATTAGTTAAATTTAGCTCCTTTTTTGCAGATAACAAACACGCCTGCGTATTTTCTTCGTTAAACTTGGCGAGATTAGCATCGCTCTATTCAGAGACTGCCTCAAGGGCTAAGTTTAGACGCTAGGTCATACTCTCGCTGTGCCGGAGTTTGTTGTACTGGCTTTCGCATGTGATATGCAACGGTGCTGTTATCTGCGTACCTAAAGACACCGAGGTTCAGTCACCGGCATAAATACATTACAAAAAGTAGGAGTTAGTTGAAATTAACTCGTTTTTGAAAGACTCTGAAGAAAATAATGTAACGTGTATCAAGATTGCCGGAGGAGCCTTCAGCCGAGGGCGGAGGAAGGCGCGGGATATTTTTAGTTCCGCCCACGCGTCGGAGAGGGCGCCTGGCAACAGGTGGCTTTAAAGGGATACAATTAACGTCTGATTCCAGGAATCAGTGAGCTCAAAGGTCGTTCTATATATAACTAGGAGCGATCGGTTTTACCCGCGGGGTCGCGTGCCTGTTATTTTCCGAGGTTGAAATGTCCATGCCCATGAAGGTTGAATAGCCCATGTGATCTTCCAGACTATAATCTACCTGTGTTCCAAATATCAACCCGATCCGTTCATTGAGCAACAAACATTCATACGTCGACATTTATAATACAACAAGTAAGACAGTAGTAGGATTAGCATGTATTTACAATTTTCTAAGTAGGTTTCATATATTTTGCTCACATATTACAAAGTTTGATTAGTAGATATCCTTAGTTAGAGTTAGATCAGGTTTTGTGAGAAATGTCCACCATTATTTAGGTTCCGCTGCAAGAACGGCCGCCTTCACAATCGTGAAGTCGTAAGTTATGGTAACGTGAAGACATGTTTGTGTTCCGGTTTGAAAGGCAATGCTTCTACAGAATATCATATATTATCATAGAGACAAAATATATTTTATCTGTGGCCGAGCAGCGTAGTGCAGTGTAGGTAATGATTTGGATTATTTAAGTTCCATTAGCTGCGTGTCGCTGTGCTGTTACGTGCTAGGACTGACCATCGGAAGAAGGATCCTATATGCCATGATAAGGTATCCTGATGTCGATGGGAAACTAATGAATGTTTCCCTGACATACAGTTATTTGTAAGTGCTGATTGAAGGCTCTATATTCGACCGATATTCCGAGACACACGCTCAAACACTCACAGCCAACATCACCACAAACTCGTTGTGTGTCGTTTCCGAGAATGTACAGCTGCATGTATCCAGTACCACCTTGCTCTTTTATTTATTTGACTAGTAATAGCTGAAAAAGCGACATTGTTTCATGGTTGACATTCCAAAGGAAGGAGGTTTGATTCTATTTCTATAATAAGAACTTCTAGGCTTTGGAATGCGTTACTTGAGTGGATTTTTTTCGGTGGAGTCACCATTCTTCCGACTGCTGTACAAAGTAAAAGCTGTACTTGTCTCTTGTCCTCTCACTACGCGGATACTGAAATGAAAGTTGAAGGAAATATAAATGTAAGACTTAATAGGAATAATAACGATGTTATTGATGCTTACGCTATACTCTACGTTATCCGGACAAAGTTCATTATATACTATGCACTCATAAAACATCAAACGACTATCACAATTAAAGATCTTTCTATGAGAGTTAAATTTTGTAACTGATTTAAAATTTCTGTAGTTTTTAACCAATTATTTATTTGAATTATTTATTCGTTTAATGTTGAGCAAGTGACAATTAGTGTATCGCTACTTGTACCTGATGTAGTGTCAAATTGTTGCAGTAATCACTTTGTGTAAAACTTAAAATAAATGTTTTTTAATATACTTGTACTAAATTAAAATTGCTTTTTGTCCAATTTATTTAATAGCAAAAAAAAATTATTTAAATTCAAAATACTTTTGTTCTTTTTTATAGTTTAGTTTTATCCTGAATTGGATTCTATAACCAGAGAAAAGTGTACTCTATAACTGTATTCGCATGTCGGCCTGGCAACCCAGTAATAAAGATCAATCAGCCGCCGCCGGCGCGTGGGATCCCTCCATCTCCGAGCGCGCTCTGTTTGATGTCAGCTGTCGGGTACAGTTACCTCTAGGACTACATCTAGGACCATCCCTCAAGTATATTAGTATCTATGTATTTTGGCTGGAAAGCTCGTGGGTTCAATTCCCACCCACTGCAAATATTTGTGTGATGAATTCAAATGTTTTTATTATGTCTAAGTGTTTCTATTTATAATAAGTACTTATTTAAAACTATATAAGTATTTTATCAGCTATCTGGCTTCCATGGGGCAAGCTTTGCTTAGTGTGGGGCTCGATGGTGTTGTGTGTGAAATGTCCACCAATGTTTATTTATCTATACTAATATTATAAAGCTGAAGAGTTTGTTTGTTTGAACGCTAGGATCTCGGGAAGTGCTGGTCCGAATTGAAAGATTATTTTTCATTATTAGTTCATTTAACAAGGCTATAGATTATAGAAAATAACGCTACTATTAACAAAAGCGGAGCATGAATCAAGAATGTAACTAAATCGGGGAAAAATATTCCTTTTTGAGAGTTTTCGTACGTTTCGTGCTTTGACATGACCCGATATCCGTGGACATGACACATGACAGTATGTGTCTAAGATTGCGTCATTGAATATCACAGATTACATAACTCTTGAATATAAAACCTTTGCTAATCTCTGAGTCGGTACGACCAAATTCCGACAGGTGGCGTAGCAGGTAGCTGAAGAGGTGTTTTGTTTTTTTTGAAGCGATTTTCTCAGGAATGACTGAACCGATTTCATTTCATTGTTGGCTATTTGCGGGATCTCGATGAGTGCTATATATGTTCCACGGGCGAAGCCGGGGCGGACATCTAGTTTATTATATACATCAACAGACACCCGCTGAATCGATCAAGGCCAAAATTGAAAGAGTTTTAATTTAAGCACTTCAAGTACCGTAGACTCGACTACAGAATCTACAGTAATCAGTGCTTCGCGACAGCCTGCTACGACCCGCTACGGCTTGCTACGGCCGCGCTCTACGCCTCAGCCGCGTCGACGTAGTTCGCGAGGCACCAGCCGCCCACGCTAGTGTTCCCACCGCTGGGACTCGTGCTCTGCTCGCACAAGGAGATCTCCACTCGTTGTCCAACTCCTTGTGGATGGGAATCGTCAAACCTCTCGTTTCCTCGGAACGTATAACGTGTAGTATTCTTTTCATACCACGTGACAGCCGTGGTGACATATTTTTGGTTTATAAAACTTTCAGTCAGAGGGTCAGTGCTTTTACTAAAAAATCACATACCTATATATATTAGATTTTAAAATATGTATGCAGTGTATATCCCACGAGTATGAGTCATGTGAGAGCCAGTGAAGGAAGAGAACAAACTGTCACGTGACATAAAGCGCGCATGAAGGCTGGAGGCGCGACCGGGGCGCACACAGACTATAAGTATAACTATTTTACTGTTAACTTTAAACACCATCGTACAATATTTTGAATTATCCTATCTATGCGGTTAAGTTACGGTTAAGTTACAGCTGGTGTAGTCGGGAGAACGGCGCCTACCGATCCGGAGACCTCGGGTTCAAACCCCACACGCACCACTGTCTTTTCGAAGCCCTGTGAAGACTTAAAACGGTAAAGGACAACATCGTAAGGAAACCGACATGTACCTAGATCCTTTCGAAGTCATGTGTCATCCACCAACCCGCACTGGGCCAGCGTGGTGGAGTATGGTCTTAACTCTCTCCTTGCGAGAGAAGGTTCGAGTCCCAACAGTAGAAACATTTAGTGGTCTGTTTATGATGATGATGATGATGCTAGTGAAACTTAAATGTAGATGCAAATTCCAGAAGAAGGTAACAATTAGCCTGACCATAGTGACGGAACACCAAGCAGTCACCGGTCGCTGACTGACCGACCGACTATTTAGTATAAATAATGGAACACGCACCTCACACGTGGATACACTGGATGGCTTGCAAATGGCGAATAGCTTGAAATACCCAGTCGTCAAATGGAGAAAAGAAAGCAGGTAAAGACTCCTGCTCTTTACCTGCTTGGTTGTAGAAGCGTCCTCACCCGAGCAATCGCCTCAAGAGAAGAAAAGAAAGCAGGTAACTGTCATGAGAGGCAGTCGCTGGAGTTGCGTTCCAGTGACTCGACCAAACACTCGCTCGGGTTAAAAAGACCAGTCGGGCTGGATGCAAGGTCGATGACCCCGAGTGTCTCTCAACAAGTGAATCAGACCAGTACGGCAGCCATGTTCGCTCGCTGTCAAATATCTAGTTCATAAATGTGGCAATGTTTCATAATAATTATTAAAACTTAATAAAACGGCGTCTGGTTTCTTCACAGTAACAGACGTCCACGGTTGTTGGAGGTTGGAGGTTGGAGGTTGTTGGAGGTGTTCAAACCTTTCAGTCATTGCAAACATCACCGGCGCGGGTAAACGGAACGTATACCGCTAGCGTCTGCCAAGAATTTTGTCCGCATGTAACATTAGAATAAAAGTGGTCAAGTGCGAATCGGGCTCGCCCATGAAGGCTTCCGTAGCAGCAAAGTAACATAATGCAAAAGTTCTTGTACTTCGTTGTTACTTTAATCAGTGTTTTAACAATAGTCAATTTATGACTTATTAAAATAAAACTACTTACTAGATATCATTCAAACCAATTTTGGTTGATAGTTTACATGGTAACGTACATCATACACTTTTTTTATTTTTTGTCATTCTCTTATTTTAGAAGTTACAGGGGGTACACACTTTTTACCACTTTTAAGAGTCTCTCGCGCAAACTATTCAGTTTAGAAAAAAAATATTTTAAAAACCTCAATATAATTTTTTATTACCTATCCATAAATACCTCACACGTATGGTATTTTCAATCATGGAAAATTGGAATCATGGATTCAAGTATGGAAAAATCAATCATTTGATAATTATGATAAAAAAAAATTTTTGCGTTTCAGTTCTATGCATGTGACACCCCTAAAATTTTTGTTTTTTTTCTGTTTTTTGTATCAAAATCACAGATTACATCTACTTACCAAGTTTCAATAGTATAGCTCTTATAGTTTCGAAGAAAAGTGTCTGTGACATACGGACGGACAGACAAACAGACAGACATGACGAATCTTGCCATCTTGCAATCTTGGTTCCGTATTTTGACATTTGGATACGGAACCCTAAAAACGGTGAAAGAAAACATCGTGAGGAAATCAAGATGTTTCTTTCGAGGATACGTTGTATCTTCCAACAAAAGCGCTCGACTGTGTCTCTTAAAAAGATTTCGCTTCAAAAAACGGTGTTCTCAAATGAGAAGTTATCTAATAAGGAAGCCCACTGAATATTCATGACTTAAGTTGGAGTTACTCGGAGTCTCGCGGGGCACGAGGCGGTGCGGCGGGGGGGGGGGGCAAGAGTATTTATGACGCCTTACGGTGGACGGACTTCTGATGGATACGACACGGCCAGGGTAACTGATCATATAACTTCTACTTTATGTGCAGGGAGTAAGGTTAAGGGCTCCTTGTTTCGGGTGTGGGAGATGGTTCGATGGAATGGTATTCGTATTGATGATATCATTTGCTCACGCGCGTGGTTAACTAAAAGGATTTGAACACGTGATTCATAATTATGTTCATTATATACATGACTTGTTCAAATATGTAACGCTTTGTAATTTAACAAACAGTGTACTACGGCTTTATCCACGAGATCTCGTAATTTTTTAATCCACTTCTAAAAAGGAGGAAGTTATCAATTCAATCACAATGTTTTTTTTTCTACTTGCACTCCAAGTTTGAACCCTATTCATTCAGCTTTTCCGCCCTAATTGAGCAGACAACTACTCGTTGGTACTTGGTAGGACTCTTGGCAGAGTCCGCCTGGGGAAGTACCACACCTTTGCCAGTTATTCTACCGCCAAGCAGTAATGTGCAAACATTACTGTGTTCCGGTTTGAAGGGCAATGTTTCCAGAGAAATTACAGGGCTTAGAGATATCAGATCTTAGATCTCTGGGTGACGAGCGCAGTGCAGTGCTAGGTAATGATTTGGACTCTTCATGTTCCAATAGCTGCGTGTCACTGTGCTGTTATGTGTCAGGCATGTTGCTTACCATCAGGCACATGTCCGGATCGTCTCGTCACCATTTATTTAAAAAAAAAAAAAAAAAAAAAACTATCGAAACTTTCACATTTGTAATATTTCTACGATAAAAGTACGACAAGTTTTTTAGGTATTGACAAACGGCATAACGTTATTGTGACAAAGACTTAACCTAATATTAAAACTAATGTTGGACCTCATTCTGAAGACGTGGCTCAACACTAACTAATCCAGGCGCCGCCTCCTCTGTTTAGTGTCTACAGATGTAACGAGTATTTATTGCATATTTTATTAAGTGTACCTTCAATTTCAATTTCAATTGATTTATTCGAACCTTGGGATATTACATCACTTGGTAACGTCACATAAAACAATTATAAAATAGGAATACTGTTTACATCATACTAATTTAGGTTCAACAATTGAATGCGGCTGTAAAGAGGCCTTGTCAATAAGTGCAGCTGTATAGCTGTATGTATAGCCTACCTATTGATTGTGCAGATTTTTTATAATCTTTTTATTTATGCCCCTAGCGGTCTGCCCCGACTTCGCCCGTGGTACATGTTATAACCTATAACACTCCACGATCACGGACATATCCAACAGTAAAATATTAAATAAAAATAAATAAATATTGGTGGATAATTCACACACAACACCATCTGACCCCTAACTAAGCAAAGCTTGTAACATGGCGGCCAGATAGCTGATATAATACTTATATAGTTGTAAATACATACTTATTATACATAGAAACACCCAGACACAGTACAAACATTTGAATTCATCACACAAATGTTTGCACTGGGTGGGGATCGAACCCACGACCCTTGGCTTTGCAGGCAGAATTACTACCCACTGAGCCACAAGGCCAGTCAAATTTGTCAGAGCCAGCCAGCCATTTTTTAAATCGTTCCAGTAGTTCCTGAAATTAGCTCATTCAAACAAAAATCTCTTCTGTTTTGTAAAGTTAACGTAGATATTAGTTAAGTTCGCGGTTTAATGTAAATGAAACAATTCTGGCAATTCAGAAAAAGCAATAGAATACGCTAAATTTACATTCATTACACTTTTTACCGCGTCGTTCCCGTCAGTTTCCCGGGTTAAAAAGTAGCCGAGAGGGGTTTCCAGATTACATTCTACCTGTATTCCAAGTTTCATCCCGATCCGTTCATACGTTGCGATGTGATTGAGCAACAAACACACAAACATCTATACATTTATAATACTAGAAGGATAATAGGATTAACAACACTAATCAATTCGAAAATAGTTTTAACCTACGAATATCCCATTAAGATGATAACAAACTGTATCGCGTATAATACGTAGTAAACAGTTTCTGTTTTCATCACGGAATTCGTCCTTCATATTTCCTGGTTATCAAATTCACTTTGAAAGCTTTTAACCATTATAATACCCACTTTTGGATCAACTTTAATGTTACCTTAACTCCGACCGACCCACAGCAATTCGAACCTTACCGCGACCGTCGAAGCCACAATTTGCGAAATCAATTCGATACCACAGGTAAGCACCGAAGTAAATATTCCGGTTGAATTATGAACCTTATAACAAACGACCAAGACTCCACTTCCACTAATCGAATAGTTTGATGAACTATCCTCGGAGTCACATTCCATTATTGACCTTATTTCCGAAGGACGAGAGTCGAATAAGAATGATGATGAAGCAAATAGATCAACCGAGCTCGGGGGTCGGAGCGCAGGAAATGGAACCGTATAACACGAGTTAATAGAGTGGAGTGTCGGTTGAAGCGAGGCGTAGATTAGATCAGGAGCGAGTGCACGTGATTCATTTGGTTAGGATTCGGAGTGTCAGTGATTTTTTCCGGATGAAAGTTGGGCGGAGCGGGGAGTGGAGGGGGACGTTCTTTTCTTTTATTAAAAGAAAGGAAATAATCAAAGTACACCTGAGAAAGAAAAGACGTATTTCTATTGCTAGGACTTATAGCAGAGTCTGCGTGGGGAAGTGTCATATAATCTAAAACAGTTCTTCCACCGCTAAGCAGTAATAAGCACATTGTTGTACATAAAGAGCAATCAAAGTATTAAGAAAGTTACATAGGCTTACATTGAAATCTCGAAAAATATTTGCTATCTATTTGTTAAATCAAGACCGCGGCGCACTAAGCTAGTATAATAATATTTTTGACCATTTCTCACACAACATCAAATAGCCCCGAACCAAGCAAACCACGTATTTATTATAGGAGCCAGACAGCCGACATAAAACTCACATAACTTATAAGTCTGGACGTACATCATAAGCGATAGGAAAGCAATTAAATGCCTGTCTGTCATTACGTAGGTGTCCCGACACCGCAGTAACGAGCCGTCGCTCGGAGACGACCTACTTGCGAGCCTCGGGGAGTCTCGGGGAGTCTCGGAGAGTCTCGGAGAGTCTCGGGCCAGACGCCGCGATGTGGGTTACACGTGGCCTGACGTCTAGGCCGTCTTCCGGGAACTTAGGTCTTAGGGAGAAAGCCGGCTCCGTAAACGGTGCTTTATGTAGCTCGTTATTACATCGTACGCGTTTCAGGAACGACTTTTTCAAGCCTATTTCTGCGTGAATTGGATTATTATCACGACATTTTGATATCTTATACCACAGATTACAGAATTCTGTAATCTGTGGCTTTTACTATGAATTCGAAAGTGTCACAATCACGTCGGAACGGCGGAACGGATCCGGGTGAAGTTTGGGACTCAGGCTGTAGGCAGGATCACACGTACAGGCTTTTTGTAACGGAAAAGTCATGGGAACAGGAACTGCGCAGGTGAAACCGCGGGATCCCGCTAGAGCTGATGTCATTCATAGTCTGATAGAAATAGTTTAGTAGGTATAAAAAACTAAATAACACGGTTATACAAAAGATCCACCTAGAAAGTAAGAAAACTTTACGATTACGTTCACTGACTGCATATAAAATATATGTCAGTATCAATCAGAATGACACTAATATACTCGTATTACATTACATTACGTGAAAATGAGGCACCAGAGCGCGAGGTCGGCAGCGGCCGGGGGCGGGCGAGCCATTGGAAAATGTCATATTCCATTTCCACACAGTCGACGTGAATTACCGGAATCGAGTTGAGGGAACATTATTCCGAGGTCTGGTAGCAAATTTTGGGTAGGTATTTGAGGCAACCAATTAAAATATTTATATTTCCACTCTCGGAATATACTCCCAGCCGCGCTCCGCTCGGAACACATCCCCGTGGTGCGAGTCCCGCTGACTCGCTGAGTCGCTCGACGCTCAGGTACGTAATGAAGGATACGGAAATAATAGGCCGTCGAATCGATCCCGCGATCGTATCTGGAGCTGAGTTAGACGGAAATGATGGCCCTCGGGTTAATGAAGACAGGCAATTACTGGGCCGGGACGGTAGCTCGAGGGGAATCTAGTTCGGTTGGGCCTACTGCTGTGTTCGAATGTTTTGCCTTTTCCGACGTCGAACAAGGAGGAGGTTTCAATTCGGTTGAATGTTTTTTTTGTGTGTTACACGATAGCTCCACCAATTGTAAATCAAATTTGGTGATATTTTTTTGTTTGGTTGATTATAGTTCAAAGGTGATGATGATCCCATTTACAAATGTATTGAAATCAGTGTGGTGCTTTTTAAAACTAAATTTGACGTTGAATACTTCGACGACTTAATGATGGGTTCTTATGAAATATGTTCGAGTGGCTGAATTTCATTTTAAATTGTAGTCGGTTCTTTTTTTTTTTGGAGAAAATAATTGATTTGCCGGCAAACAGAAATTAAACAGGTTTTCAATATAAGTTTAAAAACCGCAAAGCATTAAAAAAAATGTAAGGTCTCAGGTATGTTAGTAGGTATACCCATTATGCGTCTATCATTCCTACCACAGCTAATTAAAGCGTTGACAACTTGTAAACGTTATTGCCTATTTTGCTGAAACACCGCTAAGCACTCCTGACTTATTTAATTGACCTGAATTAACCTGTCAAAAAATGCTATTCGGAAATTATTGTTCTTCCGTATAACTACAGAATGATGTTTATATAGTACAGAGCTTAATCACGAATAATTCATTCATTCAAATCGCAAAAGTTTATAAACAATATCAACGATAGTCAAAGGAGGTTTAGTGGTTAATAATCCCAATATAAATATGTTTTATTTTGAGTATTTTTCAATTGTATTGAGATGGTGGTCAAGCGTAAGCCTACATAATTATAAAAGTTTAAAAAAAGAGTTCCCCAACTAGCCGCCTTCACTAGGAACACTGATTTTAGCAAGTCGTTCGAGCCATCGCCGCAACTGAAAACTGCTACTACGGAGACGTAAACTTAAATTAATTATTGAACTAGAAACGACCCGATACGGACGTTCAGTTGAACGAAGTCATTCCTTGGAAGTCCTTTTTTAAAAGAACCCGGCGAGCGGGCGCGGACGTTACTCAGCCTCCATAATTTGGCAGAAATAGGCAATATTCGGGTATTCATTGGAGGGACAATGGCCCGATTCTGCGGTTGCACAAATTGCCTCGATAAATTAGAACTGCAACGCGAAAGCCTCGACCGGAGGCCGCGGAGGTCTCCACGGCCTCGCAAGCAAACGAGTATTATGGACTGGCTAGAAACTTCTCGAAAATTTATTTGTCGGTTTAAAACTCTCACAACTTTTTCTTGAAAGAACATGTCTTTAGATACGATTAATATAATCTACATCAAAATCAATTTAATTGGTACCTAATTAATTTTATCACAGGAATAAGTTAGAACGACGGGTGATGAGGTGTCTCGTGGCAAGCAACATGCCTGCTCATAACAGCGTATATATGAGTAGTTACCTTATTGGGAGGGTTTAGAAAACCCAAATAAAATTACCAAATAAATTAATTACCTTAATCTAGTTCATGACATGGTTTATAACTGTTTTTTTTTAAATACTATAGAGTGGCGAGACATTCAGGATATGTGCCCGATGAATATAACCAGCGTGTTTGCCCATAACAGCACAGTGACACGCAGCTAGCGAAACTGGAAGAGTTCAAATCATTTCCTAGGACTGCAATATGCTCGTTACCCAGACATATAAGGTGCTTCATCCTGTAATTTCTCTGATAACATTGCCCTTCAAACCGGAACACATTAGTGCTAGCTAGAAGAATAACTAGCAAAGGTGTGTTTGCAGTTTTGTCAAGTATAACTTTTTAGGACTTTAGTAACAATAAAAAAGTGGGCCGCATAATATACACATGACTTCAACTTATTATCAGACCTAATGTGGCGATGGAAGCAAGGGAAGGAATCTGTAAACTGTTGAGTACGTCCAACACATTTGTTTTTAAAATCTTTTTCCAAGATATGGCGGCAGTCTCGGAAACCATGTTGTGGGATTACAAAAAACTGCAATTCTCAAAGATGAAGTTGCTTTTAAAGTGTTTCGTTGTCTTATTTTTATCCATCTCCATATTAAGTATCAGAAGCCATAAAGCCGACATTTTGCAGTGAATATCTGCACAAAACTTTGTTGTCTATTGGAAACTGTCTTTTGACAGTAAAGTAAATGTTTTTATTAAACGTCTAAAAAATACGAGTTCATTATTAACTAAACCAATGAAGTAAAAATGACGAGAATGAGGGGATGAACCTGTTCAATATATTTGAAGAATCAAATTGATAAAATTGATATTTTCTGTCAAAAAATTTGCACGTTCAAAAATTAGAAATTATGTCTAATATATTTAGTTGACAGAGTATTTATAAGAGCACTTAAGAAATGTAATTTCAAATTTACATATTTTTAATTTTTTATCTTTGCCCTCTTTGGGACATAAGCACTAACATAATCAAAATGAAATTACAAAACGAAAATTTTCAAAAGAATGAACAATTTTGTAAATAAATGAATTCATTCATACAGTAAATGAAGTTCATCCACTGTAAATCATAAACTCATCCAACAATAACTATTCATATTCCCGCTATCGAATACTAAATTCGCGGATTCGAAATGTCAACCCGATAATGTCAGAGGTGAGCCCACACCGCACCTGACCGACTTCCCCTAACAGTACCCTAAAAGCTTCCAAGAACTCGTAAAAAAGCTCTTCCAGTACAAAAGCAAGAACCAAGTTGCCAGAATAAAAACTTGTCAAAATCTATAATTTGCAATCAATCTGTGATGTAAGGCCTTAACCTTTTTTTGCAGACAGCCTTGAGCGGCGCCGCCCGGTCTGGGGGGCGCGGGCGGGCGGGAGGGGCGGCAGACGGCCGCGGAGCGCAGTGACGCGGCTCGCGCGCGCCTCGCACGCACACACGCGCCTCGCACGCACACACGCGCCTCGCACGCACACACGCGCCTCGCACGCACACACGCGCCTCGCACGCACACACGCGCCTCGCACGCACACACGCGCACCGACAGTATCGCTACACTGCGCCAGGGGAGCGTGGAGCCGAGCTTGTTTCAATGAAACGCTAAATCCAAATATTACAAGTGAAAGTTTAGATGTCGGTTATTTCGTCATGTGGGAATAACTTAACGGATTAGGCTGAAATTTATAACACAGTCTGGAATAATACATTTAGTCCTTTCGCGAAAAAAATACGGAAACGAAAACTAAGCGGGTAAAATTGCTTACTATTGACTTCATTTTTAATAATATGCAAACGTATGTACGTCTTCTAAACGTAAGCTCTCCTTCGTTACGCTAATTATTATATCTAGTGCAATCAGAACTCATCTACGAGTATGACCGAAATTTGGGAAATAAATGAAGACGATGACGTGAACCCATCCCACTGCCAGAATATCACAACATTTTTGGGATTTGGGGTTTGAGTTAAGCAGAGTACTTACCTTCAGAATTGCAATACCCGGTGCAAAACAACCGACGTAGTTATTAGCAATAGTCAAATACATTATTTAACAAATATACGTGGAAAGTGTAATGTCCTTTGTGTTGCTTCAGGCGTTACAAAAACAAAATATGATTGGTTTTCTTATCGACGCACTACAGAGTCGCAGTGAATTTAAAACATTGCTACGATAATTTAAAACACTGTTTATTACAGTCTGCCTGTCTGTCTATTTGTCTGTCACTAGACTATATCTCATAAATCCGTGGTATTTAGACAGCAAAAACACAGGTGATTTATTTCTAATGCCACTATAAAAATATATGCCAAAAAACATAACTCACATTTGGCCGCTTGTTTGAGAGGAGCTGACGTCTTTGAGGTGTTTTATAGGTATAATCTGTGTTTAGTTTTATGTTTATTTCAGTTACAATATAAAACTTTCTTATTTTATAATTCACCCACACACACACACACACACACATCCGAAATGGGAGTAGTTTTGGTACTGTGTTGTGTTGGTTCGCGTCTCTGGTGCGTTGAGCTGGCCGGCGCTGTGTGTCTGCGAGCGGCGGTCTGAGCGCGCCGCGCGAGCTCCGCCGGCCACCGGTCGCCGGTCCCGGTCGCCGGTCATCGGGTGCCGGTCGCCGGTCCCGGTCCCCGGTCACCGACTGCCGGTCGTCAGCCGCCGGTCCCCGGTCACCGGCTACAAACCCCCCGTTCTCAGAACTGAGGCTAGCTGTTTAAGCTAGTGTTTCGATAAATACGAGCCAACCCATTCCTATTTCTCGAACATTACTTATATCTTGGTTTCGTAGTGGTAGAAACCACTAAATAAAAAACTTTAAATATTATTCAACTAATATAATTTACAAACGGTCCGGTTTCGTTCGTGGTACTTAACACGTTATAATTACTCACCGATCACGTACATATACATCGGTGTCAGAGTTTTTGAAATCCTTTTGAATACTATATCTTTTTTTTTTGTAACTGTAATAGGTTCGTACTTGACCACCATCTCGCCTGATGTTAAGCGATGATGCGATCTACGATGGAGCGTGCTTACTGGTGCTTACCTTCTAGGTATCCCTCTAGATATCACTCTAGATTTGAAGACACCAAGATTGTAACTATCGGGGAAAACCCACTCAGGCAACGCATTCCACAACCTAGACGTTCTAATCACAAACGTGGAGTCAAATCTCTTCGTTCGTGATTTTGGAACATCAACCATGAAACGATGTCGCTTTTTTGAGATTTGAGAAGTTCGAAAAAAGATAGAGCAAGATGACGACATCATACTCGTACCATAAAAAATAGGTACTTATATCTATATATACCACAAAAAACTATAATAATTTTTATGTAAGTATGTATTTTCAACTACGTAAGTATTATATCAGCTATCTGGCCGCCATATTACAAGCTTTGCTTAGTTTGGGGCCAGATGGTGTTGTGTGTGAATTGTCCACCAATATTTATTTATTATTTATTTTATTTATTTATTTTAGACACGCTTATTGTTTGTTTGAACACGGCCGATTAAGGACGCTGATACTAATTAGTACGCTGTTTACTTTATGTTGTAGACCAATCCCCTATTGGTCTCAAAAAACTGACGTCGATAACACATCAGTAAAAAATTCAATGCGGATGCAATGGAAAATAGATAAATAAGTATCGGTAAAATATTCGTCCGTCAAATCAGAGATCGGGATAAGGAAATAATGAGAGGAATGCGTAAATCCCCTAATATAAATGCAAGTTAGGTATCATAAATTACACCTAACTTGCATTTATATGCCATTTAGGTAAATTCTTTGGTAGTAAGGTACTTAGTACTTGGAAGAAAAGTCCTCACATACAGATTTTACCACTTTGGAAGAGACTCTTGCGCAAACTATTCAGTTTAGAAAAAAAATAATAGGGACTTCGATACAATTTTTGAACACCTATCCATAGATACACGTATGGTTTTGATAGAATTTTTTTTATTTCCATTCCAAGTTTGTGACACCACCAAAATTTATTGTTTTTTTCTTTTTTTGTATGAAAATGTTAATATTGTTCATAGAATACATGTACTTGCCAAGTTTTAATAGTATAGTTCTTATAGTTTCGGAGAAAAATGGCTGTCACATACGGATGGACAGACAACGTATATTTTAAAATTTGTCTACGAATCCCTAAAGCCCAACTTCGTTCATTTAAAACTTATTTAAAATGAAATTTAGACACTCGACCAAATTTGATAAGAAGCCTTTTAGGCAGTAAAATTACTCGTAGAATTTAACTCTGTACTAAATTTCCGGTTCGTATTTTTTATGTAAGGTTTAGAATCATTTCCTGAGCATAAAATTACAAAATAATAACAATTCCAGGTGGAGCTTCAAGTTCCAGCTCGAAAAAACGTTTTTGGACGATATTCCGAAAAAGTTATTAAAGTTATTGTAGAAAATAAAATTTCCCATCTTTTGTTGCCAGTAAACTTTTTTTTCGAACTTACCGATTACGATTTATTATGTCCAATTTAATGATAACAATGTAAAAAATAAGATGAGAATTCTGTTCCCAGTAGCATAAACATGTCTCTTTTTACCGGAATGGAAGAAGGGTTATGTTTTTCGCGTGTATCTTTATGTTTGTAAAACTTTTATTTCCACATATCTTCCAAACGGCTGAATGTATTTTGGTAACTAAGATATTCTAAGACTAGTCTCATTTGCCAAAGTGTCCTTAGATAGTAGGTAATATTTTTTTACGTGTTTTTTTTTTTGTAGTCAGGGTTTTTAAATTAAAGTTATTCTATCATATTGCTCGTTGCTCGAATAAACAGCACCGTTAATCATCATGATTGAAGAGTTGAACGAAGAGTTTGGTCTCCACTTTTGTAATAAGAACAACTAAGCTGTGAAACGCATTGCCAGAGTGGGGTTTTTGTCGAAGGTTCGAACCTTGGGGTTACGAGGTACACTGTGTTTGTTTCTATTAGAGAAGCAAGTTCCATCGTAGACCACATCATTTTCATCCACTATTATCGGCATCATCACAACCGTATCATTAAATGGCCTATAAATCGTAAACGGTAAGTTTTACAAAAAAGTTTACAAGCAACAAAAGATGCAAAATTTTATTTTCTACAATTGTTGTCAAAATATACAGTTTCCAAAACATCGGCTAAAACAGTTTTTTCAATTGGCGTTTGAAGCTCTACCTGGATCTGTGAGCATTTTGTAATTTTATGCTCAGTAAGTGATCTTTACCTCATAGAAAGAAATTGGATTAGAAATTTAGTGCAAAGTTGGCCAAAACACCGTCTATTTTTACTAGCCTTTCATTACGTTTCAGCACATTTTTTAAAATTTTTGACGAACTTGTGAATTATTAGGAAACATTTTAAAAAGATGCATGAAATTTTAAAAGCCGTTCTCAACTTATAGTGTGACCAAAAAAGAAAAGGTTGAGTTTTGTATACCTACGAGTATAGATACATTTAATATTTCTTCGTTTATATAGCAACAAAACTCTTATCACTAGAATAAAGAAATCTTGAACAAAAAATGAGTTTAAATTACATAGTCCAATATTTTAATGTTATTTCTGCACTGTGGCACCGATTTGGCGGTCGGTGACGGTCGCGAGAACAAGACAGCGTTAAATGCCTACTTTGACAGAATTACCTGGCCTTAAAAATTACGCCTAAGTTTTGAAATTATAAATACACTCAAAAATCATCGAAACAAAAAAGCTTAAATTCCTGCAGAGTTTGTTTAAAGTTGGCTGCGACATAATATATATATATCACTAGATGCCCGCCCCGGCTTCGCCCGTGGTATATTATATTATATAGCACTCATCGGGATCCCGTGAAAGAATGACTGAAATCGGTTCACTCATTCCTGAGAATATCGATTTCAAACAAAAAACCTCTTCAGCAACCTGCTACGCCACCTGTCGGAAATTGGTCGTACCAACTCAGATTTAGAAAAAAAAAATTTGCAAAGGTTTATATTCAATGCACAGATTACTGAAATTCAATGACACAATCTTTGACACATGCTGTCATGTGTCATGTCAAAGCACGAAACGTACGAAAACTCTCAAAAGGGGAATATTTTTTCCCGATTTTGTTACATTCTTGTTTCATGCTCCGCTTCAATTAATAGTAGAGTTATTTTCTATAGCCTAAAGCCTTCCTCGATAAATGGACTATCCTATAGAAAAATAATCTTTCAATTCAGACCAGTACTTCCCGAGATCCTAGCGTTCAAGCAAACAAACAAACTCTTCAGCTTTATAATATTAGTATAGATTACCCGTATTCAACTGTGTGTCCAATATTGAGAACGTCGGCTCAGAGAGTCGACTGCGACTGTGTAACGGAACATACATTATGCATTGAGCATTTCACTCCGTACTCTCTTTTATGGTTCATTTCAATTTCCAACGCATAATAGAAAAAATGTATAATAGTTATTTGTTATTGAATTAAATTTCCGTTTCCTTATACGAGTAACACGTACAAGGTACCTATTCCAATGTAGCGGAAGCAGCCAACTAAATGTTGTCGCTGTTGTGGCTTGGGGCTTTCTCTCACGAAGTGAAAATCAAGGTCATAATCCACCAAGCTAACCCAATGCAAGTTGGTGGATGACGTATGACCCTGAAAATTGTTAGAACATGACTGTCTATTTCCTTACGATGTTTTCTTTCGCCGTTTTTAAGTTAGCGGAATTACGCACGTTAAACATGTAGTGGTGGACTCTTGGGAGAGTCCACCTGGGGAAGTACCAGTCCTTTGCCAGTTATTCTACCGCCAAGAAGTAATGATAAAACATTACTATGTTCCGGTTTGAAGGGCAATGTTTCCAGACAAATTACAGCTTAGAGATATAACATCTTAGATCTCTGGGTGACGAGCGCAGTGGAGAGCTAGGTAATGATTTGTACTCTTCGTGTTGCTATAGTTGCGTGTCACTGTTAAAGTCAAAGTCAAAGTTCTTTATTGATAAATGTACAATTTACACGTCAATTTCAGAAATAAACTATTTTTTACAATAAACTATTTTTTACAAAAAATTAAACCGACTTCAACACCACAAATAGGCACTCAAAAGCGAAAAATAATTTAATATAGGTAATTATTATAACCTCTACTCAATCATCCATATGAAGTCGGTGCCAGGCTAGTTAAAAAGTTAGTAGATATACTATGTACGAGGTAGTAAGTAAGTAGGCATAGGTAAGTAATATCTATCTACTACCTGGTAGATTTGGCTGGCACCGACTTCATATAGATGAGTGAGTAGAGGTTATAATAATTACCTATATTAAATTATTTTTCGCTTTTGAGTGCCTATTTGTGGTGTTGAAATCGGTTTAATTTTTTGTAAAAAATAGTTTATTTTACCCTTTTTAGTGCTAAACAAGTTTTCACTAATGCATTTACACGATTTCGTGTTGAGATCTCAATACATGAATTAAACCCAAACACTGGGTAGTTCCTGTAAGCCGTTAAGAAATTCCCTTGACTGTCCTTTATCTTCATCATCAGACCACTAATGACAGTCACAACCCATCTATGTAAAAAGTTCTCATCAATACAAATTCATCGAGCCCAAACACAAGGTAACTACTATGTACCGTCGAGGAGTTCCCTCGACCGTCTTCCCGTTCCCTCATCAGATCGACTCCAGACCATCTTTAAACTATACTGCTTTAAAATGCTCAAGAAAAAACTTAACTAACGCACTAGTCATCTTTACAATTTTCGAAAGTTATCCTCGATTTCTCTAGGATACCATCATCAGATCCTGGTTTCCTTATCATGGTACCACCCTTGGAATATCTCCTTTACAACAAAAAAAGAATCATCAAAATCGGTTCATAAACGACGAAGTTATCCGCGAACACACATATAAAAAAAAAAAAACATACATACGGTCGAATTGAGAAACCTCCTTTTTTGAAGTCGGTTAAAAAACAAAATAAGAGCATACAAAGAGTATACATTTTTAAAGTTTAAATTGAACATTATTTTGTACGATAGTAAGTATCGTACAAATAAGTGTCAAAAATTAAAATATATGTATTTATTACAATTGTAATGAACAATGTAAATTTTTTACAATTTTATTGTGAGTTTGCCATCACTATATAAAAACTCGCTGTAACTATAAAAAGTTTGATCAATAAGCCAGCTTTTTATCGGTTTTTGAAGCTACCCGAACTCGGTGCTGATTTAACTATTTTAGGAAGAGAATTATAAACTTCCGGTCCCAAAATAAATAAAATAAATATCCCAAACTAAGCAAAGCTTGTAATATGGCGGCCACATAGTTGATATAATACTTATATAATTTTAAATACATACTTATAATACATAGTTGTGACATACAGACATAAATGTGAGTCAGTTTTTCGCGAGAGAGCGCTGTTACGGGGCAGGCATGTTGCTTATCATCAGGCGCATGTCCTGCTCGTCTCGTCACACTAAATTTACAAAATCTATTAAAGTAGTAAAAGGCATCGCGACGCGACGCGGAATTTGTAATACACACGATTTTATGATTTAACGGTTACATAATTATTTGAACCGTTTGGTGTAAAGAGATTGGCCCCGTGGGGATCGTGGTTAAAGAATGGCGACGCGGTGAGACCAAAGTGTTTGTATGGCCTAATGTACATTTAAAGATTTAAGTCCACATTTCAAAAACCTCTGCACCAATGACCAAGGACCAATTTAATATACTGGACTTGTCGTATACTAGATTTTTATAGTGTATGCTAACAAGACGAGCAGGACATGTGCGTGATGGTAAGCAACAGTTTTTTTAAACTTTTATATGTTTATACTTGACTGATGTTAAGTGACGATGCGGTCTACGTTGGAACGTGTTTACCTAGAAGAAACAGATTTGCTCTTGATTTGAAGATACTAAGATTAAAACGATCGGGGAACGCAAACAATCGCAGTCCAAATCATTACCTAGGATAATTTCACTGAAAACTTTGCCCTTCAAACTGGGACACTGCTTTGCGGCAGAATAACTGGAAAAGGTGCGGTACTACTCCAGGGGGGATTCTGCAGATTATACTACGGTTATACCCTTCAGAACACGAAATAAGTCCTCTTCGAGTAATCAGTGTGCGTGTTTTAAAAATGTTCTACCAAGACAACAAAACATCCGTTATATTTTTGAAGTCGAGAGTAGTAGTTATAGATTCATGTAACTAATACTATAAAAGCCCCGCGGCTTTACTTGCGTAGTTCCCGTTCCCGTTATTTTCCCGAGATAAAAAGCCTATATAGGCTATAATATTATAATTGTTTACTATTTCGACGTGAATAAAAACAAAATTATTCAATAGTTAATTTATTCAATCCGAATTAACTCACTATCACTGAAAATACATTAATTAAAAATGTTAGTAAATTTCAAATTTTAATGTAATAATATTATTTTTTATTTATTTTTTAAGTAAGTAATGTAACTAATAACTATAATAATTATGTATGTTGTAATCAGTACCAACTATATAAATAACCTAGACATGCATTATTCCAAACTCCATTAACACTAGACAGTAATAAAATGGAATACTTAAAGTTACAAAAATGCGAAATGTGCTACTTAAATAGAAACTTGGATCAGAGCGCCCAAGATACAGGCATAGCCTAGTTTGGGGCTCAACGTTAACTATGTGGCCATTGACAAAATAATTAGCTATAAATCCTTAGTAAAATGTAAACTGTAAAAAATGTATGTTTTTAAGGAATAAATTATTTGATATTTGATTTGATTTGATTGATCAACAAATATTAAAATATCCAAACTTTTGCATGTATAATTTTAATAGGATTACGTGTGCATCTAGTGTATAGTACGTGATGTCTGTGTCATGTTAGAGTGAACCGCAGCGCAATAGGCCCGCAGGTGGCTCACTCTCCCCGCTCACAAACTGCCGCAAAAAATGCCCAAAAAATACGGATCCCTCCATATTAGGTATATTTTTTTCCAATGCTGGGATTTACGATCCAGTTTACGATAGAAGTTTTACGATTTTTTTATATGGTTCATGGAAATAATGACAGCAGTTATCAGGCGGCCAGCTTGTGAGCGGGGCGGCCGGGGGACGCGCGGGGACCGGGTGCAGGGGCGGGCGGGGACAGGCGCGGGGGGGGAGTCATCGTCATTACGGGGTATTTATTTACCGACCTTAAATGGTATTCACGATATAAGGAAAATAGGGGGGGTGTTGTGAGGATTTAATTCTAGCACTAGTCAGTCCGATTTCGTCTGTTGAGCCGATCACTACCGGTCGGGATTTCGATAGTAATCGACTCGACATCGTCTTTTGCTTAAGCCGCCTCCTCCCGGCGGTGAGCCTCCATCACGGTCACGTTTCTGTCCTTTATGGCCATCTGTAGGTTTCACGATATATAGAAGCAAAATTTAATTCAATTTAGAAGTTAATCGATGGCTTATCGATCAAACTTTTTTATAGTTACAGCGAATATATAGAGAGTGATGGCAAAGTTCCCATAAAAATATAAAGAAACAAATTTGGCATGGGTCAGTACAATTGTATTAAAGACATTATACTTGTATAATGCTTGACAGTTTTCTGTACAACAATTATTATAATACAGTAAAGTAGTCGTTTCAAACTTTGAAAATGTATACAATTTGTATGCTCTTTCTTTTGTTTTTATTTTTTAATTGACGTGTATTTTGTACATTTATGAATAAACTACTTTGACTTTGGCGATTCCATGCATCACAAACTTAGTTTACTTGTGAACTTACTGCTTGTGGTAAATATTTCATTATCACCGGTGATGAGTGGTTTTTAATTTTTGTAGGTATAATGCTTAATAAGATAGAAGAAACTGATTCACTCTCAATTTGAAAATATAAATATTGTAACAATCGGAAAAATACAACTCGAGCAGCGCATTAAAAAAATTGAGTCAAATCTCTTCGTTTGAGGGTTTCGACGAGACCGAGGTCACTTTTTAGAGCTACGAGCACTCAAGGTAATAAGAACAAGGTGATATAAATGCAATATAATATTTTATTGTATTGTAGTGTGCAATATTATGAAAGCATGGTAGCGTCCCGTATCTCGTGTTGGAGGTAGAAGTGATAAATTCCACCTTGTGTTACCTTGTCTCACTCGCCAATTTCTGGTTAGGAGTTATACCTGAATACTGTTGGAATGTTAAGAGAGGGGAAATTCCGAACGACCCAAAATATATACTACTACTTATAGGTGCATAATTGAGTATACAGCATTATAATCTCATTTACAGCGTTATATCTTTTAAATTATAAATGCTACGGGAAAAAGTGTCTATAAAATTTATTGGTAATTTCATGCTCTACAATTCAGTAACCATTATTTTTCATTTACAAACTAAACATTAAATAAAAACCATATTGAGTAAAAACCACATTGTAAAAAGTTTGGAGTGCTATAATTAAAAACCTATGCGTTATACAAAACAAATTTCAAATAAAAAAAGAAATAAATATTATTATCTACAATAATAATTTCTACAATGTTTATCGTACGACGCGCGGTTCGCGAGATATTCAATAAAACGTGTTTTCAAAGATGGCAGCTGAAGTGAACCCCTCCCGCCGCGCCAACTTGGATTTACATTCAATGTACACCCTTGAACATATCCAAAAAAAATACCAGGTCCCGTACGTTGCAAAAAACCCCCGGTGCTTGGCCTACTACTCCTATTTTCAAGCTGATAAAAATTGTATGTAAATTAATTCGATTTATTGCTTAAGAATCACATTATCTTAACATTCTAAACAATTCATGTCACGTTGTTTACTGCTATGAACTCCTAAAATACTGAACCAAACTTTAATCAATTTTTCATTGTACGTGCCATTTGATCAAGCTTTAGAGATAGAATAATTTTTAGTTCAATAATTTCAGACCGAATATTTTTTGTTATAAAGTAATGGTTTATTAGATGACATCACCCGAGCGACACCGAGGCAGGCCGCTGGTCTACTGTGTAACTAGGCACCGGATCGACATTTTAATTCATTAATAGCGAAATATGAATATTATTACTCTACTACAAACATTTATGATATTAAATTATGATCTCGTAAATTTATAGAGGTAGGTATATAAATTGTCATTGTTGCGCATTACGCTTTGGGTTTTTCAAGATGTCTGTCTATCTTAAAGTTTCCTAGAAGAAATTGCTTTCAGCAAAAAGGTTGCCACTGGTTTTAATAGTCTTACTGTTTTCCTAAATTGTATGGATTTTTTCACATTATATTCGTCTACGTATGATTAATAGTCAGACTCTAATCAAGGTTCCTAATTATTTATAATTTATTTTTCAAAATTGATTAAATTAGTATCTACGAATTTATTATGAATTAAATTTAATCACATTAAATTTAGAATTTACTTAAATTTTATAATTAATAATCTTTAGAGACGGATTTGTTAGTAAAATAATTCTTTCGAATTGAAGACCTTCGCGAACAATCGATCAGTGTGAGTAACGGAGTTCAGCCGAGCTTGGGGCTATTATCATGTGACTCCCATTACCATAAGGATTCAGGAAGTGTGTGTATGACGAGTGGGATCACTAATGTGCTCACTGCTCAGTGTTCGCTGCTCACTGCACACTAAACCTGATTATTCTCGCATCGCGTCACGCGTGAGCGCTCCGGGGGTTTATGAGAGAGCTTCTGAAGATCACGGTCACGGGGACACTTTATGTGAAGTGTGGTGAAGCTTACCCTAGCGTATTATCTCGACGGAAATTAATGGTTTTGGGTTGTGACGTCAGCAGTATCATCGCTGTTTAAGCCTTTGAATAAATCGGCTTGAAACTTAAAACACAGATTGTAGTGTGGAATAAAGCACAGGATATTTTTTTATTGTGGGAAAACAACAGGAACGAGTGTTTCACGGGGGAACCCGCCAGCGATGCCATTGCTACGGCAATTGCCGTGTTAATACGGCAACTGGGGCTGCTTGGCAAAAAAACACGGTACACGGCAGAACTTTCATTGCCGTATCATAAAACACGGCAATCAGAGCAACATACTTTAAAAAACGAAATCTCGTAACAAAATGATCACTTCCACTATAAACAATACATTGCTCGCCAAACAATACATTAAGTCTAAAGGAAATTGCACAAATTTTAAGCCAACTAAAGAAATGCTAAATTACATGAAAGACAGTTCAAAAAGAGGAAGAAGAAGAAATAAATGTAAGTGACATAAGATATTTATATTATAATGGTTCTAATGAATAAACAGCTATTTGTATTTATTTTTGTTTCTTTAACCTTCATTAGGGACAGTACAGCTACAAAGTACATAGTTTATGGAAACTGCTGCCGCCTATGGGATGGGTCGGCATAGTACCAGCTCTTGACTCGGTTGAACGGTGCGCTGTTCGGCTAATCGGTGATAGAGAATTAGAGACTTAGTAGCTAAAAAACTGCTAAGCCCAGAACATCGTCGAAAAGTGGCTAGTTTGACAGTGTTTTACAGGATACAATTTGGAGAGTGTGCAGCGGAGTTACACAACCTAATATTGCCTTCCCCTTTCCATAACAGGACAAGTCGTAAGTCGGCTCACTACCACACATACACTGTGGATATTCCCAAAATCCGTACTAAACGGTTTGAATAAGTTGCCGGCCTCCTGGTTCCCTGAGAGATATAATCTAGAACTTTTCAAGGTCAGAGTGAATAGGTACTTTCTAGGTAAACGTGCGTCATCTTCGACTACACCATCGCTTACCATCAGGCGTTGGTGGTCAAACGCGGACCTATACGCGATAAAAAAAAAATATATACGAGACACGGCAATTTCTTAAATTTTGCCTCAAAACACGGCAATTTGATATCCAAAACACGGCAGTCATGTGTTTTTTAATGGCAACCCTGGAACCCGCAGAGCGCTGCTAGTCGGATATAACTGAGATAATATTTGTTTTTATTTATTTTCAACAAGTTTGTATGAAACAAATATTGACTATCAACTAATACACATAATTATATTTAACCTGGACCTTAGTTTTGTTGTGTGAAATGTATTGAATAAATTAATAAATGTAAGCCGGCATGTTATAAGTGACACATCTTTGAAGGACATGAGTCATTAATGAACCCGCACTTCGCTGGCTAAGTGGATAATGGGTTTGGCTCCTTGTGAGAGAGAATGGAAGTCAGTGGAAACATAAAGTAAGCTGGTTATGCTAACTGATGTACCTGGCGTGTTGCGGCGCTTTATTTATTAAATTAGAGAAATGCAGCAGTTCTTCAGGAGTGCGGATAAAAGTAAAAACTAAATAATTATTACGCACACAATATATACATGTAAACACACATATCAGTGTCGGTAACGGTAACAGTGTTGCGAGCACGCTGCGAGTTATATTGTGTTTTCCCATCTATCTTTTTTTTTCATATCAAATCGTTTATTTGTTTAGAAACATGGTCGTAGCACATACATTTACTGCCGTGTACAGATACAATTCGAGAGAAACTTTAAATGACTGACTCTTTGATCTTGTTTTCGCTGTTACGACAGCAGTGTCTTGCAGTCTTTGAAATATGAACGGTCCAAAACTACCTATTACGGCACTGCGCTTGTCACCCAGGGACATAAGATGATGTATCTCTATGATATCCCGTAATTTCCCCTGGAAACTTGGCTTTAAAACCGGAACACAGTAATATTTTCACTACAACAACAACTGCTGCAAGAATGACTGGGTGTACACTGTGTACAGAGGGTGTACACTCTCGAACTCTGCAAAAAGTCCTACCACTACGCACCACACTCTGCGGCCGAGACAAAGTGAATTTTTAACCAAATATCAACTTACTATTGGACGTCGTCACAGTGAGCAGGCTCACGATATCCCGGCGACACTCGTGTTCTGTTTACTGGGCATCTCACACTCTGGCCTAGATTTCAATAATCCTACCATTAACCAGAAAACCATAACTCACAACTTTGTACCAACGTAGAATTGGCTTCTAGACCAACGCGGAGCAAAAAAACAAGAGTTTGAAGCCAAAATTGTGCAAAGTTAACCAAACGATCGAAAGTAGCAGAAACCAAACGATCAGTTAAAACTTCTTTGACTCATCTGACCTTGAATAATGTCAGTAAATATTTTACAAAATTTTACGATATTTCTTTGATATACTCAAGATTTATGTTATTTTTAGCCCCACCACCACAAAAATGCTATCTAATATAACATTACTAATATTACAAAAAAAAGTTCGTATATTTTAATGTTTGTGAAATTTTTAATACAAATACAAAAATCTTTATTGCTGTTTGCAGGTAAGATAAGGTGATACAAAACATTTAAATAATTGACCCATACAAACCGGCCTCTTCTTCTAGAGGCATGCAATATGTCTGGCAACGCAGTTTCCATTGGTCTGAATTTATACAATGATAATAATAGTCAGCTGATAAAGTTTTCTTCTTCTTTTTTAATTTTTTAGCTTTTAATCGGTTGTATCATATATGTCATCTGATTCATTGTCTATTAATTTCTGGCTTCTATCCCGGTGTGTTATGTTAGTGTGATATGTTTGATGAGTACAATTACGCCAACGTCTTGTGCTTCAGCAGGATGCTGTTATGAACTTTGACAAGTATGTAGTTTAAATCCAAGGTCTTGCGGTAGTAACTCTAGAAGTTCAGCCCTGTCAATAAAAAATATCAAAAATTAAAATAAAAAAGTTTCAAAACCAAAAAATGATTGTAAATAGACGAGTAGGCGCCAGCAGCGAGGCGGGGTTCCCGGCGTTGTTTTTGTTCCCGTTATTCCACCGGACAACTAGCCTATGTGTTATTCCAGACTATAATCTGTGTTCCGAATTTCAACCCGATCAGTTCATACTTTACGACGTGGCTGAGCAACAAACATCCATACATTGATACAATTATACAATATTACTCGTAGTTATATTATTCTAGACTATATACTCTGACTGTGTTCCAAATTACAGCTTGATCCGGTCAGAGTTTCCAGCATTATTGAGCAATAAACTTAGGATCCAAATTAAGATTCCTTTGGATTTATAATGTTAGTATTACCAGTGCGTAGTAGGACAGTAGAATATTAAATGAATATTATGAAGAAAGCAACAAAAAATAGTTTCCGTGCCGTGGGACAGATCTAAAAAGGATACATATACTTTATCTAAGGGCAGATCAGACTGACACATCAGTAATCCTTAAAAAAAATGCATTATGTTGTAGGTACATTATATCAGCAACTCAGCTAGTACATCCTGCTGATCCAATCCAAACCTACTACAGGTACTACTTACATATATATTTATTATTTATTTATTTATATATAATAGAAAGGTCACTTCACGAAATCTCACAAACTACTAATGGAGGTACCTTTTAGCATGTAGGCGCTCACTAAGACGGGGTTTTGCGAAACTCAACCCTTAAGAGGGTGAAACAAGGGATGAAAACGGTTGAATGGAAATTCGTCACGTTTAAAATTACCTACATGGGGAAAGTTTTGCTAAAAACTTCTAGCTTATTGGAACTATTAGAATTTCGAATGTTATACTTTTTGAAACGTTGCAACCGTCGTAATAAAAAACAGTGGGCGGGAAATTCGTTAATTGTTTTTAATCACACATCAAAGTCTGTGTACGCAACGAAAGTCCAAAAGATATAAGAGCGACGATTTTTTATGATTTTAAAAGTTATTTTTCTGCGCTAGTTAACAATAAAGCTGGTTACGACTGTTCATTGTTGTTAGTGGTTGTAAGTTTCATAAGTCTGGAACAGACGACGCCTCAACATGCAATATAGGTTAGTAAGTTGTAAAACACAAACGAAGTTGGTACGGGCCGCTAGTGACTTCCAAAGCCGAGCTACGAGAACAATAATTTTAAAGTAAGTAATAAAACCGGGCCGTGTCAGCCGGAGGCCGAGCGCCGAGCGCCGAGCGCCGAGCGCCGAGCGCCGAGCGCCGAGCGCCGAGCGCCGAGCGCCGAGCGCCGAGCGCCGAGCGCCGAGCGCCGAGCGCCGAGCGCCGAGCGCCGAGCGCCGAGCGCCGAGCGCCGAGCGCCGAGCGCCGAGCGCCGAGAGCCGAGCGCCGAGCGCCGAGAGCCCCGGGGGTCGCGAGGTGCGCGCTATTTATTAATGTTTTACTGCCGGCGCGAGCGCGAGCGGGCCGCGCTGCTGATCGTTAGCGATCAACTTTATTGCGCGGAACACATCACAGGAGTGACACCGGCCGCGGGGCGCGGGGCGCGGGGCGCGGGGTGCGGGGTGCGGGGTGCGGGGCGCGGGGCGCGGGCGCGCGATTTATCGGTAACGAGATTATTTCACAATTTTATTTATCCAAATCACAGATTTCTAAACAGATGAAACCTTCGTGAACGACACTGTGAGGCCAGTAATTAGTTATGTATGCGTGACAGCTCTCATCGACGTTGTCAAATTACTCACGTTGGTGTGCGTGTAATGTTCCCAGTCTTAAGAAAAAAATCCCACTATTGTTGTCTTAGCTTCGGAAATCTTCGCGTATAATAAACACATATATTATAATGTTAAAATAATATATGTGTATATATATTATGCAAGGATTTCTTGTTCTTACTATTTCCATCCTATGAAGTTAAGAATTTTGATTTTGCATGCAACTATAAATTCGAATATTCATACAGAAAATTCGGAATAAAAAGACAACGCCGAATAGTAAATGTCATGTGTGTGTTTATTTTGAGTATTCTATCGGAGCTTCTTGTGAAATTTTGACTATTATACTTGACAAAAGGTGGCAACTACTCATTTAATATCGGTGAACACAGGAGGTGCAGATAATTTTTGTCAACTGATTTGATGTTGGGGGGCCAGATCATTAAATTTGTTTACTATCCAATCTTTGTCTGGACGCGAGTCGCAAACGAAAACTTTTCAAAAATGTTGATACAAACCAACGTAAACCTTCTAAGAGTTTCTGTAAATCAGTTGAACATTATTCACATCGCCACCCAAAGTTCCGTCGTCCAAGTACCAAACGTTTAAATTGGACTGGAAACGTTAAATGTTAGAGCGAATGGCCAGGGCGAAGGTCGCATGGCTAATGGTTTACCAAGTTGATAGCCAACGGAAGATAGCATAGGATTGTTTTGATAATTTTGTGGGTCCGCCTCAACATTGTCAAAGAAAATTGAAGATGTCAAGAATTTTATTCTTCACTTCGGACAACGGGGCTCCACGATCAACCAAATTAAAGGCGTTTTGACGTCAACCTTTAACACCCCTCTCCCCAATTTTGGACAAAGAAAGTCAGGACAGAATGAATATCAGCCTCACGTCCACCCAGAGAACCAAAATCAAGTATGTTGGGACAGGGAGCTCGAAAGAGCAACGTTTTATACCTACAACCCACCTTGGCAGCAAGGCCAGTATTTGTGGTGCCAACAGCGATTGGCCTGATCCCAACATCTTTTTTGGGTACGTATGTACGCTGGAAACCGCTGGTTGCAGGTTGCGCAGGATCGTTCGTTATGGAAATCTAGGGGGGAGGCCTATGTTCAGCAGTGGACGTCTTGCGGCTGATTATGATGATGATGATGTACACACAAATTAGCACCGTATAAAACTTTGACAATGGCACTACTGACTCGACCAGATAACATGAGGTTAATTAAAACGATTAGATCTCTCAAAAGAATTCGCCTACTTTTTTAAGCTCACAAGTATTAAAAACTTGCTTCATAACTATAGTTTTCATCAACACTATTAGTATTTTTATAAACACTAGTAATCATTTGTGCTAGGCATCGATTCACATTCAATAAAAAATTACGATTATAAAAATAGGGTTTAAAATAGAATAATACAATCTACATAAATAATTTGGTCTACGAGTATCTTCAAAAAAATCATAATCTATATTTTACCTTAACTTTAGGGAAAATAATTCAATTTAGTATAGCAACACTAACCAATTTTCGTTGAGGTGTTGTGTTTCTATTCATCAATCGAAATGAAATCACCTAAATTATATAAATAACAGTAAAAATATTCAAACTTTCCTATGAAATGATATTCCTCTTTCCTGTTCTTATTTTTGGGAACAATGTTTGCAATGTTTGAAGACACAAGACGGCATAATCTTAAACAAATCTTAAAATCACACAGGACTCCCGTACGAGACGGAAGTCCGTTTCGTACTGACTGGAGTTTGTATTTGCTTTGGCGTTTGATATTTGCTTTCTGGACCTAAGGATCTGTGTTCCGCACGTTCCATCTGCTTTTTGTTTTAGAAATCTGTGATCCAAATGTTAGATGTGTCCTGCTTCCTACTACTTTAATTTACTACTTTGGGGCGCGTGACGCTGGCGTTTATTTGGCCCAGCGTAAAGCATTGTCATACAGCATGGTAATGTGAATGCACATGCATTTGTTGCTATAATTATTTTTTGTTGTGTGTATCTTTCTAATGTATATTTTAATATGATTTGATTTTATTGAATAGATATCATTATCTTATACCTTTAAACGAGCAATTCTTGTTACCTAAGAATTGCTCGTTTAAAGGTATAATAAGATAATGACATATATTCAATAAAATCAAATCATATTAAAATATACATTAGAAAGATACACACAACAAAAATTAATTATACCTTTAAACGAGCAATTCTTAGGTAACAAGAATTGCTCGTTTAAAGTTTTAATGATATCTATTCAATAAAATCAAATCATATTAAAATATACATTAGAAATATATAGATTAAAAAGATAAGATTCTATATTTATATGTATATATTTATAGAATCTGAATCTCGGAAACGGCTCGAACGATTTTCATGAAATTATGTACCTGTATACATAATTTCATGAAAATTGTTCGTTCGGTTTCGGGGACGATAAATCGATCTAGCTAGGTTTTATTTAAAAAAAACGCAGGTTTATGCGCGTTTTTAGACAATGAAAAACTGTTACATAAAGATTAGAATGCGACGGTAAATTTCGCGACGTCGCGCGACAGTGTATTAGCTCAGTCGGGAAGATGGGCGGTCATAATATGGTAGGTCCGGGCTCGGATCATTACTTTTTTCAAAGTAATTTTTTTTTTTTTGAGAAAATCAGTATGTATCTAAGAACTGAGCCAAGCTCGATCACTCAGGTTCTGAAATATAATACGGGAGAAGTCATTAGGTATCGAGATACAGTACTTATACTAGTTCGGACCTAATGGATTCAAAATGTATTATGTAACCAAGTTTATGAAAAAATAATGTTTCTTATTTTTTTTAAATGCCGCCAGCATGCTTCCGACTAGTAGTTGGTTTCATCATCTTGATTATCTTTAGAACTTTATTGGTTGGATAATTCAAATATGCTTAGTGTATTTTTTTTTTTTATTGATATTAGTTTTAATTTTTACAAAGGTAAATATTTTCACAACTAATCAATCGAAACAACATCCTGCTGAAACACAAGACGTTGGCGGAATTGTGCTCACCAAACATATACCATTATATAGGTATAGCCCGCAGGTATAGCACAACCAAATAGAAGCCAGAAATAAATATAAGAGGAAGAATCAGATGACATTATATTTATAATTAACACAAACGAATAAAACCCAGTTATGAAGAGAAGATGAGGAAGAAGAAGAATTTAATCAGCTGACTATTATTGTTTTCATTGTATAAATTAGGACTAAAACAAATTGTGTTGCCAGGCATACTGCATGCCTCTCGAAGCGGCCAGTTTGTATGGGGCAACTCTTAAATTATTTAGTATCATCTGATCTTACCTGCAAACAGCAATAAAGATTATTGTATTTGTATTTACAATATTAGTACAATGGTAGGATTAATTCTGTGTTTCCTTTACTTCGGTGTGCCAATAAAATGTATCAATCTCTCTGTACCTAAACAGTTTCATGATATACAGTATTTTGAGAGAAACCAAGAAATAACGGACTTTACCTAAAGTTATTCGATATACTCGTATAGCACCGCAACGGTGGAGCGACTCGAGTGTCAGCTGAATATAAAAGTTGTTTGAGGAGTGGCGATGGCAGCTCTCTCACCTACATCGAGGTGTCGGCGACCTTAATGAGGGGTCTTCCTGACCCGGATTGGAAGTTTGAACCGACGTGCACCGACCGACCGACCGCCGACCGACCGACTGCCGACCGACCGACCGCCGACCGACCGACTGCCGACCGACCGCCAACCATCAGTCCACCAACCTGGGGACGCGACGCAAGTATTTCATAACTCCGAAGGTTGTTACCCCCCGGTGTAGTGCTATGGCCCCTCATGCGACTGCTTCGCAAATTATCTAGAACATTCGACACGGGGGAGTTCAGAATGCTAAGATATTGTGAGTGAGTAGTGTAGTAACTGAGTGCTTGAAAGAGATAATGGTATCTTGTTTTTTGGGATATTTTTTTTACAGATTTAGTCACATTGAAACTCATTTGTTAATGTTTTTGTATGTCATTTGTCATCATGTTACATGTCATTTGATGCATTAGAAGTAGAAATTACATCTATCAACTCCACAGCATGGTTTCTACGAAATTCAATAAAATAATATGCTCAATTAAACATATTATTTATTAATATCTAATAAAGTTTACCAATAAATATGAGTAATTAAAAAAAACAACACATTGTAAATGCAAAAATAAGGGGTTTTACGCTCAACCATACAAAATTTGAAGAAGCAGATCATACATAAAAATAGATCAGTGCCAAGCAGGCAGTGGTCACGCGCATGCAATCTCTTTGAAATAGACCGCCTGATGCGGCCGAAAGTTGACTTGTGTTGGACCAACTATTTCACACATTAGTTGCTTATCAACTTAATCAAATACGTGTAAACCACGTTAATTTTCATACGTCGATAGATTGTTGTCTCGAATAACGCATAAATTACTTTTTATTGCGCAAAAATAACGGAAATGGGAACTACGTGGTTGCTGAAACCTTCGGGCGCTGCTAGCACAACGTAATAAAGCTTTAATATTTGAATGTGGGTCTATGAGTGGCATCGTCTGTTTCATAACACCAACAATGTAAGTTTGTTAGGGTATTAAACGGAATGCTAGAGTAGCTCTCACCACGCTCGCGTGGCTAGAACCAGCTGTGTCTTTGAATCCGTGACGTTTTCTTTAGTGTATAAATGCAGAGAGATTGACAAACTTGTACTTAGACTCGAATTAATACTCAGAGACGCAAAAATAGCCTTCGAAAAGTTTAAGCTCACGTTATACTTGAAATCTCCCGTTCACTTCTCCTAAGTTTTAAACACGATAAAGAATAAAATCACAATGACATATGGCACGAATGTTTAAAACAATAAAATTTTGTAGATCAGCTACGAAATTTCATAGCACGGCAATGCAAGTCGTGGTGCTACGTATTGTAGACGATGCTGCTACAAGTATAGGTATTTTTTCACAACACAAAAAATGAACGCGAGTTTTAATATAGACGTAGGGTGACTACGGATTTTTGTAGCACAACTACAACAAGTCATGGTGGTCTGGTGCTACGCATCGTAGGCGATGTTGCTACAAGTATTTTTTTAAACCACAATTAAGTATAAGATTACAAGGTGGTTTGATGTAGAGGGACTATTATTGTCGTAGCTCGGTTACAGTTAGTCAAAGTGCTACGATGTCGTTACAATTATTATAGGTATATTTAAATAGATTTAATTCCAAGACAATTTTAGGAATAGGAATAATTGGTTTGTATGTCTTTTCGCAATGAGCCAGTATAGATGCAATCCAGCTAGGGGGTGGTAAGTAGTAGTTTATAATAAAAGCACAATTTATCCCCGGAACAGCGGCATAAATAGTACTCTCCGCTACAAGCTTCTAAATCTCTCTCATAAATACAGCGGGCGACATTTACGCCTCTTGTATTACTTTTTAAAGTAGAGATAAATCAGCGGCGGCACTCTGTGCGACAGACGGCGCACAGCCGGGCGGGGGCGGGGTGCGGGGTGCGGGGGGGAGTGCGGCCAGATCGGTCAAACTAAGTGTTCGAAGTTTTGTTTCAGAATACAACCAGTCGAACGCTCGACTCGGTGCTTTTTCAATTATTATAAATTTGCTCTTGATTGCCATCTCGACTGATGTCACCTAGAAAAAAAAAGATTTACTCTCGATTTGGGGATTGCAAAAAGGTCTGGAAGAACCCACTAATGCTTTGACGGCACAGCCTAGACGTTTTTATCACAAAATTAGAGTCAAACCTCTACTGATCACTCCACAAACTATGTTTTGAATTTGTAACATGACCTAATCAGGATTTAAAAAACTTTGTTTTGTTGTAACGTCACGCCCCCTTCGGAAATTATGCTGTCGGGTTGTTTGGTTTGACTTGGCTCTACAGTTTGAGAACGTTAGGCGAAAGATTCGAGGAAACGTTTCGTATCCAGCGATCAGTTCCCGAGCTCGTGACGTGAACCGGACAGTTCCATGTTCGTAACTCCGCCAGGAGTCAGTCAGTCACAACCAATCCACATTCACATTGACAAACGTATTATCAGATTTCCAAATTTAGTTTTTCGGAAAAAATAATTAGTCGTGTTCAGATTGATTTAAGTATGTATCAGACTTAGTGATATTTATCATCATAATAACAATTATTGATCTCAGGAAAACGAATCTGCCGATTTATACGATAATTATTATCGTACTTTAACTAGCGTTTATTTTCAGCTAATATTATAAAGCTGAAGAGTTTGTTTGTTTGAACGCTAGCATCTCGGGTAGTCCATTTATCGAGGAAGGCTCTAGGCTATAGAACATAACGCTACTATTAATAGAAGCGGAGCTTGAATAAAGAATGTAACAAAAACGGGAAAAAATATTCTTTTTGAGAGTTTTCGTACCGTGCTTTGACATGACATGTGTCTAAGATTGCGTCATTGAATATAAACCTTTGCTAATCAAATTGTTTTCAAATCTGAGTTGGTACGACCAATTTTCTACAGGTGGCATAGCAGGTAGCTGAAGAGGTTTTTTTTTGTTTCAAAGCGATATTCTCAGGAATGAGTGAACCGATTTCAGTCATTCTTTCACCGTTGTATATGTACGGGATCCCAATTACTGCTATATGTACCACGGGCGAAGCCGAGCGGAAATCTAGTTTATGAATAAATAACTTTGTTTTTTATTTAGAACATCGTTTTTTTTAAATAAATTAAATACGTCATTTTGAAAATCTGTTGCAATACCATCATATTTTCTTCTTTACTACGAAACTACGAAATTGATCCGTTTCTGTCTGTTCTGAATCCACAAACTGTGTCTGTGTTTAAAATCCGCTGCCTGAGTGGGTGTTTGTCAATAAATGTAGTCTGACTATCATCGACATCGACTATCACGATGAACCGAGAGTGCATCGGTTCCTCTTAGTTAATCGTGCTCTACTATAAATTATTTTTTTCTCAAATATTAGTCGACGCACTGGCGTAGGGCAAGACTGTTTATGTTAAAATATAATACACAACGAGAAATAAAAAATATAATGGTGAGATCATATAATATCGCGTAACGACGCTCAAAAGCCGCTTTCAGGACAAGGAAACCCAGATAAGTATTATTATAGCTGTGTTTAACTGCCGACATTAAATAACGCTGGCTTTATTCTGTAGGGCGTAGAGCAGCCAGGCGCGGCGTGGAGGGCGCGGCTCGTCCGCGGGAGAGCCGCGCTGGCGTGCGCGGAGCAAACGAGAACTTGGAGCGTTAATTTACCTCGCGAGCGACACGCTCTGATCTCAACAACTCGTCGGATTTGATACAATATTTTTGTCCTGATAACACGTCTTATGAATATAATTTTGTTATGATGGGTGAAATGAAAAGGCACAGCTTAGAATAATAACGGTGGTCAAGTGCGAGTAGGATTTTTACATGAAGGCTTCCTCCGTAGCAGCAAGTAACTTAAATATAACAGCTCTTGTAGTTCGTTGTTACTTTAATCAGTGTTTTAGTCAATTTATGACGTATTCAAATAAAATTACTTGCTAGATCTGTCAAACTAATTTTCGTCGATAGATACAGGGGCCGGGGACACACACACATTTTACCACTTTGAAAGAGTCTCGCAAACTTCAGTTTAGAAAAAATATGTGTTAGAAACCTCAATATCATTTTTGAAAACCTATCCATAGACAACCCACACGTATAGATTTGATGGAAAAAATTGAGTTTCTGTTCTAAGTATGGGACACCCCTAAAATTTATTGCTTTTAATTAATAAACTATTTGTCTATTTTTTGTATAAAATCTTAATGCGGTTTACAGAATACATCTACGTACCATGTTTCAATAGTTTAGTTCTAATAGTTTCGGAGAAAAGTGGCTGTGACATACGGACGGACAGACAGACATGATGAATCTATAAGGGTCCCGTATTTTGCCATTTGGCTACGGAATCCTAAAAATTGCTCTGTGAGTGGCTATACGAAGTTGGATTTTGTGTGTTTAAATACGTTTGACAGATTTAGTGGATTAATACTAGTAAAATTATTAGATTTCAAAAAGTGAGATCACAGGCTCACATACCTCCGAAGCCTTCCCGCGAGTTTTTTTCGGAATGGCGTTGATAATTCTTGCAAAAAAAATTCGAGGACGATCCGTCGACTTGCATCTGGCCGCGTAGTGGTTTATGGCCCTGGTTTTCTCCTTATAAGAGAATGTGTCGAGTTCTACCCGTAGGAAAATAGAGCAGGATGCTTATGTTGATAGGTTTTACCTCTCTCGATGAAACCTGAATTAAATTGTGCTTCAAAATTCTATCAGTCATTACTTCAATAATGTAATTAAAAAAGTTAACATGTAATTGTTTAGTATTTTAAAGTCAAAGTTCTTTATTGATAAATGTATAATTTACACGTCAATTTTGTACGCATGTAGAACCTTCATTGGTTTCAAATTTATTTAGAGTCCAACCAACAGCGAGGAGTCCCGCGTCCGCTCGCCGCGCTGACTGTACCGGCTGAGGCTGACTAGTGCGCTGCCAAAGAGGAGGCCCACGCACACAGCGCCGCGCCGCACACACACGCGCGTCTTACACGACCCTACGCGCACGCACACAGCGCAACCGGTAGGGTTGTCGAAGTTCATTGGTATCGGACGCTGTGTGCCAGTTTCGAATAGTTCGGGCGTATGGTTGTCACTTTTATAGTTTATGAGATCAATTTTTATTTTGTTGTAAAAGTGCGCGGTTCAACAGTTTTGTCCGTTGTTTTACAATTAGAACGAAATACTTATATCGCTACTCACACAGCCGGAATCAGACACTAATATAGCCAACTTTCGTTTAAAAATAGCAGTCGTTTTCTGATTCGCATTAACAATATTCGCACTGAATTTATTTATGTTTGTAGAGGTATAATTAAGTATTATTACAAAACTATAAAGTTAAGTAAAAAACATACAAATTATTTACTTTGTTTTATATAATTTGTTAATATAGATTTATTGTAACAAGTTAGATATTTTTAAAGCAAAACTAAACCGTGCCAGACAGAGCTGCTTTACTGAGTACCAGGACCGAGTGATAGATCAAATAGAGTCGTGTAGAGTCCTGAACTACAGGAATACTCAAATGAAGCGTCGGATGTTCGGCAGTAAGAGCCTAAGAGCGGGCGTTGGTATAATGGAATGCATTTTCGAAGCTTTCACTTACTCGCACAGAACCTAGGAGATATCAAGTAAGCAGAAAGCCAATAGCTTCACTTACACAATAGCTTCACTAACAAACACGAAAAAAAGCTGCGAATAAAATAGATATAAACTGTATAAGTTAAGTTGAAACTGATTCTGGTTAAAAAATGCATTTTGGTTTAAGAATACCTCTGTTTTTTTTTACTAGAATGACTGTTTAGTTTTGTACCCTACTTTACTTTACAAGCAGTAAATTTTTGAGGATAATGTTTGAACGGAAATTGCCAAAATAATTTTTATGCAGAATGGTGTCAGCCCTGGCGTCGTTGGACTACGTACTGTGTTCCCGATGCATTATTGTGAATTTAATGGGCTCCAGACAAGCGTAGTATATCACTCGTCACCGCGGCGCACGCACACACGCGCGCCTGTGCGTGTGTGCGTGGCTCGTAGTTGCTGGTTTATTGCCTCTCGCTACAGTTACTGGAATACAACTTATCATGCTGTTTAATTCGATTACGTCTTCGAACGACACCAAAAAAATAAAATTCTGCGTTGCTCTGCCATTTACTCCATTACTGTCGGAAAGTTTATAGTTCCTTAACGAACAAACAGCCTCTGTCTAAGTATACGGTACGATACGGTGCATTGATTTGTAATTAAGGGTTTGGTTAATTGACACGAGCTTGGGGACTTTTTGATACAACGACGTTTGTGGACAGCAAAGAAGAAATGGTGGCGGGAAAACAAAACACAGTGTCACGAAGGTATTGGGATACGACTAGTTCAAATCACAATCAAGCACCACACTGCACTCGTCACTCAGAGACTTAAGAAGATTTATCTCCATTAAATGGTCCTGTGATTTCGATTGTGTGTTAATGCTTTGTAATTTTTTGTGAAAACATTCCCCACATATTTGATCATTATTGCTTGGCGGTAGAATAATAAGCTTCTTCTCAGACGGATCCTGTAAAAGTCCTATCCACTGCTGAATTTATGACATGTGTCATGGAGCATGACAAATCCAAAATGTAATTACCCTTATTTAGCCTTTACCTTAAGCACCCTTTATTAGTAGGTATTGATCGTTATTTCTCACGCAATACCGTCTAGCCACAAACTAAGCAACGTTTGTGCTATGGAAGCTAGCTTGCTGACATAAAATTTGTGGATACATATTTACGATTCATAGGAACTCCCAGACAGAACAAACATCCTTATACATTACGCAAATGTTTGCACCGGGTGGGAATCGAATCCGCGACCTTAAATTTAATGACCAGACTTGCTACCGACTGAGCCACAACCAGCCAACAAACCTTTGAACGTTTTGAATTTTTGAAGTGAAAACTTCTTTTGGCGCCCCACAGACAACTATTTCGTGGGCTGTGAATTGAATTCTAGCTCATGCTCCCGCTTCATGCTCGGGAATAATAACAAATTTCGAGTAAAGTTGGGACCATGGCCATTGCTGATAGTGGCCTTTTCTGACCCAATTCGAGATGGCCATGCTCAAAACCACGCTCTCCGGTTTCACCCGCGGAGTTTCCAAAGTGAGCTATCAAATTCTGAGCTAAAAGTTTTCACTTCTATCGGTAGTTCCTATGACTCTCAATTTTTTTTTAGACGCGAATATTATTTAATAACTAGCAACGCCACGTAGCTTCACCCGCGTAGTTCACGTTTTCGGGATGAAAAGTGGCATATGGCAAAGCTAGAGATGCCAATGTCATAAAGATATTGAAGTCATGGTTCGGATTGGCACATCCGACTGATCTCTCTACTCTTTTTAGGGATTACAATAGTTTTGGGGTGAAACTAAAGAAACCGTCTGAACTTTACAAACACCTACGAGTTACAAAAACGCATGTTTTGGGAAAGTCGCAAGACGAATTAAGGGCGTGTGGGCCGTAATTTTGAATTTTTAAAACAACTTTAAGACCTTTAAAATAGTGTATTAAACTCTGAAAAAAATATATGTATTAGATAAGGATCTAATCTAGTGCAATTCGCAGTCTATAACACGATTTAATGAATTTTACTTAATAGAAAAAAATCCCAAAGTTACCCCTTTTCAAAAAGTTGTTTCAAGTTTATGACTAAACTAATGAATTTTTTTATTCAATTTTTGTACTCAACGAAAGCCACTAAAAAGTTATAGATGCATTCGCAGAGTTTGACTTGATAAAAAGTATCAGTTATTCACTATGTTTTAATATCTACCATATATATAGCGCGCCGTTCGGCAGGCCTGATCAGTCGCGTTTCGGCGCTCACGGACGACGGCCTGTGCTTGATTTTGCAATTTTGACAACCGATAAATTTTAAATATTACGATCATAGTGCCACAGTATAACAATATCAGTAGGTATTACTAGTGAAGCACGCTATGATCTTGATTTTTGATACCGTTTTCATTGAATTGCAAATAGACGCTGATACTAATTAGTACGCTGTTTACTTTATGTTGTAGACCAATAAGGAGTCTCAAAAACTGACGTCGATAACACATGAGTAAAAATTCAATGCGGATGCAATGGAAAATAGATAAGTATCGGTAAAATATTCGTCCGTCAAATCAGAGATCGGGATAAGGAAATAATGAGAGGGAGAAATCCCTGCGTAAATCTAATATAATGCAAGTTAGGTATCATAAATGATACCTAACTTGCATTTATATGCCATTTAGGTAAATTCTTTGGTAGTAAGGTACTTAGTACTTGGAAGAAAAGTCCTCACATCCAGATTTTACCACTTTGGAAGAGAATCTTGCGCAAACTATTCTGTTTAGAAAAAAATTCTAGGAACTTCAATACAATTTTTGAACACCTATCCATAGATACACGTATGGTTTTAATAGATTTTTTTTTAAATTTCTTTTCCAAGTTTGTGACTCCACCAAAATTGATTGTTTTTTCTTTTGTTGTATGAAAATGTTAATATTGTTCGTAGAATACATGCCAAGTTTTAATAGTATACTTCTTATAGTTTCGAGAAAATGGCTGTCACATACGGATGGACAGACATAACGTATATTTTAAAATTTGTCTACGAATCCCTAAAAACCCAACTTCGTTCATTTAAAACATATTTAAAATGAAATTTAGACACTCGACCAAATTTGATAAGAAGCCTTTTAGGCAGTAAAATTACTCGTAGAATTTAACTCTGTATTAAATTTCCGATTCGTATTTTTTATATAAGGTTTAGAATAATTTCCTGAGCATAAAATTACAAAATAATAACAAATCCAGGTGGAGCTTCAAGCGCCAGCTCGAAAAAACGTTTTTGGCCGATATTCCGAAAAAGTTATACATCCTATTATTATTGTAGAAAATAAAATTTCCCATCTTTTGTTGCCAGTAAACTGTTTTTTCGAACTTACCGATTACGATTTATTATGTCCAATTTAATCATAACAATGTAAAAAAATAAGATGTGAATTCTGTTCCCAGTAGCATAAACATGTCTCTTTTTACCGGAATGGAAGAAGGGTTATGTTTTTCGCGCGTATCTTTATGTTTGTAAAACTTTTATTTCCACATATCTTCCAAACGGCTGGATGGATTTTGGTAACTAAGATATTCTAAGACTAGTCTCATTCGCCAAAGCGTCCTTAGATAGTAGGTAATATTTTTTTACGTGTAGTTTTTTTTTGTAGTCGGGGTTTTATATTAAAGTTATTCTATCATATTGCTCGTTGGTCGAATAAACAGCACCGTTCATCATCATGATTGAAGAGTTGAACGAAGAGTTTGGTCTCCACTTTTGTATTAAGAACAACTAAGCTGTGAAACGCATTGCCAGAGTGGGTTTTTGTCGAAGGTTCGAACCTTGGGGTTACGAGGTACACTGTGTTTGTCTTTGTTCTTTTAGAGAAGCAAGTTCCATCGTAGACCACATCATTTTCATCCACTATTATCGGCATCATCGCAACCGTATGATTAAATGGGTTACAAAGCGTAAACGGTAAGTTTTACAAAAAAAGTTTACTAGCAACAAAAGATGCAAAATTTATTTTCTACAATTATTGTCAAAATATATAGTTTCCAAAATATCGGCTAAAACAGTTTTTTTTTTCAATTGGCGTTTGAAGCTCTACCTGGATCTGTGAGCATTTTGTAATTTTATGCTCAGTAAGTGATCTTTACCTCATAAAAAAAATTGGTTTAGAAATTTAGTGCAAAGTTGACCAAAAAACCTTCTATTTTTACTGGACTTTCATTACGTTTCAGCACATTTTTTAAAATTTTTGACGAACTTGTGAATTATTAGGAAACATTTTAAAAAGATGCATGAAATTGGAAAAGCCGTTCTCAACTTATAGTGTGACCAAAAAAGAAAAGGTTGAGTTTTGTATACCTACGAGTATAAATAAATTTAATATTTCTTCGTTTATATAGCAACTAAACTCTTATCATAAACAAACAAACATAAACAAATCTTGAACAAAAAATGAGTTTAAATTACATAGTCCAATATTTTAATGTTCTTTCTGCACTGTGGCACCGATTCCGCGGTCGGTGACGGTCGCGAGAACAAGACAGCGTTAAATGCCTACTTTGACAGAATTACCTGGCCTTAATTACATCTCTCCCAAAAGAGAGTCTCTAGATTTCAATTCCATAAACAATTTATGGCAGTTGCACAAGTAAATACTTCTGGGTTGGGTGCGAGAAAGAAAAGGAAAAACCGAGACATGGTAAAACCTTTCTACAACAAGACGAAAATGACGGTTACAAAATGCACGCTATGAGTTTAGAAATGCAAAGTGAGTGGTTAACCATAGGTGAGTTCTGTATCCCATTAGCTCAAAAGTGGCGCACCTTGATCTATGACTGGTCTTCTGCCTTATTAAAATTTTATCTAAATGCATCCCAAATGACCCTCCCTGACCAGAGTAACTTGGTAAGGTGGGGAAAAGCCTCTGAAAAATGTTGCTATACTTGTGGAGAGGCGATATGTACAGCAAGGCACATATTGGTGGGATGCAAGGTGCTCCTTAATAGGGGTCATTACTCACGGCGCCATGACAGAGTACTTGAAATCATACGTGAAGCCATGAGCCTTTCAGTAGCTAGAGCCCAAACCAGGAACAAGCCTTACTCAACCCTGGGTACAGCACCTGACTGGACTATTTTAATATACACATATGAAAAGCACTACAAAATCCCAGAGGATGTGGGTGCTTCGTCATCCAGACTGGACATTTTCCTTTTTTTTCGAGCTACGAAACGCATAGTCCTTGTAGAACTTACCGTACCGTAGAAAACTAATATACCTAAAGACCACGCGATGAAACAAAATAAGTATTACGACCTCCTAAACGAATCAATAAAAAATGGCTATGTAGTTAGTTTATACGCTGTAGAAGTGGGAGCGAGAGGTGTACCAGCAAAATCTCTCTACAACCTGCTGAAAGACCTTGGTTTATCCAGAAGTGCAGTAATTTCTATACTAGAACGAGTATCTAAAGCTGCACTAGTAGGCTCATATCAGATTTGGCTGGGCAGGGAGAGTAAAACGAGTAGTGAAGGTGAGTGTTGATGTACGTCAGAAAGGGGCCCCTTAAAGCTACGCCCGAGTCACAAGTCTCTGGACTTACTCAATTTTTCTCTCTCTGCCACACGATGGATTCTGCACCGGCACTGTGAATCCATGGAATGCTATGCAGATCGTCTCTCTCCTCTAAACTGTAATCTAACAGTGTTCCTAATTTTAGTTCGATCTGCTCATACGTTACGACTTGATTGAGCCACAAGCATCCAAACATTGATATTTATAAAATTAGTAGGATATAGCTTCATAGAAGCTAACCACATAACATGTTTACAAGTTGGCGACTACTGTAGCCAATGAGACGAGGACTGTCCTTGTGTATCAATTCGTAGTCAGTCTGCCTACAAAGTACTAAGTCGTTATTCGTATATATCGTTATTCCGAAACAATTAACTGCTTCTCGATACTATAGACTATAGCTAGTCGGTACGGCTGCAACGCGACCTCTAATTCTGATATGTTTGCTGGATAAAATTGACCAGCACTTCTGACGTAAAGGAGACCGTGGTTCATAAGATGTCAAGTAACAGAGTGGGTAATGTTTGTATTTTGCCTTAAACAGCCCGATAAATACTCCCGCAGCTGTGACACGGTGCCTTCTGTCGCAAGGAGAGAGTCAAGGCCATAATCTACCACGCTGGCAGTGCGGTATGGTGGTTGACGCAAGACCTCAAAAGTGTCTAGAAATATGTCGATTCCCAAGTTTTCTAGCATAGTTTTTAAGTTAGTGACTCTACATACATGACTTCGAAAAAACAGTAATGCGTGCGGGGAATTTGAAAAAAGGGTCCTAATCGGTAGTTAACGTTCTCCCGACTAGACCAGCCGTAACTTACTACGTTCGTCAACTGATCTCTAATGAGCAAGCTCATTATCGTTTCCAGAATTTTCTCGGCGATAGAAAACTTTAAAAGCGTCAAACTTTTCGTAACAAGAGCGAGCGCGCTCTTTAACACTCGAGACACGATGTGAAGTGAATGAACACTAAACAGCCGCTAAACAGTGCTAGAGAGGACAACGAACTCTTTTTTTGGGATATGTATTGAGGTTTAACAAAAGTTGTAAAATGAAACACAGAAACGAATGCAGGCTGATTACCAGTAACCTTGAGCCAAATTATATGAGTATATATTAAGCTATTTGTCTTGTTTTTATAATTATGTTGTTAAAAAGATATAGCAATTTGTTTAACTAGTTTTATATAACTTTTACAGTTTTACTCTGGACCGCCAACGATTCAAATAATGATGAAAGCGACGATGCGGTCCGCGACCATCATTTTTTGTTACCAATTAAATGTAACATCCCCGTTATTCAGTGTAGTTGTCAGCGGTTTGTTAATGGACCATTGTGGCCCTAAAACGTCCGAGTTGCTAAACAAGCTAAATGGAAATCCGAGCACCCGCGGAGCAGTATCGGTGGCGGAGACCATCACACTAACGACAGCAAACAATAATAACCCCATAAAGGTTGGCCAATCACCTAAAAGCATGTCATACTATCATAAGAATAAAATAAAGATACCACACGCGAATCCCGACCTTACATCTACGAGATAAGGAGCAATAAAATGTTGATCGGTCGAGGGCGTTTATTCAAAATGGGCTTACATCATTTTTTTGTGTGGGAATCAACCTTGCCCGCTTGTTGTGAGGGCTCGGGGGTCGGAGAGCTCGTTACATACGTTTTAGTATGAAATGAGTTTGTTTCTGAACGTGGATTGTATGATCTTAACCAATAATGTGGCTTAAGATGTAGTGCGCATATTAGGAAGTTTTTTTCATGAGATTTGATGAATAGATAGTGCTGAGGATGTTTCAATAGAACAGTAGAGTTACATTCAAAAGACTTCTCTACATCAACAATTTCTGATAATTGATTATATTTTACAGCCTCCAGATTGTATCTAAATTAGTGACAGGATTTTAATCAAATTACGTAAGCATGAAAGGCTCACTTTACCGACCGTCCGTTTTTTTCCGACTACTGGAACTCGGAGCGATATCTTGCTAGGAGAGTTGCTGAAATAATCCACTGCATTCGGCAATCACGGGTTAGTTTTTAACCCTCGACCAAAAAACGGGGTGTTATAAGTTCGACGTCGATGTCTGTCTGTCTGTCTGTGTGTGTGTCTGTCTGTGGCACCGTAGAGCTCAAACGAATGGGCCGATTTCAATGCGGTTTTTTTTATTTGAAAGTTAATATCCGTGCGGATGTTTTTAGCTGTTTGGTTAATATCGATTCAAGATGACCGCCTCGACAAAATGGCGAATTATATATCTAATCCAAAATGGCCGCCACCACAGATTAAGAAATACATTCTTTTTTTCACTACTACCTTAATATGGGTAACAAATGAAAGGGCTTGACTAGTAGAATGTTGTACAGATAACAAATCCGAGGCAAACGGGGGTTAATCAAAAATTTTAATTTTGTTCTTGTTGTCACATGTGACTGAAATAAATATTTACATTTTCTTGCTTTATTTTGTTTATGAGGTTTTATTTACCATTCAAGCAATTCATTCAATATAATACTATGACATATTGGTACTATACCATATTAGTAACATCTTTTTGAAAGGCTGGTGAGAAAAGTCAGGATCTGGGACAGACGAAAATTTAAGCAACGACCACACGCATGGCAGTCGGTTGTTCCGGCCACGTCTCTGTCGTCCCATCACGTTGACAACGCTGCTGGCACGTGGTCACGTGGTCAGGGTTGCCACGATCATGTAAGCTCGTGTAGCTTTATCTATGCACGTCAAATTACATGAGTATGATAGAATTATAGCATTCAATAGGTTTGGATTTAGCGGTGGGCGGGCGATTATGAATGATCGGCTTAATCGATTTATTTTGTATTATTAATGTTGATAATCGATTATGGAATTAGTAACTAATATGTTTTCATAATCGAATGATGTTACTAATTAGAACTACTAATCGTATTTTACAAAGTATACGACAATTGTTATGTTAGCTTCCCGTGCCTTATGTTAGCAGTATGTATGTTAGTACGTTAGTAGTAGACTTGTGTTAGTAGTATAAATATTGGCTTAGTTTAGTTTGTTTTTATTACGGTGGAGTGACGCTTTTTACTATTATAGTGGATTTAATTAACGGGAAGTTTACCAACTTTTGGATCGATAGATTATTTTAGACTTTTAAGTTTTCGTTGACTCTTTTCGCTCTACCGCTTTTATCAACCCCGTGAGCCATCGCATCGTGTTATCCCCCCCTCACCCCTCGCGGCTGTGCTGGGAGTGAATCGAGTCGTCTCGACCGCGTGTGCCTGTCTGACTACTAATTAGTCATTAATAACTGTTATAATCGACATATCTCGAAACATTCTCATAATCGAATGATTTCATTAGTATATATATATTTTACAGCGTGACAACAAAAAAACCTACAAGTTTTGTAAATGTAGACCATTTAGAAATTGAGAACCTTTTAAGCCCCCATCGATCAGCGGCGCCCAACTCAACAACTCAAACACGCCTCGCCCCTCGCCCCCGGCCCCGCCCCGGGCCCCGGGCTCCAAACTGCGAACAACTTCATTTAAACTTCCCGCGACTCACTCAACTTATTCAAAGTCAATGGAACATAACTCAACCTATAATAACCTGCCTTTTAGAAACTCACTAATACCATAAATGTCAAAGTTTGGTCGTTCAATCACGTCGGAACAACTGAACCGATCCGAGTGAAATTACCAACACAAATAGATTACAGTCTGGAATAGCTTACAGGATTTCTATAACGCTGTATATTCAGTGGACAGCTGTTATCCCTGAACTAATTCACTACATACATCTTATTTGTACGTCACGGTTTTCATGTGCGCAAATCCATTACTCCATTTTTTTACCAGTAGATGCTTAGAAAAGATCGCTCTTAGTTATAAGGCAGCATTGTTACTTTGTTTAGATATTATTTATGTATTTCGTTGTTAATTTTAAATTCCATTTTGAGTAAACCTATCAAAATGTTATTATTGTTGATGGACATAATAATATACCTAAATACTTGCATAGCACTATCCAGCCCAAATTAAGCTTGTACTGTGTGGGTACGCCATACAGTTATAAACCATAAAAACCAGAATAGATAAGAAATAGAAAAATTAAATAAGTTTCCGGAATTTTCTTTTATAAACCAAAATAAAGTTACAGCACGACTAGCTGACCCCGTAAACGTTGTGCTGCCGTATATCAAGCTATAAACTATCTATTGTAAATAACTGCACACAGTATCCAAAATTTGATTTAGTAGTATTCAATTATGAAATAATAATTTATTTTCTACGAAAAAACAAAAATCACTTCAAAATAAAAAATATCGAACAATCGACCCTAATTTCATAAGAAACCATCACTACGTCGCGTAGTATATTTACCTATATTTAGTGCTTTGTTCATATTTTAAAAAACCGTCAAACCGATTTCAATTTTATTAATAACATCTGAACTATTAAGTTATCTACGTAGCAAAAAAAACATCAAAATTGATTCACTATCACGTAACAACATGAACAAAAATATATGAGGTATGAATTATTATTGTACAAGAACAGCCACGACGTGGTCGTAACTTTATTTGCGCAAAACTTCGGTCAAAATCTAGTTTTAAATCTCAGTTAAAATTTCGTTTAAACGTCGCATCGGTTTTTTAATTTTTTTTTAAAGTATGTAAGTTTAAGTAATGTGAAATCCCTCCAGAGTAAATGTAAAAAAAATCCTCTATATATAATACTCCGCCTTGTGGCGGTTGGCGCCGCACCGGCCGCTAACCGGTTTCCATGCCGTTGCGTTGGCCGGTCGCCGGTCGCCCCTTGCCGGTCACCGGTTGCCAGTTGCCGGTTGCGCCAGGCTGGGAGATGCCAAGGAACCGCACTTAGTGATAACTAGTGAACCTCCGTACATTTATTGGAGACAAGTTGGCTGAACCTTCGCACAGTTCTGTTGGTTCGCGAGAGGATTCTGCGCGTACACTATGTGCAGTACAGTGAACCAAACGTTAATGTGTAGAAAAATAATGTAAACCGCTACATGTACTTTGTAATGTTTTCAAATGAAGTTCTAATAGCGAAGGCTTCAGAGTTTAAAAACGCGATTCATTCAGACCCAAATGTATGATATTAAATGTTTAAATTTTACGATTCGTTCGAAACGTATTACTATTAGAGATTACTTTTGAAAGCCTATTAGTTTCATTGTTTCATAGAAATTGATAAAAACTTAAAAATTACAATTATAATAGAAACACTGTACAGGACTTAATCATTGTTATTTAATTACCTCGACGTTTCGGCAGCGGTACAACCGCTAAAATGAAAGTCTCCAGTAAAATTAATAATTTTTATACAGAGTAACGAGACGAGCAGGTCACGTACCTGATGGTAAGCAACAAAGATGTCAGCCGCATGACAGCACAGTGGCGCGCAGCTATTGGAACATGAAGTCCAAATTATTACCGAGCACCCCACTGCGCTCGTTACCCAGTGATCTAAGATGTTATATCTCTAAGCCCTGTAATTTCTCTGGAAACATTGCCTTTCAATCCGGAACACAGTAATGTTAGCAAATTACTGTTTGTCGGTAGAATAACTGGCAAAGGTGTGGTACTTCCCCAGGCGGAATCTGCCAAGAGTCCTACCACTACAAAAAAAAAATCTACCAATATGTTTCACTCACGTCGTAAAGCATGAACGGATCGGGTTGAAATATGAAATGAAGTTACGTTATAACCGCGATATATATGGAATACGCCGCGTTACATCTCGTGGATATTACAGGAGCGGGACCTATGCGGGTGAAACCACGTGCCGCTGCTAGTTGTTTGTATATCATATGAATATGGCTTAGTGGGTAGGAACTCTAAAAGCCGAGCCGAGCCGGGCAAAGCCGAGGGTCGTGAGTTCGATTCCCCACCCAGTGCAAATATTTGTGTGATGAATTCAAATATTTATTTATTTATTATTTGTACTGTATCTAGGTGTTTTAATGGATTATAAGCATGTACTTACAACTAGGTATATAAGTATTATATCAGCTATCTGGCCGCCATAGTACAAGCTTTGCTTAGTTTGGGTTTTTTTTTACCTTTTATAGGTTTACACTTGACCGTCATCTCGCCTGATGTTAAGCGACGATGCGGTACACGATGGAGCGTGTTTACCTAGAAGAAACCGATTCACTCTCGATTTGAAGACACAAAGATTATAACCATCGGGGAAAACCCACTCAGGCAACGTATTCCACAGCCTAGACGTTTGGGGTCAGATTGTGTTGTGTGTGAATTGTCCACCCCCACCAATATTTTTATAATATAAATGTCAATGTTCGAACGTTTGTTGCTCAATCACGTCGAAATACATAAGCTGCGTGTTATCCCGGGAACAAGGGGGACGGGAACTACGCGGGTAAACCCGCGGGGCCCTGCTAGTGATCTGTACATTAACATCGTTTTATTAGCCACAATAGATTAGCTGTGATAAAACGAAAATAAGTTTACCGATTCCATTGTAGGGGGAATACAACGAGAACTAAAGAAAACAGTCTCAACAATCATAACGACGGAAATAAAACCTGGTTAACGAAATATTTAACGAGGGCCCAATAACGTCTCGGCGGCGGCCTTCGGGGTCTAGCGGCGGTCTAGCGGCGGTCTGGCGGCGGTCTGGCGGCGGTCTATCGGCGGTCTGCGGTGGCCAGCGATTGGCCGTGATTCCTCACTACACTAGCATTATTAATCGATACGAATATCAGAAATAATATTAATGAGGTACAATTATACTTATATTAGGTATAGGTTGAGATTTTTCATGGTGCTGCCATCACTTGACCTCTATTATTAAATACCTATTATTGTAATTGACCTAGTGGCTTGGTTCGTAGTACTTAAGTTTGGCTGTGGAATCGTAGGTTTAGGGTTTGATTCCTACCCAGGGTGTTTGTGTTATGTATCTAACTATTTATCCTGTTTCTGGGTTTTTCCAACTGTATTCTAAATTGTAAGCCCATTAGCTTCGCCATTCCGACGTGATTGAGCAACAAACATTCAAACTATCACACTTAAAAATAGTAAGAAAGTTGGTTACTATATTTTCCTTGCTTTGAAGTTTCTATTTGAATACGATTTGTTATATTTAGTTAAAAAAATATTTGTTTCGGTGTATTTTGTCTGCCTCGTAACGTAGTAGTTAGTGAGCCGCCCGCGCAGCCGGGGCCGTGGGTTCTCAACTAAGCTTGTAGGCTTACACTTGATTGGCATTTCGCCAGATGTTCAGTAACGATGCGGTCTACGATGGAACGTGCTACGCTGCTACGAGACTCGTAACACAACGGACCCTCGGACAATTTGTAAGATAAGATAAGAGACCCATCATAACAACCATCGTAACACTTCGATTGTGAAGTTAATTTCTACAAAAAAAACAAGATAAATTACAATAAGTGTGTTGTTAGGCAGCCCCAGTGTGGTCCCAGTGACACAGTGGGTAGTTTGCACCAGTTCCCGTGTAACAGCCCCCGTGTCGGTCCCGGACGGAAGTCGGTCAAACCGCCCCCCGGGGCAGGGGTCGGGGATTATTTAATCTGCGAGGGGAGACGGATGTCATTTCAATGGCCTAAGAGCCCGCGACCGACAGACTTACCTCATTTATAACCGATTCCCAAAAAGACGAGGTTCTAAATTGTATTGGTATGTTTTTTGTGGTGGACACCGAGTACGCTGATATTGTTTGTGGTCCGATTTACTTGATTCTTTTTTGATTTTATGCAAATAGGTGGCATTTAGTAGTAGCTGCGGTTTTGTACTTACTAATACTTTGACGATCCAAACGTCGCTGTTTGCCAAGAAAGCGATCAAACCTTGTACTGTATTTGGGTGTTTCTATGTATAATAAGTATGTATTTACAACTAGGTATATTAAGTATTATATTTTATCCGCTATCTGGCCGCCAAGCTTTGCTTAGTTTGGGGTCAGATGGTGTTGTGTGTGAATTGTCTACCAATATTTATTGTTATTAAGCAAACTTTCAGCATGTTTAAACCGACGGGAGCGAGTTAGACGCGAGCTCTCACACTACGAGGACAAGCTGCGAGGGGCGCGGAGCCGGCGACCCTGCGCAGAGCCGGGGCTCTCGTAATGGCCTCAGTGATGCCTCTCTTGAACTTAACACCTCCCATGCTAAATCACACTTATCATGTAAAGCCAAAAGTTTGTGGGTCTGTAAATGTGTGTAATTGTTACCACGTATCTTGTCTTTAAACGAATTCGAATGAAATTGAGTTCGACGTAACTACTCGTGTATTAGATATGTAACTGTTTTGGATAGATCATAGCGTAAATTCTTTTTGTTTCCCTCAATGTAGTTTGTTGTTACCCCGTAAGTGGGGCCGCGGGATGACGCTAGTGGTTTTATTTATCGAGTTTGCGTATGAAGGGTAGTATAGTCGGATTATAATTGACTATTTATGTAAACCAGCACTTTTATACTTTGGGCCATTTATTTGTGGAAGTTTAAAATCCCTAGAATCTTACGAGGGCATGTCATGTCATCCACCAACCCGCAGTGGGGCAGCGTGGTGGATTATGACCTTGACTCTCTTCTTGCGAGAGAAGGCATCGAGCCCCAGCAGTGGGAACATTTAGTGGGCTGATTATGGTAAATTTTAAATGAGCTGATTTAAATTTTAGTATGAAAACTAACGTGGTTGTTACACATTTTAAATAAATACACGGGTAACTCACGTTTAATATAGTCAGTGTTAAACGAGCTGCTAACGCGCGCGCATTCTCCTTGAAAAAGATCGCCGGACGCGATCGAAACTTGAGTCGGACTGGACTGACTACATTATACGTGAGTTACCCGTGTACTTATTTAAAAACTCATTTAAATTGTTATAAAATTTAAGGTAATATATTTTGATGCCGTGGTAGTGAAGTGGATATAACGTGTGATTCACTTGAGGTTGTAGGTTCGAATCCCGCTTGCACTATTGAATATATTTCCAAGTGGAGATGTACAATTTTAACCACTGAATCTAACAAGCAACTATTTAGATGTGAAACCCTCGCACGATCGACAGGACGGCCAGGGAGCGCTAACGCGAGCCAAAAACCTGACAAAACTTAGACGTTTTGACGTGAAATGTACTCAAAATGAGACGACTAACTTGGACCTATATTAAGTGTGTTTAGGCAGAGTACAAACATGGGCATTTATTGTGTTGTTGTGTTATGCTACCGATGAGTATTTGTTTTAAATGGAAATAGTACGAAAATCAACATACTTCCACTCCCCGCGCTCACGTAAAAATTTCAGTGTCCGTTACTGGGACACAAATAATTTACTTACTCTTAAAAAACAAAACTAACTTAAATTTTAATTAACTTCGGACACTCGGCCAAATTTCAAAAGAAACTTGAAGTCGCTAAAATTACCCATTGACTATCAAAAAGTGTTCAGTGTTGGCAACTGGAAACTAACAGTGTGTACGTTTGCGTAGCGCCTACAGTGGTATGTCTCACTGATGAAACAAAACCAAAGTATTCAAATCAATCAAAAGGTAGTAAAGTAGGAGAGTAAAGTTTACTAGCACTCTAACGAACCGCCGGTGTCGCGTCAACTGGCCTGGCTCCACGGCGCGGGCCGCCTTCCCTCCTGCTGCTAACGAGCTCACTTCACGGTCAAGGTAAACTCACTAACGACTAACTAAGAATTTAATTCAAGTAGTTGTTTAAGAAAATTTAAGTTGTTTTAATAGTAGTAGCGGCAGTGTTTTGTACGGGTATGGCTCTTTGCAGTGTCCGGGAAGCCTACCATACTTTTGTCTGTTATTCTGGTGTCAAACAGTGATGACAAATATCATAGTATTCTGTATGTTACCAAAGGAATTAGAGAGTACAGAGATAAATTGCTTTATATCTCTACGTGACAATTGCGTTGCAATGCTAGGTTATGATGATTTGATCTATTCATGTTGCAATAGGTGCGTGACAGTGCTTAACACACAATTATTAATTTATTTAATGTTGCTAAAGTCGATAACACACGTAGTTTACTCAGAAAACTTCTTTTGATCACAAACTTAATTACGAGTACCATAACAGCTGATCACAGATCCTCCTAATTATTTAATTACGAGTACCATAACAGCTGATCACAGATCCTCCTAATTGTTTAATTACGAGTACCATAACAGCTGATCACAGATCCTCCTAATTATTTAATTACGAGTACCATAACAGCTGATCACAGATCCTCCTAATTATTTAATTCCGATTACCATAACAGCTGATCACAGATCCTCCTAATTATTTAATTACGAGTACCATAACAGCTGATCACAGATCCTCCTAATTATTTAATTACGAGTACCATAACAGCTGATCACAGATCCTCCTAATTGTTTAATTACGAGTACCATAACAGCTGATCACAGATCCTCCTAATTATTTAATTACGAGTACCATAACAGCTGATCACAGATCCTCCTAATTATTTAATTACGAGTACCATAACAGCTGATCACAGATCCTCCTAATTATTTAATTACGAATACCATAACAGCTGATCACAGATCCTCCTAATTGTTTAATTACGAGTACCATAACAGCTGATCACAGATCCTCCTAATTATTTAATTACGAGTACCATAACAGCTGATCACAGATCCTCCTAATTATTTAATTCCGAGTACCATAACAGCTGATCACAGATCCTCCTAATTATTTAATTACGAGTACCATAACAGCTGATCACAGATTCTCCTAATTATTTAATTACGAGTACCATAACAGCTGGTCACAGATTCTCCTAATTGTTTAATTTTCGTGTTAACATTTGGTTTTTATCGCTAACTAGCTGACCCGCGAACTTCCTTCTACCTAAGATATAATAAATGACCAGATTAGACTTTGACATAGTATATATATAGTTTTGATATACATCAAAATTCTTTGCTTAATATTGCTTATGCTTTTCCGGACAAAGACAAATCTTAAAACACAAAACCATATAGATTGGTCCAACCGCTTCCAATTTTCAAGTTATAAATAGTTAAAATAACGCGACTTTTTAAGAAAGAAATATTTTAAATAAAGATTGTTTTGCCACTATCTTGCCTGATATTCAATGACGTGTGGTCTGCGACGGACCTTGCTCACCTAGACTGAAACTATTAAAAACTGAGCGACTCTCGATATGAAGACATCCAGAACCATCCATCCATCTACTATCCATCGGATAGATAATCCATGGTCAGGCAACTTATATCTCCGTTTAGGTATTATTTCCATGAAAGTGGAGTCAAACCTGTTCGTTCCAGGTTTTGGGACGGCAATCATAAGTCGATGTTAATTTTCAGGCTATGGGCAGTTCAAAAGAAAAAGAGCAAGGACAAAAATATTAGATCATCCTTATCAGCTGCACAGTTTTCGAAATATTTGCGTCATTCAATATCACAATAAAACGATACGATTGCAATATTCAAGACTAGACTAGACATAGAAGTAATTTGCAAGTAAAGGTATGTGTATTTTGTCAGTCAACTAATGTGAATTTTCGATTGAATTTCATTGTCGATTTTTTTTTTGATCATGTATGTCATTGCATCTGTATTTTTGTTTATGACACAGTAACTACTCAATAACACCACAGTAGACCCTAAATAATCAAGCTGGTTTTTGTGGGAACTGGACTGATGCAGGTGTATCCCAACTTTTTTAGACTGCGTAAAAATTAAGGTTTTAGTAATTTACTCAATGTATGAAAAAAAGTTGTGTAACCAAAGTACCTATAACTAATTAATTAAAACAAAGTTATAGTGAACAATTTGTTGCAATATTGTTCCTGATGTCCAATCAACCCGCATCACTAAAATATTTACTCCAGTTAAGCTGAAACACGACAACAACAAAACAGCATGACGCAGGAACACGTGATAGTCACGTGTCGTGATCGTGTAACGCCAAGTCACATTACGAGTTACGAAGGTAATGCAAAGTAGGTGACTTGGCTTGCTGTTGTCTGGCTATTCAATACATTGAAAGTTTTACGAGTCTCAAATCTAGAAAAAGTGTTTTTTTTTAATTACATCGTAAGCCTTGCTTTATCAGGCATTTAGCGATCAAGCGTTCAAATATTTTTGTCAAATTATTCCCTTATGCATTGGTATCACTGATTTTATTTGCATATACTAGGTGACCTACGGGGTTAAAACCTACCTACCAACGATCAACGGACGAACCATCACCCCGAAACCTGTAACTTATCTTCAAAAAAATCAGAAAAATTGTAGGGTGCTATGCCTTGCCAAGCCTATTTTAAGTTTCTAAAACTGCGTAAAGATTTAACGCTTCAAGGTGAGCTTAAAGTTTTGTCTAAACAATTTCAATTCAGTGCAAATCACAAGTTCAACAGTCTACTAAGTGGTAATGTACTAGGCTCGTCACACAAGATAAAATGTGAATTCCGTTTATGGACAGTAATTCGGCGAGTGGAAGCGCGTCTGCGATAGGAGGTCATCTGCTAGCGGGGAGGCGCGGGGGGTGGCGGGGCGCGCCGCACGCAAATGATACGCGGCATCGATCGCCCCCGCCCCGCGCCCGCAGCCCCCCACCCCCCGCCCGCCCGCCCCGCCAGACACAAACACCCGCACGCATAGACGCAGCCACGCACACTAACACACTCCTCTAATGTGTTCTGCCAAATGATCCGAACAGAATATTAAATCGTCTATGTACGCTATCGGTAATGATGGCCGTCTAAACTGGTCAATAGTGTCGATTGGGCCATTATCTCATATTTATATAATTTATGTACATTTGCATAATTTTCAATTAATCGTTATTATGTTAGTAGAAACTAATTGCTACGATTAAAATTACTTATAAATTCTTGTTTTGCAACTAACTGCTAAAAGGCATAGGATAGATCTTAAAAAATATATTCTTATTTATAACTATTTTCATGATTAATCGTTTGGATAAACTTATAAAGACAGTCATAGGATCTTTCAAATTTAGCGACAATAATTTAAATGTAGTCAAATTATTATTTCTAATCAACGAGCAATGAGCCTGGAGTGATGTGGCATGCCAGCCGCCCAGGTAGCGAGCGGGCGGGCGGCGGGAGGTTGGCTGCTCACCGCCACGTGGGAACAATTATTTACCTCCAGCAGCCACGTGTCGGCACCGCCCGCCCGCTCGGGCTCGCGCTCGCTCTGCGCGTGCCGGGGACACTACATTACAACAAACTATAGAACACAGGCGAAGCATTGCGGAGGAACTAACTAAAAATGAACAAATAAAATGGTGAATTTGCAGACGTTCGGGCTTAATGTTTCTACTGATATGCCCAACTGTAATTTTGAACTTTAAGCACTACAATATAAAGTCTACATTAGAATGAAACCTTCGTTGACATAAGTACGTATAGGCAATCTAGCGATCACTGGTCTAACGTATGTAACGGGTTCATGCTGTGGGTGTAAACAAAAAAAAACGTGTGAAATGCAATGGTTTATTGGGATCGGGGTCGCTGCAGCGGATACACGCACAGAGTCGCAACAGCCCTGCGGTCGCATGCGGTCAATACAGGGTGGCGGGACATCCTTACAGTACAGTGTTGCAGCGGTGGCGGCGGCCGGATCTACGCAAGCGAGACTAGACTAGGAAACGCGCCCGGCCTGGCCCGCCCGAGCCCGGGCACGTGACGACACACGCGTCCGCAGGTTCGACTCACATTAGCCACAAACGGGGACAGTCCGGGAGAAAGTTATCCTAGAGAGGTACGATGAGGTCGCGGCGCACGGTGAGCGCAGTCAGAGGGCCCGGCGCGCGAGCCTCGAGCGGGAGAGCGATGTGCCCGGCGTACACATTGGGTCGCGTCTAGTGCGCCATGGCGAGTGCGCTGTGCGGCGGCCGCGGCTCGACTGAGGCGCCTCGCAGCCTCGCCCCCCGCCCCCGCTGCATCCTTCAAACGCTCCCTGATAATCGAGAGAAAATACTACACACAGCTGCAATCGGGACGCCGCATTCTCCGCTTTTTTGGCCATGAGTCAGGCGGTAATTGCATCGTCCCTCGAGCCGCGCCCGCCGCCGCCCGCGCTCGTATGTTATAAGACTATAGACCATGAATATAGATGTTTCATTTTGTTCGACGCTCGATTTCATGTTAAATTACGAGCCGTTTAGATGGGACGAAAAAATCTAGCCCTGTTTTATCTTAGCACTCCAGACTCGCAAATTAAATTGATATCGAAGTCTTCGCTCGCATTTTGTGAAAACCTTAGTTATGTCGCGTGGAACGGACTCGCCAGATTTATCACAAAAATCATGCTTACATAATTTATGACTTCATCATAAATTTTCTTCATGGAAAATCGAATGCTCCTCCAGACGGCGGCTGGAGACCTATTCATTAAACACAATGGAAGAAATCGAGTACAATACAAAATGACCCAAAATTTGTGGCCAGTCATCGTAGACATAGGGTTTACGCCGTAGCGTTTCTCGTAGCTATTCTACATCACGGCAACTACGGCGTACAGCTACGAGCGCAGTGTTACGGCAATAATTCGTAGATGCTATGACGTCCAAATATTTTTACGGCTTTAAAATCTAGTGTCGTAAATAAAAAGTAACTGCATAGTGTATTATTATGTAGATTTCCACAGTTTTTTTGTTTTTTTCTAGTGTTCTGCAGTATTTATTGTTCTGTAGGCGCTTTGTTTGTACCTAGAGACAGTGTTTGCTTTAGCATTTTAATGGAGTTGTAAGACAACGGGAGCGGTGATACTTGTCTTCGCTGTTTACAGCAGACGGCTCTTGCACGCACTCGTGGCTCGCACAGGTGTCTGTTGGCAATTCCAATCCTCGCTGCCGAATCAAGTAGATTAATCTTTTGCATATCCTACTAATATGATAAAAGCGAAACTTGGATGCTTGGATGTTACTGCTGCTCAATTACATCGGAATACTTATAAATACATTTGTAAAATTTACAGATAGAATATAGAGAGTTAACATTTACTGATAGAACGGAATAAAACATAGTCTACTTTTATTCAGATAGTGTTGTGTGTGAATTGTCCACCAATATTTATTTATTTATTTATTTATTAACAGGAAAATAACAAGAACTGTAACTTTTACACACGTGTGTAAACCGCAGGGCTGTGAGTATGATGTGTTGCCTGTGCACTACTGTACTACTGTACTTGACACCAATTGATAAAAACACCTGCTATCAAAAACTTTAGATCTGAGAAATGCCCACATTTCCTCGTGCCCACGGCACACTTATCTTTAAAGCCGTTATAGTTCAACAACCCTCAACCCGCTCTTACGTTCCAACCTCCACCAACACGTGACACACGACACTCCTCCCCTCCCCGCGGTAATTAGACCCTAATTGTGTGGTAATGTGACCGTTTGACCTTGGATCGTTCCTCCCTCAGAAATCGGGTGAAGTATATTTTAACCCTAAACTAAGTAGTAGAACTTCCTTCGAAGACCGCGCCGTCGCGTCTCTTCGCCTTGACGACGATAAACGACGTAAGTAACGTTCCAGCCAAACAATTTGCAACTCTACAACCAACGATTCTAAGTTCCATTTCATTTAATGGAACTAAATGCCTTAAAACCCAGATGTAATTAAGCGATAAAGACGCTTGTGTTTATCGCTGTAAGGTTCAATTTTAGGAAGGGAGTTGTGACGTTGCAGGGGTGTGTAGTGGGCTCGTTCGAAGCGTCCTCTAAGAAAATGGAGACAATACGATTATAGTACTGCAGTATATGTGAAAATATCACAAGTTTGCATACCTGATATTCCAAATTTTTCAAAACATTTTCATAATGTTTATTCCAGACATATTTCGTCAACTCATTAGAGTATTAGCAGGTTTAAACTATTTAGTAAGTGTTTTTTTGTTCTAACAACTTCCATCCCAATTAGAATTATAGTTATAAGTGTTATAATAATTAGTATGCTAAAATCTTGATGTTTTTGTTGGTGCAAGATGTGAGATAACAGACAAACACACCCCAAGTACCTAGGAAGTAAGTTCATTTAAATAGCATAAACCACTGGGGTCCTATTCTAAGCATGAAGTTTATAAAACAATCATGCAAAACAAAATACATTTTATGACGAAATTAACGTGTAACTTCTTAAACAGATTCTTATGTTTAAGAAGTCAAACCTTAACTATCTGAAATTTTGCCATATACTGTAACCGACTGAATATTTTTATGTATAATAAAATAATTTAGACCATCCTACTGCCGTCTCTTACTCTCCCATCGAAGTTAGATCTTGCATTCCTTTCTAAAGTCGTCTCGCTGCTAGTTTTTGAATTTATACATTTGCGCTACATCACTGATTGACCAAAGCTCGCGGTCTTCACGGGGTCTAGAAAGATCTAGAGAGGGTCTACAACGTACTCTTTGAAGAGTTTAATATTAGTTGAAGCAATTGCGTGATGGTAGTTGTTCTGTTAATCTATTGACTACTCTTTATAACATTTTAGACAATTTTCAATATTTGTTCGTGGGTACGATAGTAGCTAAGCCGTGAATGACCAATTTCATATGTGTGAGGTCGTGGAGTGTATTTCTTCCGTCCCTCTCTTCCTTCTTTCGTGAGTACCTTGCCTGCACTTCAGAGGTTATTGTCAAGAGCAAGTTACAATTTACAGCAGGTGAACAAAAACATCGTAAATAAAATTACTTGTTTCCAGAATGTTTCAATTTGTGATTCTTCGAGGTCATAAGTGTTACGCTAACCTGCACTTGGCGGAATATAGCTTATTTTGTAATATAGAGTGATGGAGCGAACAAGAAATGCGCTTGATTGTAAGCGAAGTGCCTGCCCAGTGCAGCACAGTCGCACGCAGCTATTCGAAGTTGGAGATTGGGACAGAGAGATAAATTCTTTATTGCACTTAATTAGAACACAAAAAAATACAAAACAAAAATCACCAGGCTCACCCTTCGCAACTCAGTGATAAAATACATTAAATACCTATTAGCTCTGTAATTTTTCTGGAAGCAATACCCTCCAAACCAAAACGCAGTATCTATTTAATGTTTCTATTTTAATACTGGACGTTAGAATAACTGGCAAAGAGGTGGTACTTGTTTATGAAAGTTCGACCAACTAAAATCATTGTATCTTTTGCATGACAAATAAATTACACTTATCGCAATTATCGTAATACACATCCGTCAGACCATATTTCAAAGAGCTTGGAATACTTACGTTACCTGCTATCTTTATCTACGAAGTGGCTGGGTATGTCAGATATAATCTAGAATCGTACAACACGCGAGGAGAGATACATTTTCGCAACATACGCAACGCTGACAAGCTGGATGTTATACCATACTCTCTGACGAAGTCACGGAAGCTGACTCACATTATGGGACCGGAAGTTTAAAACACTCTTCCTAAAATAATTATATCGGCCCCAAGTTTCAGCAGTTTCAAAAACAGATTAAAATACTGGTTTATCGATGAAACATTTTAAAGTTACAGCAATTTTTTAGAGAGTAATGGCATAGTTTCTATAAAATATTGACATAGGTCAGTACCGTTGTATTTAATAAAATTGCCAAACAGTTTTCTGTACGGTAATTATTTTAATACAGTGAAGTAAGTGGTCATATCAAACTTTGGTGTTGTTCTGACAATTGGTATGTTCTTTTTGGTTTTTATTGTTTATTAATTGACGTATAAATTGTGCATTTATTAACAAAGTACGAGTACTTTTACTTATTTAAAAGAAAACTAGTACAATCTTAAGAAATAAAGTCGCAATTGGTTATTTTATCGCTTTCAACGATCAAATTCAGTCGTAACAATCTTTTACTTGCATGCAGCGGTCACCAACAATGTAGCTTGTCACCAGTCTGTCTCCGATGTCGCGGCCAATTTCATTTGCACTGGTATTTTAGCCTTCAGAAGAGGTGTATTTGAAATTCCCACAGATACTGCTTAAATCATCTGTTAAAGGGTATGAACTCATGGAGCGCTTTTCACCCGCGACCGACGCAGTTGACGGTTTTATTTCAAAACTCACGAGACCGCTTATTTTCGCAGTTCTGCAGCCACCAGCAAGTCCACGAGTCAGCAAGCGACCGCGGTCCGCGCGCGCCGCGGGCGTAAAACGCGTCGTGAATTTTGCTTTGTTTTTTACTTAATATATTATCTGCATTCTACAGAAACTGTGGGCTCTCATCTACGGCGGTCACCGGTGAAATTTGCTCCGTGAGTTCTGAGCCATAGACGTCTTAGGCTGTGTAAATATGTAATATTTTGGCAAATACCCCACGGTAGCATTGACCAACAGCAGTTCACAAAACCACTCTTATCTCTCATCTCGTAATCGTGAGGTCCATGCAATATTACAATTGTCATCGAATATATATAATGTATAATAGCTACTTATGAACCAAACCAAGGCTCGAGCACCGAACCGAGCAGCGAACCGAGCCTCGCCGCGCGGCCACTGTGCGCGGGGCGTTGACCGCTCCAAGCTGTTATTTCGTCTGCCCAGTCTGCTGCGGGCTCGAGCAGACGAGCTACTTCATCATTTACGTAGAGACGATAAAAAAATATAATTTGTGCAATCGAATGCAGTTTATATGGTGTTTCGAGATTGTTATTTCGTATACAACATATTTAACCCATAAAACCACGGTCTCCCTTATAAATCATAAATGTAATAGTTGTTAGATTACTTGAGAAATCGCGATTTTTTTTACTCAAGTGCCAAAAATGTTAGTTTACATTTTAAGTACATTAATTATATATACATAAACGATACCGCTAGAAGCATCTTGAAGCACTCTTGACAATAAATGGGCTCAAACGGGTACAAATAATTAAGCGGCACTTCATATGCCGAAGCATAAACACCGCACTTATGTAACCTGACACCCGCTCTCCCGCCAAATTTTTAAACGCGAAGAGCGGGCGTTGTATCAAGCGGCTAGTAAAAACTTTTGTAAACATGTTTGGTAATATTCAATTTGTATTGACTCCTGTTTTATTTCTAGCTCTAGATATTTATAATATATGTATATTATAAAAACGCGGGTCTTGTAAGGGACTTTATAAAAAACCTGAACCATCTGGTGCCTCTATTTTTTCGTGTTTTATAACTCAAGTGATCGAGATGATTGATACTCGTAGTTAACTGGAGCAATGTGCAATCTCGAATAATTTAGAATCACACACAAAAGGTAATATAATTTTCTTACTTTACTGGAATTAAAGCAAAAAATACATATGTGTAGCATTGCACACGATTTTATCGTGATTTAATGTATTTTACCTACCCCGACGGTTCAGATTCCAATTGACCACGGAAGCAACAAGTCGCCCGTCTACCCGTCCCTTTCTTCCCACAGAACTCGGTTAAAGTGTTAGGGCGGTTGGAGAATGCCCAAATTTTAAAATTTATCATCGTAAGTATCAAACATAACGACACCGTGACATGACCCGGCGGCCGGCGGCCGGCAGCCGGCTGACCGCCCGGCCCGGCGCGACGCCGGGAGACGCCAGGGTTGAGCGGAGAGCTGAGTGGTGTTAGGATGTAAAGCGGTCCTGTTAAATAGTGCTGGTGAATCCATCACAGTGATGTTTACAAAAACTGACGGTACGTGAGTGAGTAGCGACTCCGAGTGACAACTCGTACGCTAAGCTATTTTATAACTTCTTAAATTCATCGTATAGATTTATTTTCATCATATACATTAGGGATTAAAGCATAAATGTCTCGTACAGATTCTTAGTATTTCTACTTTGCTGTTTCTATCACCTTATTACGTTAAACCTCTTCCAATGTAAGCGAGATGAGGATGAGGACAAAAAGACATTTCGATTTCAGATAAATCATGAAATATGTCTAGGTTTGATACAAATTATCACTCTTTTACAGCTAGAAATTTGAAGAATTTTGTTAATTTTTTTATCGCGCTCCGGTGCTTTTTGTCATTGTTTCCGAGTGCACGTTGATTCCTTACTTGAAAAGAGAATACATAAAACTCTCCTGTCGACTAAGGAGCTGGTTTTGTGAAAAAATTACACAATGAGAAATTGGCAGCTCGCTCGACTCGAGCCTGCCCGCGCGGAGTGTGTCGCGCGTCGCTCGACTCGAGCCTGCCCGCGCGGAGTGTGTCGCGCGTCGCTCGACTCGAGCCTGCCCGCGAGGAGTGTGTCGCGCGTCGCTCGACTCGAGCCTGCCCGCGAGGAGTGTATCGCGCGTCGCTCGACTCGAGCCTGCCCGCGAGGAGTGTGTCGCGCGTCGCTCGACTCGAGCCTGCCCGCGCGGAGTGTGTCGCGCGTCGCTCGACTCGAGCCTGCCCGCGAGGAGTGTGTCGCGCGTCGCTCGACTCGAGCCTGCCCGCGCGGAGTGTGTCGCGCGTCGCTCGACTCGAGCCTGCCCGCGAGGAGTGTGTCGCGCGTCGCTCGACTTGAGCATGCCTTACTTACTTTGCGGTTTCGCCTGCTTATCTTATAGCATTGCCTGTGAATTAGTCTTTAAGATGCCAAAATAATGAGACAGGATGTTCTTTTTAAATAACTAGTAATTATCGAAATAAGGCCAAACTATGATACGTATAATATTAGTGGGATTTACTGCTTGGCGGTAGAGTAATTGTAATGTATTTCCCCATTCATAATCTGTTAAGAGGCATGCCGCTAAAATCTTGCAATACAATATCCTATTGACACTGTGGTACAGATGGCATAATAAAGAAGCTGCCAATTAGTATTCCACGAAGTTCTCGTCACGTTCCACTGGGCTGAGCGTCTGGCCGATACTCCCGACACAGTTACTCACTAACACAGATACTTGGGGATCGACTGGCGCTGTCGAGTGAGCGGCGGAGGAGACGGCGTAGCGTGCAGCGGAGAGCGGGCGGCGGAGCGGGCGGCGGAGAGCGGGCGGCGGAGCGGGCGGCGGAGAGCGGGCGGCGGAGCGGGCGGCGGAGAGCGGGCGGCGGAGCGGGCAGCAGAGAGCGGGCGGCGGAGCGGGCAGCGGAGAGCGGGCGGCGGAGCGGGTAGCGAAGAGCGGGTGGCGGAGCGGGCAGCGGAGAGCGGGCGGCGAAGCGGGCAGCGGAGAGCGGGTGGCGGAGCGGGCAGCGGAGAGCGGGCGGCGGAGCGGGTAGCGAAGAGCGGGTGGCGGAGCGGGCGGCGGAGAGCGGGCGGCGAAGCGGGCAGCGGAGAGCGGGTGGCGGAGCGGGCAGCGGAGAGCGGGCGGCGGAGCGGGCAGCGGAGAGCGGGCGGCGGAGAGCGGGCGGCGGAGAGCAGGCGGCGGAGAGCGGGCGGCGGAGCGGGCAGCGGAGAGCGGGCGGCGGAGCGTGCAGCGGAGAGCGGGCGGCGGAGCGTGCAGCGGAGAGGCCGTGAGTGTGGTGCCCGAGCTACTGAGACTGGCGAGCGGCCAGATAGGATATGAAGCGTGTCGACACAATTGGATGTGGTAATATTGCGTTCATAAAAAAATACATTGACCCATTTAATATTTCAATCACTTTGTACATATTTGTATTCCAAAATATATCTTATACATGCAGGGGGTTTCGGGGACAATAAATCAATCTATTTAGGTTTCATTAAAAAAAAACACATTTTATACGCGTTTTTATACAATGAAATACTGTTACATTAACATTAGAATGCGACGGAACATTTATAATATAATAATGCGCAACAGTATAATAGCTCAGGCAAGAAGTTGGGCGGTCAAGCAATAGTAGATCCGGGTTCGAATCCAGACGGCTCCTGTTTTATTTCAAGTTCTCCTTTTTGAGAATATTTATTGCTGGAAACCATTTATCTGTAGGTATCTTAGTGTTTAAATCGAGCAAAACTTGGTCACCCGTCACCCAGGTATTTACGTCTTAGACGATATGATTAAACACTAAATAGTTTGTCAGTTACATTATTAAAAAATATTGTATTATGAGTATTTTTTCATTTTTTGTACAAACAAAAAATTACAAAGATACAGTGCTTAGAAGTGTTGAGTGACGTCACTTCATTATACAGTTGCTACAAAGACGTGACATCACAACCCCGACTCCGGAAATGGTATGATCTATAGTTTTGCCTATTTATAGTAATTTGATTTACAATAAATTCCTAAAATCCACATGACGGTCTAATAATTAAAACAATATATTTTGCCTCCTCATCATTCTATTTTAACGAGAAACATATAATTAATTTAAAAGGACCTTAACAAATACGTAACGTATAGGGGGTTTAAATAAATACACGGGTAACTCACGTTTGACGAGTCCAGTCCGACTCAAGTTTCGATCGCGTCCGGCGACCTTTTTCAGTATTAAGGGTTTTGTCGGTAGTGCAGGCTCGGCCTGCGATAATATCTTCCTACCATCCCTAACATTTTATTAGCAAGCTCAATATTTCGTTAGCCGTAAGGCTGAGAGCGATGAACTCTAGCAGTTTAGGTTATCAACAGCGAACCATAAACTACCGCATCCAAAGCTGTGTAGACTGCGTTCTGTCGGAACTGGTGTTCAAATTACACCAATGTAAATTGTAAAAAATATTATTTTTTATTTATAGGAGTGACTGAATAACGCACTCGTCGGACCGAGCAGGAGCCGGAAGCGGAGCGAAGCAGAGCGTGTCGAAGGAGAGAGTCAAGACCATAATCCACCACGCTGGTCCAGTGAATTGTTTTAAAATGCGGGTTGGTGAATGGCACAAACATGACCTCAAAATGTAAAGGTACATATTGTTTTTATCAGTTCTATTGTTTTAAGCTAGAGGCACGCACATGACTTCGAAAATACAGTGATCACAGATTGATGTTCAGACTGGTGGTGACAGCTGATCACAGTGATACCAGGTCGGCAGTCGCCGTTCTCCCGACTCGACCAACCGTGACTTTTATAAGCTACTCGTATACTTAATTCGCCCGAAATGTTTTACATTGCTGGTGTTACAATAATTTACGTTTAGTAGGTACCTTTATATTAACAGTAGATTAAAATTTGACACAAGAAAATCTACATGGTGATACTCTGTGATAGTAAAATTTTAGTAATGTTTTGTACCTATCGAACATCGGTTCGTGACACGAAGGTGTCTTAACTTATCGATCAGCCGAAACGCAAATTCAAACGGCCATGATTTAAGATACATTAATCCCAATTATTAGTTATAACAAGGTGTTTTGTACTTGTTTAAGATCGTTAGAAGCCGGATCACAGAGCGACACTCGCATTAGGTGAGAATTGAGACATCCCACACAAACTCAACATTTGTGTGGAGATCCAGCAAGACACGGAGTATACCACAGGTCGAGGCGTGCGCTGGACGACTACGGTCGTTTTACATTTTATTTGGTTGAAATCGGTCCAGTAGTTTTCACATAAAGTGACAAAAATTTATTCAAATCTGCATATGCGGCTGTGCTTTAAACTCTTGTAATAAGTTACAGCTGTAACGCTCAGGAAGCGGCGCAGGGAGAGCTGGCTGTCTGGCTGGTTGGCTGTCTGGCTGGCTGCCTGGTTGCCTGGTGGCTGGCGACCGACCGCTATTTTTAGCAATATGTCACAAAAAGCCCTTAAATTTCACATTATGGGCGGTGCGGTGCATCGTGTTTCATTGCCGCGAGGACATCTCGCTAGCTTGTAAGTGAAATATTTGTAACTAGCTGCGGAGTTATTGCGTCGGTACTTAAATTGCCTACTTACATAGATCGTTGAGGGCAACATGAAAATAGAACACGCCTGATGTGTTTCTTGCGAGAAATACCGTAGGAATTTATGATCATGGGAAGTGCAAGTGGGAAGCATTGATAAAACCATAACCAAAACTACTATAGGCACATTAAAATCATGCTAGGCGCCATCTTTTATTATATTTTGAAATCAATATTTTGTTTTGTCTTTTTTGGTCACTGAACTTAACAGTTCATAGTGATACGAGTAATATTACTTATCATAGATTATTAAAGAAACAAATAAATTGTTACACCTTATAAGAAATACCTCTTTTTGCACCGGGGTATCTAAAACTCAAATACCAAGATACAAGAGAAACCATTATTTAACTAGGTTATACCTGCAACCAATAAAACCAGTTGTTTGCTGAGAGGTGACAATGAGCCATGAAGTGACAATGAGCCATGACATGAAGTCTCGCCAGGTCGCTCGCACGCAGCGAGTATCGCGCACCCGCCGCGGAGGAGCGAGCCACGGCTCGGCTCACCTCGCTAGCCTCGGCTCTGATATCAAACAACCTTTATGTAAACAGGACAAGTCGTTACTAACTGCCGTATTACATAATTTCACTTAACCTCATTTTCTCTTCTTTGAGTTCGTTTGATGTCATATACGTCGAAACTATTTGAGCAAGAACAAATTGAATTGACTTAAGTAGTTGCGTGGCACTTTGCTGCCGTGATAAGATATTTTTACAAAATTATAATTGTAAATAAGGCAAACATTTGGTTGTCCAATCACTCCAACAATTAATAAAATAAAGGCTCGTTAACAAAAGACAAAAAAAACAGTAAACAAGGAATATCATACATTGTTTAAAATATGTAAGATATTGCCAGTCAAAACTAAAGTAGAATATTGAATTATGCTGGAGCAATTTCAAAATCAATCTTATAAGCAATTAAATACATATTATAATGAACCACGAGCAGCTAGGCCTAGAAGTGTTGTATAAGCATAAGAACTCTTATGGAACACCTACTAGGAAATGTAAATGTGCAACGTACTACCTAGATAGATTGTTTAATGATTTGCCTGCGGGGTTCGAGGACTAATTTAAAAATAAAGTTTGTTTTAAAAAAAGCTTTGCAAAATCTTATGTTTTAAAGAATGAGCTGAGAGGATTGACTATTTTATAAATCACAATTATTTTTTACCTACCGCAGACTCACAATATAATAATGTATTCATGTAATTAATAAGTGTATATCTTGAGTGTGAGTATTTCAGGAATACTCACAGTACAATTTAATGAAATTGTTATTTTGTAAACTGACGAGGCTCAAAATGTGACTTATATTATTATAATAACGTGCATGTATTCAATTTATGCCAATAAAAATATCTTATCTTTATCTCTTATACCCACGATGTCCGTGTGTATAACTACAATAAAATCCTGAAATTAAAATATTAGTATGCAAAGTATAGTATAAATATTAATTTATACAAATGACCTGGGAGCATTGCTGCCTACAAACTGCCGTGCAATTTGGCAGAGTATTGTATTTGTATTTCGATAAATGTTATTGTTAATTTTGTGGACTAAATAAAAAAATCCGTATTATTGCTATGTTAATTTGATCCAACGAAAAACATAAATTATGTGAAATGAATGCCAATTTCAATATTTGTCGATTGTTGTCTTCGACAACAAAAGAAGTGAGATATAAATGTGTGGCAAGTTTAATTATCAATCCTATAATTGATTAAAACAACATAGAATGTATTGAAAGAACTTTAAATTTATTGGTTTCTTATAACTTTAGCATATCATATGAAAGCCTCAGATCCTACTTGGCTAGTTCTCATGCCGGAATTTTGCGGTGATGGGAGCCTTCATGGTTTGTTAATTTTTTTACCTATGAATAAGCGAAAACCAGATATGGAATCCCGCGGGCATCCGCGTTACACAGTTACATCATCATTATGGTCCCATGGTATTCCATTTTTGAACGTAGGCCTTTTCTCCACTTCTGGCAGTCTTGTGCCCGACTCATCCAGTCTTGACCTCCGTGTCGTCTGATGTCGTCCACCCAGCGTTGTGGTGGCCTCCCTCTTCCTCTCGTGTCAGCCCTGGGTCTCCACGCAAGGACTCGTTTCGTCCATCGGTTAGCATCCATGGCAATGTGCCCTGCCCAGGTACATTTATTCTGCGACTATGGTCATCACGTCACTCAGCTTGGTTTTGCTACGTATCCACTCATTTCGTTTCCGGTTCTTGAGTGTGATACCAAGCATTGCTCTCTCTGTTCCTCTTTGCGCGACTCGGAACTTCTCGACACAGTTTCAACATCGATATAAATCAACAGATGTGCCCGGAGCACCTTACATTGTTAACAAATTGCGTTTCTGTAATAGCGTGAGCCTCGACCGATCGAGTCGAATCGATGAGTTTCTAGCCTTATACCCATTTTGTTTTATACTGTGGTGCTATCGCGGCGCATCGCGTATGAATAGAACGGCACACGAATATATCAGCACATTCAAAATTTTCATTGAAAAACTGATCTGGGTACACAATCCGAACAGCTCAAATTCGGAACGACAATTTTGGTCTTTGTCATTCTAAATAGATAAGATACAATACAAAACACTTTACTGGCACCAGAAACAAAATTAACAATAAGTAACATATAAAATAACAAAAACATAATGGCCACAAAAGGCGATCTTATATCGTTTTTAAGCTTTCGCGATTTGAATACATAATGTTTATAATGTACAGGACTTAATCACGATTTAATTCATTGTTTAAATACCTCGACGTTTCGGCAGCGTTACAACCGCCGTGGTCACGAGAAGACGCACATCGGATACGAATACGGAGGGGAAGAGGGGGTGAAAAGTGTGTTACATAAAAGTGATAGGATGTGAGTATGCCGACGTAAACGGATAGGGAGCCACTCGAGCTTAGATCGGAAAAGAAAACCATGGTCATATTTATTTTCGGTGACCGAAAATATGCCTAATACAATAATTTTCAAGACGCTCGAGCATATCGAATAGGTCCCGTCTAAGGTCAGTGTAGCAGACGTCAGCGTAGTCAAGGATGGGAAGAAGGAGGAATTGTTCTAACGCAACTTTGGTGGCCGTAGGCAAGAAGTTTCGAATCCTCCGAAGTGATGCTGCTGAGGCAAATATTTTGCGTTTTATTGATCGAATTTGTGGATCCCAAGTAAAACAGCGATCGAAAATAATGCCAAGTTTTTTTACTTCTGCACTAATGGTACCGTCACGCCACCGAATACAACTTTAGTAATAGTGCCATAGTCGACTCTCGATATACTAAGCCGTGAGCTTCCAATAATTATGGCCTGAGTTTTCGATTGACAGTGAGACCGTACCACTCCATTTTTCAATGCAGCGCAAATCATCGTTCACCAACTTAATAGCACCTAGATGGTCAAGTGAGGCTTGTGCATAAACTTGGAGATCGTCAGCATAGAGGTAAAGCTAAGATAAGATAAGGTAATAATTTAAGGTAAGATAAAGACTGAGAGATGAGATTCTGTGTCGGATCAATCCGAACGGGTACAGAATTGCAAAGCTGATTAACGGAAGACATCCCCCCGCCCCCCCTTCGTAACTCGAAACACAGTCATTTGCTGAAATATGTATGAGCCCCTAGTACAATTTGCTGAGATATGTATGAGGCCCTAGTACAATTTGCTGAGATATGAATGAGGCCCTAGTACAATTTACTGAGATATTTTATGTATGAAGCCCTAGTACAGTTTGCTGAGATATGTATGAGGCTCTAATACAATTTGCTGAGATATGTATAAGGTTTTAATACAATTTGTTGAGATATGTATGTGGCGCTAGTACAATTTGCTAAGATATGTATAAGGCCCTAGTACAATTTGCTGAGATATGTATGAGGCCCTAGTACAATTTGGCCAATGTCACGCGAAGCAAAACGTTCATGCGTGAGCAAACCACCTACAGACAAGCGCCATCTTTTGTAATATCTTTGAATAATCTTTTCGCCTTGTTTAAAACGGCTTCTTGGTCGCCACCAAGAACCCGTCGGTTAGAGCAATTTCTTGCAGCCAACCATGAGAGGTAGCAACTCACAGGTATACCTATACTAGTACTTACAGAAGGAAAATTGTGCTTAAGTATCTAAACTTAACAATCTTGCTTAGTTTGGGGTCAGATGGTGTTGTGTGTGAATTGTCCACCAATATTTATTTATTTTATATATTTGCGTCTTCAATTCTAGAGTAGATCGGTTTCTTTAGGTAAGCACGCTCCATCGTACGGTAGACCGCATCGTCGCTTAACATCAGAGGAGATGGCGGTCAAGTGTAAACCTACAAAAGTTTAAAAAAACTTACACCTTAACCATCCTTCTAATATTATCATCTAGAAAGTTTTTATGTTTGTTGCTCAATCACGTCAGAACGGCTGAATGGACCGGGTTCGAACTCAAACACAAGTTTGAACATAGCCTAGATATCCTACTAATATTATAAATGTCAATGTATGGATGTTTGGATACTTGGATATTATGTTTATTGCACCAAACACATCGTAACGTATGAAGGATCGAGCTGACATTAGGTACACAGTTAGATTTTAATCTAGCAGGACATATAAGCTACTTTTTATACTTTTTTTTTTGTTTTTTTTTTTAACTTTTATAGGTTTACACTTGACCGCCTTCTCGCCTGATGTTAAACGATGATGCGGTCTACGATGGAGCGTGTTTACCTAGAAGAAACCGATTCATTCTCGATTTGAAGACACAAAGATTGTAACTATCGGGAAGAACCCTCTCAGGCAACGTATTCCACAGCCTTGATGTTCTTATCACAAAAGTAGCGTCAAATCTCTTCGTTCGTGTCTTTGGAACATCAACCATGAAACGATGTCGCTTTTTCGAGCTACGAGCATCCCGATAGAAAAAAGGGTAAGGTGGTATGAGATCGTACAAATCAGTTGCACACTCTCCGAAGTGTATCCGATAAAAACCCGATAAGCTAGGAATTTTCCGGCGATGTTCGAGACTTTGCAGTCTTTTTCGCACGCGGATGTTATTGCCCATGAGCCTTTTGGCACGTCTCTCAATCGATTCCAGAGCCTCCAGCTGATACTTAGCCGATCCATCCCAAAGGTGGACAATCAGACATAAAACACCTTATATCCTGGCAAAATAACGGGAAAGACGGGAACGGGAACAACGTGTGTAGCCTCGTTCTACTTCCGTTGTCCCACCGCAATTCACCCTCAAATAAGTATGAACATGGTTACAATCTTGGTGTCTTCAAATCGAGAGAGAATCGGTTTTTTCTAGGTAAGCACGCTCCACCGTAGACCGCATCGTCGCTTAACATCAGGCGAGATGGTGGTCAAGTGCGAACCTATTATAGTTAAAAAAAAAAAAAACGTGTGGCGCTGCTAGTATGTTATAAATGTATAATATCAAATAGGTTAATGTTACCCCGAGAAACCAGCAGTAACGGGGGCGAGCTTTTGTAGTGGTATGACATTTGTGACAGACTCCGCTTGGGGAAGTACCTATGCCAGTTTTTTTGTCGGATAGCGATAATGTGCAAACAATACTGTGTTCCAGTTTGAAGGACAATGTTCCCAGAGAAATTAGTGGGCTAAGATATAAAACACCTTATATCTCTGGGTGACGAGCGCAGTGCGCTACTAGGTATTAGATTTGGACTCTTCATGTTCAAATAGCTGCGTGTCACTGTGCTGTTATGTGGCAGGCTTGTTACTTGCCATCAGGTACATGTCCTGCTCGTCTTATCATTCTATACTATAAAAACCCTACGCGAATAAGATCTTGAGGTTCTGCTAGGATATTATACATTCTATCTAATTGTTGAAGAGTTTGAGGTTTTAGAAATCAATGAAAACGCATCAGGTATCATTAAATTAAGTATATTTATTCATTACACGTATCTTACAGTTAGGTGTAATTGTTATTGCTTCATAGTATTTATTGTACTTAGTGTAATACAGTTTCGATGCAGATATTTTGTATTTCATGATATATTTATCTAATACGTTCGGGAAAAGCAACTCATCTCCTCATAAATTTATTACATTATTATTGTGATAGAAATATTTCTTTAGTTTGCGAAAAATACGATATAAATGTATCAAAATAAAGTACACAAATAGGTGGCAAGACTAAAACAACAAATTAACTATAAAAATAATACTTTATATATTGTGAATGTCAATTAGTACAACAATGTATGACTTGTTTATAAGTGAAATTTGTATTTCTGAGAAATTAGTTAGACCAAAATTGCTATTAACTAGACAAAAAAAAACAGACAAATGTAAAGGCGAGAAGATTTAACCATTTTAGCGGAATGATCTCAAGTCGTTTCTTAAAGATTTTTTGTCACTTTAGTTTTGTATAACTTTTAAGATTTGCCCATTTAAACTCATATTAAAAAACACATGACATGACACTCCACATGACATTAATTACATATATTGCCACACCCAATTAGGGCCACTATGGAAAACTACTGCATACTGTATATTTAAATAAGAACAACAAATGTACCATAATGTTAGCAACAAAATGATTGATTATTGAGTATTACACGGAACTAAATAGCGATTTCATTTGTATAACCGTTTCAGGCGTTTTTTAACGACCACAGCCACGGGAAGTCTACACGAATTGATAGAAATTATTTAGAAACACCGAAATAAAGTCCTGTATAATGTTTTACTACGAAAACAAACTTAGCCGCAATTGTTTTTACTATGAAAACGGACTTAGCCACGATTGTTTTCACAGATAGGCAAATGTTTTCGCAGTGTGCGTAGGTTGTTGTGATCGCCACAAATGTATACAAGAAGAAATTACTTAATAATTTATGAGACCAATATACAGAACAATTGCAAGAATGAACGCTCAAGCGACGGCGTCACATTGAAGAGCTTATGCTCATAACGTGCGTGAAATAAAGCAGGAAAACGACCGCCGCTAGACCCTCTCACCCTCGCACCAACTGTCTACGTTATAGCACTTAATGTTTAATGCCAATGAAAATACTATTTATTGATATGCGGTAGACACCGATGTGGAGATTATTACTTAAATATTATATTAACAAATGAACACTGCGCAATTTGTTTGTTTATTAGATGAAACAAACTTCAAAGTGAAATTGAATGATTACATAATAATATATGAGTCATTTAATTTTATATATATTATATAATATTACGATCGCATTTTCTACAGTGTCCGCGTTATGAGTGTATTATGTATATATTATGAAGTAATATATTATTAATTGATTGTATGTATAATGTATTGTTATTAACAATGTTTATTTTAATAGTAATATAATTCTGCCGTTAACATAAAAAACACGGCTCAATTGGCAATCCTCAACTTTGTCTTATTAGTTTCATCTGGGCATTATGTTTACTGCGTTCAGTAATAATTTTTCACTTTTTTGTAACGCTTAGGTTACTTATATATCCTTCTTGAAAATATTCTAATTTAGTTTAGAATCTCAATGTGTGATATAAAACGGGAAATATGTATTGTGATTTGCGCATTTACATAGTAAAAGTAGGTATGAATAATAAATAAAGTAAAATAATCCATCAATAACCTTTTTATACATCAAAAATTACTGAAATAGCATGTTAACGTATATAAAAATATAATAATGCCATAATTTAATTCCTTTTAATAAATGTAAGCACGTGTCGTGTAGAAGTGTCCACACTTTCTGTCTTTTATTGTTTGTATTATGGTGATCCACATCCATTACTTTAAATTCTATGATTCTATAACCTTAAATATATTAGCTTATTACACACACAAGTCAACAAGGAGAATAGTAATATAATCATTATTATTAACCTTTATAATATCTATTTCAATAACAATATCACATACATAACTAGACAATAATTATTATTATCATAATATATAACGATCAACAATTTTATTATTATATTCGATGATACAATGGTGTAATTGTATAATACTTATTTTTTAATTCGTATATAATTTAGTACATATGTGCGTCATGATTGGATTGATGATCACGAGAGCTTGCATACATTATTATTGTAATAGATTTATAATTATAAACAATATTATATTATTCGATTGATTTATTAGTTATAAAATTAATTTAGCATACAACGACATAAAGGATCTAATACTAACATACATATAAGTTCAAGATACATCAGAGTATAGTAATATTTTGCTACTTTAAATAAGACAGCGTGATTAGTGACTAATCTAAAATTCTAATATTTTTATGATTTTCTTTTTTAAATATATATCATTATTAAGTGCCGCGTCACTATGACTGCATTTACTTAGCAGAGCAGAAAAGTATACTTATTTTTTTCATACTATTATTAATTGAACTTTTTTTAAGATAACCATATTATTAGTAAATAAACAAAATTATTTTGGTAACTATTGCAAGTAATGTTGTTAATCGGCTGAATCTTGACAACTAGCCGGATCAGACCCGGCTGCGCTACTAAGTAAAAGCGTCTAAGTCATGTTTCGTTACGACTAAAATACTGGTCGATTACAAAAAGCTGATTTCACATTGCATAGCGTTATATAACGTTATATTTCCTTACAAGTAGTCAACAATTAAAATATAATTATGAAATATTATTTAATGATTCAACAAATTTTCCTTTTGTGTTGCATTATTATACACATAATAATATATCTAAAAGGGGTAAAACTATCATAACAAAATGTTGAACTACAAATTTGTAAAGGTTTATCAAAAATGGTTTCATTTTAGGACAATTTATATTAAATTATGCCATATAATAAAACAAAGTTTTTAGAATTACACTTCATAAATTATAATCAAAATAAAAAAAATATAACTAGTATTACTGAATTCACAGCTTCTCCAAAATGAAACCTGCTAAAATTACTCAAAAACTGGGACAAGTAATTATTTCAATGTGAAAATTGTAGCAGCGATTTAAACTCAAGTCATACAAACTATATGGGCGTACTTAATTTTACAAAAACAAATGAATAAATATAACATAGCGGCAAAAACATTATTGCAATTATCTAAAAAAGATAACAATATTGTGTTCATAGTCGGTAGTTTTGAAGGTCTAGTTTTAGGTTTAAAAAGCTATTTTATCATAAGCTTGAAGAAGAACGTTTCAACAGCGAAGTATTAATGAATGTAGATTGTAAAATGGACGCCATTCCCTTCCCCGGCCGACGGACATCGGGGTCAACTATCTGACATCGCCAGTGTATTGTCTTTCTCCCTGTACATAATAATTATCGTGAAAATGACGGATTCTACCATTTTCTCTTCGACGTATACGCAATCAGTTCATTTACGTAGACCATTTTTAACAAAAATTGAATGAAAATGATCATGCTTTAGTTAATGAAACCAAGATCTTAAGTGGTACACAGTAAAATTATATTGTTACTATCTTTGTATTTTCAATTTCATATTTGTTACTGTCATTGTTCCATTATCTATGTTTGACTGTTTCTCGGTCGATTATTGTTACTGTATCTATTCTACCATCAATTATGGGTTTCGCACTATTGTTTTGTCTAATCAATAATCTTTTAGTAAGCACTAAAAGATTATTGATTAGACTGTTCAATTCAATCACGAGAATTTCAGTATACAAAATATATTTTGGAGAAATATAACGGAAGCGCAGACAAAGTTGAACGAAATTTTCTTTTTTTTTATATACTCGTGCCTGTTTTATTGTTAACTATAAAATATGCTGATATTAATTTTCAAAATTTTTAGAAATATAAATAGCAAAAACATTCAAATTTAAATGTTAATACACTGAGAGTGATTTAGTAGTCATAAAATAATATTGGAAAATGTTTTTGAAAGCTAATGTAAATAAATATATAACTATCATCTACATTTCTAAGCTAATTACATAGTGACATTTTTAATATTGATAAATATAATTTATTACACAGAATGTTAAATTATCTTCTACTTCTCTAATTTTACATTAATATTGTCTAAATTACATCTTACTAATACAATCCTTAGTCGTCCTAGCGAGAGATTATTACAATAAGAGATATTAAAATAATAACATTATATTCCTACCAGCGTACTGATTTCATATTCGATATGTTAGGCAGTAGATACACTAGGCCACGCAATCATTTAAAATAACTACTTATATAAATATGTGTTACTAATATGGATAAAATTGGAATATTGGTAATTCTAAAAAATAAATCTATTAATTCACTCAAAAAATATGAATTACTTTTAATTTTTTTTTCGGCAATCTTAGCTCTGCTGTTGTAAAATTTTAAAAATATTATTGGAAGTATTTTGCAGCACTGACCGCCATGTTGGAATACCAAGTCGCTGACTATGGTGATTACGGTCATAATTATCATCATATTATAAATTAAATGTATGTATACATTTGATTTAACTTCAAATTTTACAGTGAAACATAAAAATACGCCAAATAGTTGGATAAACTGTGAACTGCAAGGATAATTTGAAAAATGACTAATAGCACACATATTTATATAATAAAGAAGCATGGTTAGAAACATCAAAGAATCATATTCCAATGTATACTTTTAAATAAAGCACGTATATATGTATAAATATCATAGGCAGAATTATTTAAATATTTTGTATAGATCATGTGTATTTAATAGCTTATGAATCATGATAATTACTATAAGAAATAGTATATATTTATAAATATATTATAGTTTGAAAAGATTTCACGAACAACACAGAAACACCGATACACAACATCGATAGATCTCGAACACTGACGTTAACGAACAGAAGGAACTTATGTTACAAGCCTTTCGAAGAATACACAGGATTTATCGCACAGAAGCAATGCGAGATTACAGACACTAATAATTATATAAGTATATCTAAAAGTTTTATTATTTATAAAATTTCAAGACGACCAATTGACAGCATTTCAGTATTTCTAGTCGTATTTGAAGTGTATATTATAATAATTGATACAAAGCCTTAGTCGCTAGAGGCAGGAGACCCGAAGGACGTCAGGCACAGGAGCAGGTCAACGCTATTGTGGAAACCAACAGTTTGAATTGTACTAATTGAGTAACATATTCATTACCGATCTGTTATTCCGCAATATCACTCATGAGGATCTAATCGTTTTATAAACAGTTGTTGAAGCTCTAATTACAAACACAGCGTATGTTTGCAAATAGATTTTCATAGATTGTTACAAATACGAAATAATGGTTTTGAAATATCATAACATCGTATATTTTCTATCGTATTCTACTCTCAAAGTAACCCTGCAAGTTGCATGATAACGTGTCTTTTTATTTTGTATTTGCTACTACTAAAAGTAATAAAAAATTTTTTTTTCTGCTTTTTGTGTTTCAATGTTTGTTAGACAGACTTAAAGCCAGTTTATTGACGCGTCATCCTAGACTTTGATACTCCCAGTTTATTTAGATTTCCTGCTCCTGAGTAAAACATCATAGCAGATAATAGATTGATATATTTATATAAAAATTATTAACATGTATTTATCAGAATTAAACATTATTACGTATAAGAGATGTGTGACGCTAAAACTATACAAAGGCGTTACATTTATTATTGCACATATTTTTTTGGTAATATTTTGGTCCTATTTTATATCTGAATGACTAAGGAAGGAAAGAAATCTAAAACTATAAGAGACTACGAAATCTATTGCTACAATATTGATTGTTTATATCACATTATTGACGATTTAACTTAAATTTAACTAGTTGCTTATCGTGAATTATATCAACTGCATTACGTCGGTCGAACACAACGCAGCGAGCCTGACAGCGGGCCCGAGAGTGAATGTCGCAAAACATAAAGTCCAACTTGTCTTTTAAGTTTATAACATTTATAAATACGGTAAAAATAATAATAACAGTTTTCAAGTCCCAAAACAACAACAACGGATATGATTTAAATTTGAAACTTTTATCGAGTTTAAAATTTTCAAATCCAACCATTTTGTCTATCATATCTTGGACCCCATGTTCCTCAACAGCAACAATGATAAAACTTAATAATTTAAAAAATATGATCTCTCTGTTCAATAGGGAATTAGAAAACAATCTTACACTAAACGGAAGTCCTTTTGAAGGATAACAAGCGATATTTGTCTTTTGTAGAGGTATCTATTATCTAGCATCTAAATAATTTAATGCAATTTGTGCTATACTTCGTTGTGCATTATAACGCACGTTCGTTACAATCTAGAGATGATAACAGTAATCACAAGTTGATGAATTGTATTGTATTGGAGAAGGAGATAACAAGACACTGTGAGGTCAAGTGGCGTGCCACAGATAACGATGATGCAGGGAACTATACATGATACAGATAGCAAAATTACATGCGTGTGAAGCCACGTTTGTAAAAATTAAATAGCGAACAAAACAAATAACAGATTTAGTACTATTAACAATAATACATATTTACGAAGTGTATTTATCTGTTAGATAAGCAATGTTACATTTTTCTACCTCGAAAAATATAGAATAAAATCCTTACTATATCGAATGAAAGCAGCAAATGCCACCATTGTTAGTGTTAGTGTTGGTTGCAACATACTTTTAAACGGTAAAATACACAGTTAACTGTAAACACCACAAAATAACAGAGATATTAAAATGATTTTTCAATAATACAATTCAATTCATCAGTAACATTAAGTATTATAATAATATTTACTATTGATAGCCCACAAAGTCACAGATCACCATACAAACACGTTCGGAAGCTACATACATCTTAACCTACGTCAAACAAAATCGGTCCTACGATACCACACAGCAGCAGCAGTGAACACGTCGCGTTAACTAACCGTTCTTATTAATGTCCATTTTGTAGTCACAGACAATATTAACTTGATTGACAATTTTATTTTGATACCTCTGTACTTGATCATGCCAAAATACATTAAAATCCACAATACCATCTTTTTTTAATACTGTGCACTTTCATGTATCTTGCGATATTTAATAATTATTAAGTACAACTACTTGCAACGTTTAACAATTGTTAACCATCGCAAACGCAAATTCCACGAACATACATATAAATGCACAACACCATGTCTTATTAATATTATGCACTATCATGTATATTGCAATAATTAATAATTAAACAATAAATTGCGACGCTTAATAATTATTAACCATTGCATACGCAAATTCAATGAATGTAGTTCCTGTTTTGTATTACCCACAGGGTTTATAGTCAAAATAAAATTGACAAATTTAAATTTCACAAATTTAAATAACTTTGTAAATTGTCTTTATGACTGGAAAGATTGAGCTTGAGCATGCGTGGAACTGGAAGACTTCAGCAATCGAATTCGCAAAACATAATAAACATAGTAGTGCGCACACTACTCCGCAAGGAAGTAGGTGTATCAAAATAGAAGTTTCACTTTTCAGATAACACTAAACTTTAATGACTTCTCCTTGCTAACACGACAAATAAAATTAACAATTGTATCTAACAATAATCGTTTTAGTTAAACCATAAAATTACTCCTAAAAACTTAAGTCGATTCTTGTCTTTTACAGCGGTTTAGTTTACTCCTTAAATAATGTGTTCAATATCTCTCCACGCGTAGGTTATTACTATCAATAAACTAATACGAAAATAATATGATTTGACTGTGTGTATTGTCTTATTCAGACGGTACATTGGTAACGGTAGCAGCAAAACAAGCTCACTTATGTAGTGTTATTTTTAGGCAATTCAATTTGTTGATTTAATAACCTACTGACCTACTGTTCAATCTGTATGGTTAGTTATTTTAAGATAAATAATTCCGCAGAATGCTAAACCACGACGAAACAAATGGGCATGATACAGCGACTGGGATTTAACACTAAACACGAAAATCTTAATTAACACAAATATATTATGTGAGTACAGTTTTGTTCACCAATTCCACTGATTTCCCAAAGACTAGTCCCATCGATCAAATGTTCTACTTAAAAACATCAGGTAAATTAGTTCAATACACCGGTTCTGCAATCTTAAACATCTAGTAACATAAACTAGTAGACCGACATCTAGCAACCAGTGCAGTGAAATAATATACCCAACGGTTCCAGGACTGACTGATCCAACTCAAATTTTAACATTAGACGAATAACAGAGAAAATTGATGAATGTGGACATTTTTTGTCAATGCTAAATGTATACTGTTATTTGAAAGGTTTTGAAAATGAGATGAGAAGTAGGTTTTCAAAAGCTCCTTGTCTGACATCAAACCGTTCAAATTTGCAGCCATTTTCCAGGCTTTTAAGGTGTCTACATTATTTTTCCTATAACAGGCTTGCACTCAGCTACTATCTCGTCAATGATGCCTTCTTTCTATTCACAACAATGATAAACTGTAGTTATCAAGGAGTATTCAGACACCGCAACCCACAGTTGTTCTTCTTACGAAAGTGCAACCAAACTTTTTCGGTCTAGTCTTTATAATGGCATGAAACGATGACCAATAGATTGGCAGGCCAAAATGCTAGTATCGGTATAGCTGCAAGCAAGTAGATCAGCAAAACTAATTAGCAAATCATACCTGTACTGATGGAGAGGCTGAATCAGACGAAGATACTAATTAATAGATTAGACTAGATAAAGGAGAAGCCGAATCAGTAGTAGCATTTAGTAGAACATATGACTGGTGATGAAGACTGGGCATCAGAGAACTGGCGGAAGAGACTGGGGCATCAGTAAGCAGATGGAGGTCAGTAGAGCAGGAGGCCGGCGGAGGAGAGCAGGCGCGCGGCGGGGGCCGGCGCGGGCGGCGCGCGCTAGTAGATGAAGGCGGGGTGCAGCGGCGGCGGCGGCGCGCGCGCCTTGTCCAGCGGCGCGCAGCACGGCGCCTCGCAGCACGCCGCGTAGGGCGCCGGCAGCAGCGCGTACTGCGCGCCCGGCGCCGCCGCGAACAGCGCCGGCGCCGCTGCGGGAACACGGCACGCTCACACACAACCAACATTATGAATCCATATATTGATACGGGTAGCTCGCGTTTGATACAGTCAGTCCAGTTCGACTTGAGTTTCGGCCGTCTGGCGCATCTTCAGTGCCAGCAGCAGTCACGCGCGTGTTCTCTCCTAGAAAAAGGCAGATGGACGCGGCCGAAACTTAAGTCGGACAGAACTAACTAAGTCATACATGAGTCACCCGTTTATTAATTTAAAATATTACTACGTATATACTACGTTAGTTTTCATACTAAAACCAACAGTTCGGTTGTTAAAAGAGGACTTTTATGACCTTCTGACAAATCACCATATTTTAGTTTTGTAGATGTGCATCTGGGGAAGCATCACACTGTCACCAGTTATTCTACCCTCAAACAATAATTTAAAAATACTACTGTGGTCCGGTTTTGAGACAGTTCTAGAAAAATTACAAAACAAAGAGCTGAATCATTTGGTGGCTCCGGCTGGTGAGTGCGGTGCTAATTAGTGTTTTTGTGTTATACGCTGCGTGGCACTGTAGTTTTAGGACCTTTAAGCTTGTGATTTACCATTATTGCTGGTCCCATCCCTCACTTACCCTTAATATTTTATTTGGTAATAATCATTAATGAACCCTACTTCCTATTAATATTTTAAATGCAAAAGTTTGGGTATGTGGATGTTTTTTACTCAATCACGTTGCGACGTTTCAAGGGATCGGGTACACATTTGAAACACGGATCACAGCTTAGAGTAACACACAGGCTATCATTATCACCAAAAAATAACGAGAACTACGTCTGTAACATAATATACGGCATAGTCTATAAAATGAAATGTGCAAATATGTCAAAGACTTCACAAAGTCGTCTTCTTGAGGAGCGGTTTGATATTATTTAGTCCAGTGGCATGACGCTAATGATGCCTCAAACTAATCGCTCAGATACTTAGCAGAACCCAAACCATCCCAAAAATGCGAACAGTAAGTACTCCATACAAGAATGAAACTGTGGTTGTTATAATGTTAGCAACTGTTCAGTCTTGAAATACCTTTGCACTTATGAAAGGAACTGCGTACCCAAATACAGAAAGAGCTGCCCATGTGCTGTTCCAGCTATTTTGTGTAGTTTCCTTTAGTAGTTTTTGCGTGAAAGAGTAACAAACAAACTATCGCAGTTATATTAGTTGAATCAGGAAATCTAAGTAATAAGTGTTTGTGTTGTAGTGTAGGAGTGTAGCGACGGGTCTCACTGTCGTAGGGCAGCGGGTAGACGGCGTAGGGCGGCGGCGGCAGGTCGCAGGGCGCGCAGGCCGGCAGCGGCGGCGCGCACAGCAGCTGGTAGCACAGCGGCGCCGGCGCCTCGCCCGCGCCCGGCGCCGCGGCCAGCTGCAACACGGGGCGACCGCGTCACTAACCCTCGTCAAACACCCTCGTCTAACACCATTACAAAGTTTTTTTCCATATTCTCTTCCCAAGAGCAGATCGAATGTCGAAGATTACGCACGACGATATAGAGAGCACCTATTGTTGAGATGAAAACTTCTTCTCACGCCACACACAGATGGTTCGTGGGCTGTAAATGAAGCTCAGCGTCATACTCGTTAATGAAAAAAAATCTTCAAGTGAACTCGGGGCTATGGCTATCTTGTGGCAATGCTTAGAAGACTTATTGAGACGACAATACTTTGAGATTTATTCCAGACTAACAGCGTAGTTTCCAAAGTGAGCTATCAAATTCTGAGTTATAAGCTTACACTTCTATCGGCAGTCATCCATGTTTTTCAATGTAATAACTCCACAGACTCCAGTTTCGTGGCCTTTGACATTTGGGTGTTTTTTTACACACATATCTTGGTTTGGTAGAAGAAAAAGAAAATAGAGGGGATTATGGAATATAGTAATTCTAGGCCTAAGCTTAGAGTTTCCACAATTTCTGTTCCTGATGGCCATCTATAAATTGAACTCTCTGCTGATCATCGGTTATGCAGCCAACGCTCACCGTACAAACCGACCGATGGCGCCGTCGTACCACTTGATATGGGACGTCTTGTGTAGTGATAGGACTCTTCGTAGAGTCAGCCTGGAGTAGTACCACAGCTATTCTACAGCAAAGCAGTAATGTACCAACATTGTGTTCCGGTTTGAAAGACAATATGGTTCCATCGAAATCCCCCCCAGGCATGCAGAGTCCTGCCACCACAATAGAAGTAGTAAATGCAACATACCTGTTTCCTGACTGCCTGCGCCACCCGGAGCCGGCCCAGCGGGGAGAACATCACGCCGCCGCTCTGCAACCAACAAGCACTCGTGGTTACACCTCCGCACAGCTCGCGACACTGAGGCACAGCTGGACGCTGCACTAGTGGGACACCAGCGATAATTGTTTATTAATAGGTCCCTTCAACGTTTACAAGTTTATATGAAATTGTGGAGTTTAACCAAATCTGTTATTATTTAGCGGACATGGCAGTTTGTAAACATCGAGCAGTTTTGACTTTATAATGTTGGGTAATTACAAAGAGGCGGTGGAAGATCACATAAGACTGCCGATTCAGAGCTCCGACTTCAAATGTCACGCGCACCCGTAGATGTCGTATGATAGACGTATAAAAAAGCCGGACGTAGTCTCGGTAACACAAAAACTAAGTCTATAGAGTCGGCCAGTGTGCTGTCACATACAGGCTGACACGCACACATACAACATCAGTCAGCCATTACGCGCGCCAACTTGAACCAGTGTGGGTTGGTGGATGACACATGATTTCGAAAGAGTCTAGGTACATGTCAGTTTATGTTTGTGTTTTTTTGGTGTTAAATTTTGTTACCATGGCAACCCAGAATTCATAAATCATAGCTGCCGCCATTTTGGTGTCTCAGTTTTGTCTTAGGATGGGTTATGTCCGGCATTTTTTATACGTCCATGCGCGCATCACTATAATAACGAAGTCATGTGTGTAATACCGATTGTGAGGAAACCGATATTTGCCTAGAACCTTTCATGTCATGACCATGTGTCATTCACCAAATCACACTTTCCCAGCGTGAAGCCTTCTCTTTGCGAGAGAAGGCCCCGATTCCCAGCAGTGGGAACATTTAGTGGGCTGCGTGTCCCACAGCTCGCGACACTAATTAGTTGCATAATTACATCGCACAAATATGCAAATGGCCGCCGTTACACCGCGATCATTGTTATTTACGACGAATTAAATCCGCTCTGTAACTGCTGTTCATTTTTACATCTGGAGATAAGTTTGGGGAAGTTGTTTTCGGGGCCATTTTGGAATTGAATTATGTTTTAATGTAAATGTTGAGAGTAAAAGAGACTACACAACGGAGGAAGTCGCCTGAGTAGGGGTTTTCACATTTAAATAAGTATAGTGTACTTTTATATATACTTTCGTATCTCCTTCTCGACAAAGTCCAATTACATGTCATGAAACATCAAAACAAAGCAAATGATTGTTACCTTACAAAATGCAGAGGTAAGTAATATTGAGAAGAGTCCCTAGGGATTAAAATGATTTGAATTTGGAACGTTACAATTCGTATATAAATTCTTACCCATAGTACCATTGTAAAAATACTTTATTAAAAACTCGAACTTTTTTTTCCAAATATCGAACTGGCCACCCGCACGCACAGAAACAAAACACAAAAAAAGAAAATATAAAAAGGCGCCAATGAGTCGAATTTTGTTAGTTTTGAATTGTATCACTTTTATTCTTAAAAAACATCAAAATTTCTTCAAGCGATAGTGAATTGACCCCGGAGTTCATCAAATTGAACGCTTTAGGGATTCTTAATAATCTACTTCCGGAAAAATCTAAAGATAAATGCCTAAAATATTTTACATAGCCCTTTCTTTTAATTGCCTCGCAGAAGATATGAAAACTAGAGTATTAACCTCTGAAGTAAAAAACTGTCTTGTGTCACAGGCGGCTTGGATCCCTCGCTTCACTCGGGGCATTACAACATCCTCGCTTCGCTCGGGAGTTAACTCGAGTCCCTCGTTGCGCTCAGGATCCAACATGACGCCCATGACACAAGACAGTGCTTTACTCTCCTTTGGTGAATAATCTACTATTGTGTACTTAGTACACAAATAAATATTGGTGGGAATTTCACACACAACACCATCTAACCCCAAATTAAGCTAAATTTTTCCTATGGGAACCAGATAGCTGATACGAGTACAATACTTATACAGTTTTAAATACACACTTATTATTACAAACACATAATTATTTTGACCTCTTCAATGGCTCTAACACCAAACTTAGTTCTGAAATTTCGATTGCGAGCGCACGGTCCTATGCGTCCTGTGTGTTACATGTACATGTGCAGGGAGGCTCAGGGCGAATCCTGCTAATGAGGCATTTTGCGTCGAGATCATTACAAAACTTTGCACAGTTGCAATATTCGACAAATGAGTCGTGGGAGGTAGATCACTACTTATTAAGGAGTAACCTTTGTAAATGTTAGCATCGCCTTGCGTAGTTCCCGTATTTTTTTCGGGATAAAAAGTGGTCTTATTTGTTCTACTAGACTACTATCTAACTAAGTTCCAAATTTCACCCCGATCTATTCATATTTTACGACGTGATTGAGCCACAAACATCCAAGCTTATGACATATAATATTAATAAGATTAAATACAGCTAATAAAGTTCGGTACCTAAAAGCAAATGTTATAACTGTAATAAGTAGAGTTAAAATTTTCTTAACAAAACTAATATACAATGCGAACTACACTACACTACAAACCTACCTAACTAACTACTTACACTAATCACACCTGATTTATCCATAGACCACTGTAGGTCTACAGATAATCAAGATACAGCCCACTACCAAAATAATATTTATTTATTAAATATTATATTTAATTGGATAACGGGATACTCACGTATATACGGTCGGTCAATCCGACTCGAGTTTCGGCCGCGTCCGGCGGCCTGTTTCAAGGCGAGTGCACACGCGCGGTGGCTGCCCGTTTGGCACTGCGGGCTGCCGCACGTCGCGCCCGCAAGCTCAACGGCTGTTGCGGGGTGCAGGTGAGGGGTGCGAGAGGGTTGCGCAGGTATACACTCGAACTCTTCATCGCACCCTCACCTGCACCCCCGCAACAGCCGTTGAGCTTGCGGGCGCGACGTGCGGCAGCCCGCAGTGCCAAACGGGCAGCCACCGCGCGTGTGCACTCGCCTTGAAAAAGGCCGCCGGACGCGGCCGAAACTCGAGTCGGATTAACCGACCGTATATACGTGAGTGTCCCGTTATCCAATTAAATATGTGTAACAACCACGTTAATTTTAATATTATTAAATATTATTATATTTTAATATTGTTATGATTAATACGATAGCAGGCACATTAACGGCAAGTAGGCAAGTTACGGCTGGTCTAGTTGGGAGAACGGCGTCTGTCGATCCGGAGACCCCGGGTTCAAACCCCACACGCACCACTGTCTTTTCGAAGTCATGTGCGTAATGCCGCTAGCTTAAAACGGTGAAGGAAAACATCGTGAGGAAACCGACATGTACCTAGAATCTTTCGAGGTCATGTGTCATCCACCAACCCGCACTGGGCCAGCGTGGTGGATTATGGACTTAACGCTCTCCTTGCGAGAGAAGGTCCGTGTCACAGCAGTGGGAACATTTAGTAAGCTGTTGATGATGATGAGGCACATTAAATATAATATAAAAGGATAGTCAATTTTTAACCGACTTCAAAACAGGAGGAGGTTTTAAATTTGGTTGTATGTTTTTTTTTGGATGTACATATTATGTTACGCGATAGTTCCGCTAAGGGGGAATCGAATCGATCCGATTAGATCGAATCGATTCGATTACGCCGAATCGATTTTGATGATTATTTTTTTTGTTGAAAATATTTTAGAGGATTCGAAAGAAGATAGAGGATATCTACATTTTATCGGACCCGTGGCGTGGCGTGGCGGTACAAGTATGGCGGCTTTTGAAATACCAACCATTTGCTTACACTTATCTGGACGACTTAATCGCAGCTTCTAATGAAATTCACTCGAGTATCTGACTTTAGTTTTAGCAGGCGGTTGTTTTTTTTTTTGACGAAAATTAATTACAGTTTCGAAGTACAGGTGGGAGTCGAGCCTGTGATCTCACGGCTGAGTCACGTATGTGTGCGCTACTAGGCCACCACGGCTTTACATGTTAATCTGCGTTGATGAGACTAAATACTTTGTACCAGTTTGTGACTGAACCCAGCAGACGTCCACTTATCTGGCGCCGCAGTAATCCCGGCCCACCGGTCCCCGCAATAAGGGTCATTTTCGAGCAATTTCGGCCACAGAAAACGCCTATTTACAGCAAAGCCCTCATTTCCCGACTGAAACTATCAAGCGAAGCCTTTTGAGCGCGCTTTCCGGTCAAGGCTTAATGCGACAAGGTTGCAAATAGCGAACAAGGGAAGCCACTTTAAGTCTTTGTCGCGGAACAGAAGGTGAGGTCGATCGATGTTCGAAGGTGGCCGTTAATGTTAGGGTTATTAGACGGGAGTGAAAATGTGTTTTGATTTCTTTTGTGGGGAAGTTATTGGAATCATTTAGTGTGGGGATGAAGTAGGGGGAAGGTCGGGGGGGGGCTCTCTCGTAACTGTTTCTATTGTGGTAAGTTCTTTATTGTAGGAATAAAGCACTTAGCTACTGCCTTTTTACACTGTGGCATATTTCTGTTTTACTCTTTTTCCGTTTTCTCTAAATATATTTATTTTTAACTTTTATAGGTTTATACTTGACCGCCATCTCGCCTGATGTTAAGCGACGATGCGGTCTACGATGGAGCGTGTTTACCTAGAAGAAACCGATTCACTCTCGATTTGAAGACACAAAGATTATAACTATCTAAATATAAATAGCTAAATAAGAAAATTTGGCAGTCATAGGAACTATTATTCAATAAATATTTTTACGTATATAATTCATGCAACTAATATAAATGATATGTAGGTATAATTAGACATTAATCACAGGATTTGGAAATGGTGCCTTTTGCTAAATTTTGCTTCTTCTAAAGCAAGGTATTGCTTATAAATAAGCAAAACAATTGGTATTTCTGTAAAAACATCAACGCATTGTACAATCACTTAGGTTCTATGAATTACTGACTGAAATGAACCTTTGATGCAAAGGTTGAAAACCTTTGATGATGAAAGGGAGATAGGCTAATTTTTACATCGGAAAAAGAGTCGAAGGGATGGAAATGAGGATCGACAGATAAACTCATTATTGCACTTAACAAAACAAACTTACGACATTCTCGTGCGAAAAAGACTGCAAAGTCTCGAATATCGCCGGAAAATTGCTAGCTTATCGGTGTTTTATCGGATACACTTCGGAGAGTGTGCGACTGATTTGTACGAACCTTGCCCTTTTTTTCTATCGGAATGCTCGTAGCTCGAAAAAGCGACATCGTTTCATGGTTGATGTTCCAAAGACACGAACGAAGAGATTTCACTCTACTTTTGTGATAAGAACGTCTAGGCTGTGGAATACGTTACCTGAGAGGGTTTTTCCCGATAGTTACAATCTTTGTGTCTTCAAATCGAGAGTGAATCGGTTTCTTCTAGGTAAACACGCTTCATCGTAGACCGCATCATCGTTTAACATCAGGCGAGATGGCGGTCAAGTGTAAACCTATAAAAGTTAAAAAAAAAATAACTTACGAAACAAACAATCTTATAAGTAGAGTAGCAAAATGGCGACCTTCTCTGTTCGCTTGTGGAATGCTTTACCGGCTTCTATAAGACAGTCGCAGTCTTTAAACGTGTTTAAGAGCAATGTAAAGGAATTTTACTTATCACAATGCACGACTGTCGTCACCAGTTAATCGTAACTAATGCAGTTCTCCGGTGCTGTTTCTTGTCACTTTTTTTTTGTTATCTTACTAATTAGTCATGATTTTGTTTTCGGGGTTGTAGGTTTTTTTTTAACTAGTTGTTGTATTTAAGTGATATGTTCCTAATTAATATTAGTTGTATTTTCCTATGTATTAGACTCACTTTTATTTATTGTATTTTGTATGATTGTGTATATTATGTATTAATTTGTTTTATATTGTGGTATTTAATTAGTAGTATTAGGAAAAGTGTCACCTCGCTTCGCCTAAACCCATGTTTGTAGGCGAGTTTCCTTTAAGCTGGTTGCCTGGAAGATATTGATCTAAGCAATAAGGCCGCCATTTATGGTGCTAGTTCATAAGTGTTCTACTGTAATATTTTTGTTTATGTGTCACAATAAAGAGTTATCTATCTATCTTATTGCTAAAAGCGATCTCTTCCAGGCAAATCTTTTAACATAGCAAGGATGACCCAAACTTCATAATGGTCCATCGTTCTCACCTGTATTGGGAGCATGCGCTGACAAACTTTCAGGTTTGTAAAAACCAACAAGGGATGGGGCAAATTCACATACCGTGTGTAGTTTGATCCAACTTGAAAGATGGGATAGTTTTTATTTCGATTATACATGTTCTTTATCTGTCAATATCCAAACGACGCCGGACCGGGCGGATAGTAATACTGTAAAGCTGAATACCTAGTTTATTTGTTTAAGAGCGCTTATATCGGGAAAATCGGGATCGATATCAGAAATTCTTTCACCGTTGGATATGTACATGATCCCTAAGGGATATAGGCTATATTACATATCACGAGCGAAGCCAGGACAGACCGCTAGTCTTTCATACAGCAACAAAGTATTCCAGTACCTACCTATCATAACAATACCGCTGCGTGTTCGATGGCAAAATCTGGCCATTGTGTTCAGTAAGTTGATACGGTGACCGGAGGGTCCTACGGCGGGTCCTCCCGAGAGGGTCGCGGCGACCTCCGCCCCGCCTCAGCTAAGCCTCAACTTACACAAACCCTCGCGCCCCATTAAGGCTCAGTCTTTTAAAACTGGTTCGCAATACAGAATACGTGTTTGTAATTGATGCCGGGAGGAAGTGAGGCGCGGCGGTCGGACCTTTCCTTAGGAAAGGGCTCTTTTAATATAAACTTTCCACTCTTGAGAGGAAACGTACACGGAAGCCTCGCAGTAGGCGAACTTAAAGCCTCTATTAAATGTGGTTTACGAGATTGTGAAGTGAAGTTGGAAACATATTTTTTACTCGTAAACTCGTGTAAAATGAATACAAGCTCTTCAAATTTATAATATTAGTATAGATTTGTGTTTTGGATGTACTAAAGGGTCTATAATAATGGGTCACTAAAATAATGTGAGCAAACGTAAATTTAATACTAATTTAAACATCTACATATCAATAAAATTAAAGTGTCTATTTGTTATTCAAATTAACAGGTTTTCATTGCAAATGTACACAAGAAATCACATACGGTACTTACATAGAGAAATAAAATCTGGACACCAAAATTATATTTACGGTGCTTACATTTTCTTTTTTCATTCTTGATTGTCTATATAATTTGTTCCTAGTCGGAACAAATGGAAACGGCTGAACCGATTTTGACGGAACTTTCATTTGCAGGTAGGTGATGTTATAAGGAATAAATTTTAATACTTAACTTTTTATTTTTATTTTTGAAAATAAATGAATATGACATTCAATAGTTTGAGTAAGCTGCGGGCTACCCCGAAGTGCAGCTAGTACCTATTATATATTATATTTTTAAAATCTCGTGTCAAAGCGTTTGTGGTCACGCTTCTCCGAAACGGCTCGACCAAGTTTAACGACTTTTTTGTAAATTTTGCACGTAATAGATTGGAAAGTATATTTTTCGCTGTGACGTCACTTCATTGTATGATTTTTACGAAGGCGTGACGTCACAAGTTCTCACTCTGGCAGTTTGATGATATCTAAAATAATATGTTTGTCGATTATTATTAAATAGTGAAGTGAAACTTCATTTCGCGCCAAAATAAGTTTTGGCGCCATTGACATAGTTTTCGTGAATTGATTTCAAGCTAATAACGAATTCAATAGTTGGTCTGATATTTCTAGCGTCACGCTCGGGAATGATATGAGATCTTCGGGTAAACTCGGAACCATCCATCGGGAAATGCGCCAGCATATCCCATTCGTTCGTGGACACGCCCTCTGGTTTCTCCAGCGTAGTTTACTAAGTGAGCTATCAAATTCCGAGTTACAAGTTTTCAATTTAAAACGACACTGTCGATTTTATTGTAACAAAAAAAATGTGTGTCTCTTTTACCATAAACTACCTGACGGACTAATTCCGTCATCAGCCCAATTTCGTGAAGCCCCCATACTGGTGCGTGGTGTATGGCGGCGGTGTGCCCGTGCAGTCTCCAGTTATAAAAACGAATATTCTGTGAAACTTTTGTTGAAATTCATTATTTCCTGAAGTGGGCGTCTCCCGAGCTCTCTAACAGCTGACCATCGGGATGGAAACGAAAGAATTTCTTATTAAATTCTGGCTTTTGTTGTGCGAGAGCTTTCACGGAGGTATGGATGTTCCGCGCGGCCGACGCGACGCCGACGGGACGCCTTTCAATGCTGCAATGTCGCTGAATCGATGTTCGCGTGCTTTAGAATGAACTTTTTATATTGACACTAGTTTTCTTGTACCTAATTGTATTTTTGACGTGACAACGTCTTATAAATTGGTTTGCCGGGTGACACTTCAAGAAACTGCGTTACGCTCCGCTCACGTTATGCGCTCACAACGAGAGCGAGTGAGAGGCACGCGTACCTTCCACTCGGGCATGGTTAGCCCGCCTAAGAACGAGAGAGACAGACATAAAAAGTGAAAGGCACGCGTCCTTTCCGTAAAATTATTTTACCACTCAAAGTCGTTGTCACGTAAAACTTTCGCCCGTATACCGACTTTACAGGCAACCAATTTTTTTTGATACAAAAAATTGCGTTAGCAACAAATTTCAAATTTGTTGCAAATTAAATGAACTGAATTGCATGGAACTCAGGCAAGTACGTACTTAGGCACACGCGTACAAACTCTAAATTTATCTAACTGAAACCCCACGAGAAATGCCAATAGTTTGAATGCAATCATTATTCTCGTGTTCAGTGCCACCGACTTATCTGCAGAGCGGCCAAAAACACGAACTACTGCGTTTCAAGTATTAAAGAATTACGGTATTTGACAATGTTGAAAATAAAGCATAAGTTATGATAATCTTGTTAGATAACACATTAAATAAACATATTATTTCACTCTATTTTGGAAGACATAGCGTGTATTTTTTGTAAAATACGCCAATGAAAATTTAAAACACACTGAATTTTTATCTTCGACGTAAACGCACTGTTACGGGTGGCAACGCTGGTGACGTCATACGCCAGTAAATATGCCATCGATACATCACATGACCAGACACCGCGTTTTTGGCGGGCTTTTCGAACTTTATACTTTAGACATTTATTTTTAATGTTAAAACAGTGGATCTTGCGGAAATATTCATGTGGTATATTATGTAATCAGAAATCATTTAAACGGTTTCACAAATTTTGTCAAATACAACGGCAACGTTTTTCGTTCGTGGCGCCATCACTACGTTTAACAAATAAGTTGGTCGTAGTCTTGCACAGTCGAGTTATCTGCGCTGACAACTAGCGCGACATCTGACAAAGTTTGGTTGTACGACAACTGAGCCCCAAGTATTGTGTTTAAGAACTTAACTAACATAATTTAATATACAAATTGTTAATTAACATTTCCCTCATGGTTGACATGTTTTATTCTCGCTACTGCGGTGGTCAATAAGGTAGGTTTTTAGAAAGAAAGCAAGTACTTTCCAATTACGTACTAAATGGAGCTAGTGGGTTTTAGATCGCTACAACAGCAGAAGAAACTAATCGGGAGAATGGCGACTGGCGATCCGAAACCCCTATCATTTCAAAGTCATGTGCGTAGGTAATTCCAATAACTTAAAATGGTCAAGGAAAACGACGCGAGAAATCTTTCAATAAATATTTCAAGAAGGAATATTTCAAGAATATTTCGTGGTTCTGTGTCATCCGCCAATCCGCACTGGGCCAGGATGGTGCATTATGTCATCTGAAGGCTTTACTTGCAAGGGAAGGCGCCGAGTCCCAGCAAAGAAAACATTTAGTGTGTTGTTTACGCTCCATTTCACTTTTCAATTTTTTTAAAACTTTTTTTAATACTTTTATTAGCTAGCGAAGGTAAACACCATGCTTGGTTATAGCATCACATTGTTACGTAGCTATTTGAACCTGAAGAGTCCAAATCACTGCCTAGCATTGTACTGCGCTCGCCACCCGGGAATATAAGATGTTTGTTTCGCTCTGTAATTATAATACCTCAACGTAATTTTAATTTGAAACCGATAGCTTTGTTCGCCAAGTTATTTTCTCTCATTAAAAGAGTAAAAGTAATTAAAAACAACCAGCCTGGTTTGTTACGCTGTGTAAATAAATCTTACTCTTGAAAATTACAAAATTAAAAATTTTGATTAGCCCCCGACTACCTCGGATTTGTTATCTGTACAACATTCTACTAGTCAAGCCCTTTCATTTGAAACCCATATTAAGGGAGTTGTGAAAAAATAAATGTATTTCGCCATTTTGTGGTAGCGGCCATCTTGGATTTGAAATGTGTCATAGCGCAAAGTATTCTACCAGTCCTTTCATTTGATACCCATATTGTGGTAGTAGTGAAAAAAAAATATAATTCGCCATTTTGTGGTGGCGGCCATCTTAGATTTGAAATTTGTTATTATGTTATGTATTTTACTGGTCCTTCATTATATATATTGAGGTAGGTTGTGAAGAAATATTTTGTCCGCCATTCTGTGGCGGCGGCCATATTGAATCGATATTATCCAAACATAGCTAAGAACATCCGCACGGATATTAACCTTCAAATATAAAAAAAACATCGAAATCGGCCCATTCGTTTGAGCTGTAGAGTACCACAGACAGACAGACAGATAGACAGATAGATAGACAGACAGACATCAACGTCAAACTTATAACACCCCTTTTTTTGGTCGGGGGTTAAAAACTAAAATAAAAATGGCAATGACATTAAGCTACATACCTACTAACTACTTACATAAAGCACATCTGAATTATCCATAGCCCAATAAAGGTCTACAGATTATCTGAAATCTGATTGGAAACTACAGTAGAACCTCGATAAGTTAAAGTCCAAGGGAAACAAAAAATATTTTAAGTTATAGAGGTTTAAAGTTATCAAGGGTTTTGGTTTTGGGCTCTGATGGGAAGGGAACACAATATTTTTTGAAGTTATAGATGTTTTTAAGTTACCTAGGTTCTACTGTAATATATTTTTCTTAATAATGCTATATTATAATAATGTTTTTTGTAGTGGTAGGACCAAAGAGTTTACATAATTATAGATACTACGTATTGAGTTGCCACAAACGCTTTATACCGAAAGCACGGGTAGCACCTTTCTTGCCTAGTCGCTCATATTTTTGTCGCGGCACATCACTCTGTTGCCATAGAAAGTAAGCACGTCATCTGCTTACGATTGACACAAAGGAACCGTGCGGAGAATCTAACTCTATACGTAGTATATGTTAACTCTTTGGGTAGGGTTCTTGGCATAGTCGACCTGGGGAGCCACATCTTTGCCAGTTATTCTACCGCCAAGCAGTAATGTGCAAACATTACTGTGTTCCAGTTTGATGGGTAATGTTTCCAGAGAAATGACAGGGCTTAGAGATATAATATCTTAGATCCTGGGTGACGAGCGCAGTGCAGTGCTAGGTAATGATTTGGACTCCTCATGTTCCAATAGCTGTGTGTCACTGTGGTGTTATGCGGCAGGCATGTTTCTTACCATCAGGCACACTTCCTGCTCGTCTCGCCACTCTATAATATCTCATCATTTGCCGACCCTTATCCCACGTTATGTGGTTTCGGTACAACATGTACGTTTCATCCATTCGTCTCTATAATTTGTCAAATCTGAGTTTACTCCATGCCCGCTTTCACATCGTTTATTCTGATATAAAGTCTCATCACTCTATACTGTAAAAATAAATTTATTGCTCTTGTGTTATTATCCTACTAATATTGTAAATACGAGCTTCGATGTTTGTTGCTCAACCACGCCGGAACAACTGAGTGAATCGAGTTGAAATTTGAAACAAAAATTAAAATTGTAAATAAGAAATACTAATCTTTTTATTGCGGGAAATTTATGGGATTCTTGATAAATTTTCTTCAAGGTCCCGAGTTTGCCCGAAGATTTCTTATCATTCCCGAGCATGACGCTAGAATTTAATTCACAGCCCACGATAAATCTGTAAGTATATGGCGCGCTAAAAGAAGTTTTCACTTTAAAAATAATGTAAACTATAAAAGAAAGAATAGAAAAAAATATAATCATAATCATTATTGGAGTGCGAGTTAAACCCTGTTAACGAGTGGACGTGTTTCTTTTCAATTAAAATATTCGTTTGGCTGGGCACAAAATATTAATCTTAATTCCGTTAACAATTAATGTCATAGTTGTGTGCACGTTGCTGTTGCTGCGAAGCTCAACATTGCGCCGAGGAACCCCACTACAGACCGGGTAAACAAGACGGGCTCTGATTTAAATTAAATCCTCTCGCTCGCTCACCGCACCGCGCGCCGACCCCACCTGCTACCTGCTGCTTGGGCCTACGTGCAGCAGCCTACGGAGCTTCAACTTGCATATGCTGCATTTTTTTGTACTGCATTCGCTATTTTAGCGTGTAACTATGTCTAGCGTAAAACCTATTAGTTGCTCGGCGTGTTCTAAAACTATCAGAGCCCCGCAGCAATTGAAATGCTCCAAATGCAGCAGTTCTTTTCATGCGGCCTGCGTGAACATAACAGATTTGCGGAACCTTACGGAGGACATCAGAGCCACTTGGATATGTCCGATATGTAAGAGTAAAATACCTAAGTCGGACAACTCGAACACACCCGTACGCGTGACCGCGGCCGCGCCGAGCGAGATCCGAGCGACGACTGCGTGCGGCGCGAGCTCCGGTACTTCCAGTAACAAAACAGCGGCTGTCTGCCCGTCCGCTGTAACCCCGGAACCAGAGGCTTTGGAATCGCTGGTACTGGAAATGAGGTTCATGCGGGAAGAAATAAGTGACTTAAAAACTCATTTCACACTCCTTTCCGAGCACGTCACCGCTAAACTTGATGAGTGCACTGCTAAATGCAAACAACTGGAGGATCGTGAAGCACAGCGCGAACTTGAACTTAGCTCCCTCAGAATGAGTGTTACTGAACTTCAGCAGCGGCTGAATGTAAAAGCACAAACGGAGCTCAGGAACGAAATAGAAATATCTGGCCTCCCCGAAACCCGAGGTGAAAACCCTTTCCACCTGGCTCGGACTGCGGCACAAATTATTGGTGTTAAAATTGGTGACTCTGACCTCGACTTTGCGACGAGAGGGTCCGCGCACCACAACAGCCACTTCCAAGTTCCCGCGGCCTTTGGTTGTCAGATTTGTGAGACGACAAATTAGAGATGAGTTTCTCGCAGCAGGAAAAAGCCGACGCACACTGACGAGCACAGATATTGGGATCGCAGGAGTGAGTACCACAGTGTACTTCAACGAGCGCCTTACCCAAAAAAACAGGCGTTTATTTCGAAATGTCAGACAGACGTCAAAGGACGCTGGCTATAAATACTGCTGGGTCAAAACGGAACTATACTCATCCGACGTCAGGAAGGCGCCCCGGCCGTCGTCGTCAAATCACTGGAAGATGTCGTGCAGTCTCCGAAGCCGCCAACACCCAACTCCGACTTATCCCCTAACTAAAAGTTTACTCCCCTCATTGACTTTAACATTTTATCAGTATGCTTTTCTAACTAGCTTTAGGAATCTACTTCGTAATTTTGTAGAAATTGTAGCATATAATACTTTATTTTTTTACTTGTTTACAAAACTGCTATCTCTTTTCTGTACCTCGAAATAATCGTAATCCAACACGTTTGTCATCAAACTCATGTCGGCGGACCATGTGGGTCTCATAACCATAACCAATTTCTATTTATAATTTTTTTACCAGTTTCTGGACTTGTCCTACTGTTAATGAACTGTATACAATTGCCAATTTTTATTGATGGGTTTATTTAATGCCATGGATGAAATCGACGATACTTTCACAGTTTCATGTCATATTCATGACTCTATAGAATCGTGCAACTTACTTCTCATGAAAACCCAGGACACAATTTTAAGATCATTTCCTTAACATCAGAAGTTATAACTGTAACTTTGACGATTTTGCAGTTTGTCTGAGTCGTTTTGGCATCACTTTTGACGTCATTGTACTAACAGAGTGCTGGCTGACCGACAGTGTCAACATTAATCTTTTACCAGGTTACAATCACTATAAAACTAAACACAAAACAAACAAAAATGGTGGCGTGGTAATTTATGTCAAGTCTAGGTATCGCACAGTGTCTTTTGAACCAAACATTGTTGACGCAGATTCTCTCGTGGTACAAGTCGACGGGCAAGCTTCGATATTGGGGATTTATCGATCTCCATCTATTACTAATTTAATACCTTTTTTAGATTCTTTGGACTCAGCTATAGGTAATCTCCAGAACTTTCCGCTGTTACTAACCGCAGGTGATTTCAACATCAACATTTGTGATACTTCCGACAAACAGGTATCATCTTATCTCTGTCTAATGGCATCACACGGACTGCTCCCTGCAATTACTAGTCCAACTCGAATTCGGTCCTGTCTAGATCACATATTTATCAAATCTAAACATAACGCTTTTGGCTCGATTTGCTCATCTTCAATAACTGATCACTCTATAGTAATAGCCAGTGTTTCCCAACACATCCGAAACGCTAGTAAGCAATGTAGGTATCAACCAAAGTTTAACCTGGTTGACGCAGTCGATGAGTTAAAAAATACTGACTGGTCTTCAATAACTTCTACTCTAAATGTTAATTCAGCTGTAGAGGTTTTAACGAAATCATGGCAAAACTCGTGAATAAACACACTCAGATAGTAAAATTACGTAGACAATCTGTCCCCTAAAACCATGGATAACTCCGGGACTAATACGTTGCTTGCGCCATAGAGATAAGCTACACAGCGAATCCAAAAACAACCCAACCGATAATCTGCGTCATAAAGTATTTGTTAGATATAGAAATTTTTGTAGCAAACTCCTTCGTAACGTCAAAGCTCGGTACAATAGTTTACTTTTGGAGCAAAACGCCCACAATCCAAAAAGTCTCTGGAAAACTATAAAGAACATATGTTATACCTCTAAAACAAAACATTCAGCGTCCGAATTGTTTGACACTGACTCAAATGCGAACCCTCTTAACCATTGTAATCAGCACTTTGTTTCCGTCGGCCAAAAACTTGCTGATACTATCCTAAAAAAACTCAATGAAACGGAAGAAACATTAATAAAATCACATAACCTTAGCTTTGGTCACCCGCATTCGTTATTTCTTCATCCAACGGACTCGCACGAGATATTCAAAGTAGTTTCTAGTATAAAAGCTGATAGTGCGCCAGGACCTGACGCTATCACAGCTCAACTTATAAAGAAATCAATCAGCTCTCTAGTCATACCACTGACATTCATATGCAACCAGAGTCTTGAGACCGGCACTTTTCCAGACTGTTGGAAAGTGGCTGCAGTGTCCCAATCCATAAAATGGTCCGAAAAACATCCCAAATAACTACAGACCTATTGCACTACTAAGTATTGTCTCTAAACTATTGGAGAAACTTGTTAACTCCAGATTAATTAGTTTTTTGGAAACACACAAGCTTATATCCGACAACCAATTTGATTCCGACGTGGCAGGTCTACTACAGATGCCGTATCCCTACTTTCGAATATTGTGTCTTCTCATGTCGACCAGGGCAACCGGTGTCTCTCAGTATTCCTTGACTTGGCGAAGGCCTTCGACTCACTTTCAGTGGGCCTGCTACTGAAAAAACTAAGCACTGTCGGAATAAGGGGCTTAACTCTCCAGTGGTTTGAAAGCTACTTGTCAAACCGGCAACAATACGTAAAGTCCAGTCTTCCCCCCATCTCCAGCGACCATTTACCCATCAAATTTGGCGTGCCGCAAGGCAGTATCTTGGGGCCAACGCTCTTTATTCTTTACATCAATGATATTCTGAAAATAAACATAAAAACGCTGATATCATCACCTACGCAGATGATACAGCTATTATTTTCACGGGAAAACCTGGAACCATGTCTACGGCGTGGCCAGAGAGGGACTTTCAACCGTGGCTAAAGTTCTTGATAAAACCTCCTCACACTGAACACTGAGAAAACAAAGTACGTTGCATTCACAAAGACCTGTGTATCCTCTCCTCCGTCTGATATGAACTTAAAATTCACTACTGCACTTCGTTTACCTAATTCTCTATCGAACCCTTGCTCATGTAATTCAATTGATCGCGTAGTTTTCATGAAGTATCTAGGCATTTTAATTGATGAAAACCTATCCTATAAACAGCACATTCAGCACGTGTCAGCACGGACACGTAAACTAATTTTGTGATGAAGAATCTTCGTGACTGTACTCCTGTGCCTCTTTTGAGACAGGTCTATTTTGCGCTGTGCCAATCTATAATACAATATTGTATCGTCGTTTGGGGCAGTGCGGGTCAGACCATATTTATGTCGATAGAGAGAGCGCAGAGAGCCTTAATCAAGGTAATTCTCCGCAAGCCTTTCCGTTACCCCACCAACTCGCTTTATGAAGAGTTTAAAGTCTTGCGTGTACGACAACTCTTTCTGTATAACGCTGCTCTAAAAAACCACGTTACCCTAAAGTCACGCGCGGACTACGAGCTGCTCAAAGACAAACGCGCCTTCTCATGTCGAATTCCAGTACCACGAGTGAGATCACAAATTGCGAAACGCTCCCCTTCGTTTTCTCTCCCATACGTTTACAACAACATTTGTAGACAACTCAAAAAAGATCACTACGATCTTCCACTTTTCTCATTCAAAAGAAGTATTAGAGACCTTCTGTTTACGCTGTCATATGAGGAAACAGAGAGTATTCTCCGCGGTATATTCAACTAAAAATTATAAATCCACTATCTATGGTACAGAGATGAGGTAGCTGTTATTATTATTATTATCATCATGCATTTGTTTTACTTTACGGCTTAACCGAGAATGCATAATTTTGTAAATTTTCTCTTTGCAACTTAGTATTCCGCCCAGGAAGACTTGTATTACTTCGCACCAGGGCCCCAAGATACAAGCTCGGTGCTTAGTTTGGGGCCCGCCAAACGTCTTTTATACACACAAACACTGTAATGATATTGTCAACCTTCTCTGCTATCCTGTTAAGTTTTTGTGTATTTTGTAACTTTCTGTGTGTTAATAAAAATTATTCTTATTCTTATTCTTATTCTTATTATTCATTCATAAAATATCATTTTACATGTCAAAATATAACCATGATAATGTCATAAAAAATAATAAATCAATAAATGTGCCGTTGCACTCATATTCTAAAATTATAAAATTCATTGAAGTCGTAGAAAGATTGCTCGATAAGTCATTTTTTTAAGTTTGATTTTAAATAGATTTATAAGCATTTTAATTGGTATTTCGCCTGGGGCGATCTCTTTCAAGTAACAGTGATAGAGCTCTTAGAGCATTAATGGTTAGTCTGAAGATAGGGCTAGGTTAGGTTAGGCTAGGTTTGATATGTGTTTAGCTTAGCAGTCGAGAGTCGGCGCGCGCCGGCGGCGGCGGCGAGTCGAGGGTATTGTGTGGGTGATGGATGGCCGCCGTGACATGAGCAGCTCGCCTCCGGCGCCGACAAACGCATTCATCATGGGAATTTTCATCAAAATTTGCCTAGCAACCGGGTTGCCAGCACGGGCGTGGATAGAAATCGTAGACTGAGAGATGTATTCTGATATATTCCAAACGTTTTTTCATATAACTTAAAATAGCTTGTACTAGTATTTTTGGGGGTATTTGTTTAAACTGATTCGATCTAACAGCTTATGGGACAATTTGATAAACGAAGACACAATGACATAAATAAAAACAATATTTCGACGCTAAACTTCATCACAACTACGACGAAATTTAAAATTCAGTAATAAAGAATTTTGATATATTAATATCGTAATAAGTCATTGGAGTTTGAGTTGCTACAATGAGTCGCTTTAAAACCATACAAAAATGACTATTGGAAAATAATTATGTATAAAGACGGCAGCCGCCATCATAGTTTATATATTTTGTTCAAATATAAGGTTTTATAATCTTTCAAATCAATTGGGTTAGTGTCCGTTTATTTCCGCAAATTACATTCAGTAATCAGGCAACTTTATAGTGGCGTTGTTTTTTATTCTACATATTTACTATTACGCAAGATATGTCATGGAAGTCTTTTTGTTGTACCCGTAATAATAAAGGATCTTTACAACAAAAAAAAACCGTAGTTACTAAAAACTTTAGTTTAAAGCTATTACTTTTTACTCTATTAAACGGTTCATTAATGTACTAGCAACAACTGTCAATAAAACAATATAGCTAACTATTTGCTGTAGACTCTTTGACATTAGAATTAAATTACATCGAAACAGAATGTCCCTTCTAAACTCTATGCGACTCTATCGAGGCATCTGATATTTATAAATTTTTGTATAAAATAGTAGATCGACAGTCGAAACAACGCGGCTGGCAACACCAGCTCAAGTCCCATCCTGTATATATTAGCGGGAGGGGGAGTGGAGGGCGTTGACTTGTCGAGGGAACATCTTGCGCCAAATGTCTGGAACGGTGTTAGGGGTAGGGCTCATTTACTTCTTGGCTGGCCTAGTGTGTTACAAAATACCCACAATACAAAAATAGCCATGATTTTATTGTCACTTTACGTGAATGATTGCGGGAGTCGCAGCAGCCGTAACACAAGTCCACAACCTAACTTGTCTATGCTAGCACACTCCATCGTGAACCGAGTCATCGCTTATCATCAATTAATGGTGGACAAATGGAAACCAGTTATCGTTAAAACAATGTGCGGTCGGTGGACGACAGGACAAAGAAGTCGAATGAAATCTGTAACATTTTAATTTTATATCATTTTTGAAAGCAAATAACCTAAAGGATAATTACGTCAGAAAGGAAAGAGAAGCGACAGATATATAGTTGCGCACTCTCTTGCTTGTGTGCTTATTTGTCTATAGTATATAGCTACACGAGCAGGACATGTGCCTGATGGTAAGCAACATGCCTACCAATAACAGCACAGCAACACACAACTTTTGGAACTTGAACCAAATCATTACCCAGCATCGCACTGTGCTCGCCACATGGAGATAATTATAAGGTACTATATCTCTCAGTCCAGTAATTTCTCTAGAAACATTGCCCTTTAAACTGGAACACAGTAATGCTTATAAAAGACTCGATACACACACAGTATACGGCGTTTCATTGCGTTACGATTTTTCATTAATAATCGTCAGTTTTCCGTGTGGGTTGAAAGCATACAGCGATTGAGTAGTAAATCTACTAATCTACTAAATATATATAAAAATGAGAGAGATGGCGTGCTGTGTGCAACAATGACTCCTACCTGTGGAGTATTGAACCAGTAAGCTCGACTGGAAGTTATTTTTAATCAGTACGTTGTTTGAGGCGCGACCGCGAGCAAATGGAATATAGGCGGGGAGCTGGCGCCCGGCTCGGCAAGGTTTGACTATCCTCCTGTCGATATGAAGAGGGTCGTAGTTTAAGTGTGGCTTGTTTATTTATATTTATTTATCTGTATCCATAGTTTTTAAAATTTCACGATTCGTACTCAAATTGGAAACATAGAATACGATTTAATTGCAATTTAAATTATTATTTAACAAGAACCGCCTGCGGTTTTACCTGCGTAGCTCCCGTCACTGTTGTTTTTGTGAGTTATAGTCTGAAATAGCACGTAGGCAAGAGTTTCCACTTTCCTTTCCACTTTCCACGGCCATTTTCACTTTGAATTTGACTTTGATATTTATATTTGTTTATTGTTATTTTTAGTAAAAATAAGTAGATTGTATTAGTTAAACTTTTAAATTGAAATCAGTTGTTTCGTTTTAAGAGAAAAATATGGAAACAAACGTATCTACTGCATAGTTAATATATTCACGGGTAACTCACGTTTGATATAATTAGTCCACTCTGGTTTAAGTTTCAGACGCATCTAGCGGTCTATTTCAAGGAGAGTGCATGCGCATGATCGCTGCAGCTCATTTGACACTGACTGAACCGATTACATCACACGTGAGTATTTAGTGAATTAAGTAATTAAATTAGAAAAAATAATCTTATCATTACGCCATAGTACAACCTTTGCTTAGTTTGGGGTCAGATGGTGTTGTGTGTGAATTGTCCACCAATATTTATTTATTTAATTTAATGTTGTCTTAACATAGAAGTTTGGGTGTTTGTCCATCAACCACGTTCTAATGTTTGAACGGATCAGATTGAAATTTAGAATACAGATTATAATCTTGAAGAACCACATTGGTAACTTTTTATTCTCGGAAAATATTGGTTACAAATTGATAAACCCGCAGGTCGCTGCTAGTGGGCTATAGACTTTCTACCTATCCATGTTATTCGTACTCGTATTCGTTAGGGGAGTAATGCGAGTAGGCATCTCAATCTATCTGCAGCCGCCTCTCTGAGTAGCCCCGGGGAAGGGGGGTGGGGAGAGTTTTTACCAACTTGTTCTAGAAGCGCTTATTATTCAGTTTTATTGTAGAACTACACTTTCGAACAAGCACCTACTTAACTTTCATTTATTTTTGAGTTTAGCTCTTTACGAGGGACCCTGAATAAACATATACGGAGAGTTTTACGTTATAAATACAAAAGGCTTGTTTTTCTAGATTCAGCTATATATTTTCGTGTAAAAGTTCTATATTTTTGTGGGCAGCCGTTTAATACAATTTAAACACTTTTATGTAAATAGGACGTTCACTGAAATATGGCTTTTTGGTTTTTTGTATATTTTAAAATGCTCGCTCGTAATAAGCTCGATGGGCGGGAGTACTTATAGAAAGATAATTTAGGCGGTCTAAATTTTATCTATTAGTTGTCAAGGGTTTCTACCCTTTAAAATTTTGCTCTATTATTTTTTCACCGAAACTCTTTGGAAAATGACCCTCTCATGTGTGTCATGTGTGTTTTTTCGGGGTTGAAAGTTGATTTTCATGTCTGTAATAGGTATATGTACATACGTTGCGGAGTCACGGCTGGTCTAGTCGGGAGAACGGTGCCTGCCGATCCGGAGACCCCGGGTTCAAACCCCACACGCACCACTGTCTTTTCAAAGTCATGTGCGTGATGCCGCTAACTTAATACGGTAAAGGAAAACGTCGTGAAGAAACCGAAATGTACCTAGAATCTTTCGAAGTTACGTGTCATCCATCAACCCGCACTTGGCCAGCGTGGTGGATGACCTTAACTCTTTCCTTGCGGGAGAAGGCTCGAGTCCCTGCCGTGGGAACATTTAATGCGCTGTTGATGATGAATATATATAACCTATTTGAATTAGAGATAGGTACTTCAATTTATAATAATATATAATTTCTGTTGTTGTTGATGTTGTTCTCAAATCAAACAAAATTGAACCATCGTACTGACGGGTACCACACTAGCGGCGCCCCGCTGCTTTACTCGCTCTGTTCCCGGGCCCGTTATCCCCCCGGGAAGAAAAGACTATGTGATTCCAAACTATAATCTATCTGTGTTGTACATTTCAATCCGAACCGTTCAGGCGTTTCAATGCAATTCAACAACAGAAGTCCACATAAAAAGAATCCACCCAAACTTTTGCATTTATCATACTCGTAGGATGATAAAGTCGAAGGGTTTTCATTCCTCGGAGACACCATTCTATCGAAATTGAGAATTACTATGCCAATGGGATCGTGACTTAGTAGTAGGTCTGCTTCCGAAGCCAAAGGCCGTGTGTTCGATTCCCGCATCCGTGAATGTAATGCGTATTCGTGTGTGTGAATACAAATAAATGTGTTTTGTCTGGTTATCTATACTTATAATAAAACTGTAACGGGTCGAATTCTGTACATTGAAGATATTTTGTAAAATTTTTTTTGGAGGACTCTATTTTCGATACTGATGGCAAATCTGCATTTATCTGTCTGTCTGTCTTTCTGTATAGGGATCACGCATCACGTCGAAACTACTGATTCAATTCAGCTAAAACTTGGCATGACTTTAGTTTATACTAAGGAGATGGCTGTAGGCTACTTTTCATCCCCAAACTCTGATCGATTTTCTAGCGGGAGGGGGGTGAAAGTCAGAATGTGTATTTGGTTATAACTCATGTTTGCGTTGTTTGATTTCATTAATTATTTTTTTTTAAAAAGACCACATTTTTAATACTGTCCCGTCAAAATTTGAACATTATCGGTCTGGTGGTTCGGAAATTACACAAACATTAAATAATAACGACACGCGCGGCGCGTTCGGTACATACTAACTTCTAAGTATTCTGCGTCTCACAGACGATCCACAGAATATCTAGTTTCAGGATTCTAGAACGTGACCACGTGATAGCGTCGCGTCGTCTTGATTGAAAGAATAATTATCAAAAAAAAAATTTTTTGTGAAAAAACAAATTCACTCGGGTTTTCAATGGCTACTTATCCAAATTTAGTTAATTTTGACGTACTTTCTACTAATGTATATAAGTCCGTAACATCTGCATACGCGAACGAAGTAGCGGGTTCAGCTAGTTATAAATATGTATTTACGACTATCTGTCTCCCATAGTACAAGCTTTCCTTAGTTATATTTATGGGGTTCTGTGGAAAATGTCCACCAATATATTTATTTAAATGATCGGTTGGGAATAAGACTCTGAAGCTAGTAAACATGGTGACGTGGTGAAAGGGTTTATGTTCCTGATCCACGCAGATCCGCCGGTGTCATAGGAAGCCTCGCACAGTCGCACACGATACTCGTCCTGTGGTTTGTCAAACTTTTTCCACATTACAATAAAATATATTTTATGTGCGGAACAAATGAACGATGTCGGAAAACCGATGCTTGGTGACGTCATCTGTGACGTATACTTACACTTACTAATTATTATCAGTTGTTGGAGGTAACTTCAAAGTAGTCTACTAAATGTTCCCTCTGCTGTAACTCTGAGCTCTCTCTCGCAAAGAGTTTCGAGTAAAGGTACAAGTTCGCGCGGATCAACAAACAACAACCCCGACAAGCACTTGACATTGTGGAATTGTATAAACGCTAGTTCGCTCCGAGACCGCGAAAGGAGACCGCGACAGGAGACCGAGACAGGCGCTTAACACTACAGAATTGTCTCGGTCTCCTGTCGCGGTCTCGGAGCGAACTAGCGTCTATACAATTCCACAATGTCAAGTGCTTGTCGGGGTCTCCTGTCGCGGTCTCCGCGCGAACCGGTACGCTACCTTAATGGTTTTTAAGAAACGAAACATTTCACAGGACTAACTCGCGATCCAAGTAACGTAGACATTTTGTTTCGACGTTTAAAATTATACCATCATAAACATCGTCACAACAAGTACAATCTAACGCGTGACATTACAATCATACGAAAGATTAGGTTAGGTTAGTGTACAATCTGTCGTCGTTAGATTACATCTTTTAACACGATAATTATTTTACACGATATTTACAGGTTTTAAAGTGACATATCATAATCAACCCAAATTCGTATCATGTCCAATGCTGGACATAATACGCCAATAATGGGTAATGTTAATTGATGGCTGGCCTAGTGGCTTAGTTGGTAGTGCGTATGGCTGCAAAGCCGTGGGTTGTGGGTTCGATCCCCACCCAGTGCAAATATTTGTGTGAAAATTCAAATATTTGTACTGTGCCTGGGTGTTTTCTATGTACAATAAGTATATATTTAAAAATATATATGTATTATATCAGCTATCTGGTTTCCATAGTACAAGCTTTGCTTAGTTTGGGGTCAGATGGCGTTGTGTGTGAAATGTCCAGCAATATTTATTTATTTATTTAATATGTATCTAAAATCGCTTGAAACTTTATTATAATAAAGCTTCTCTGTAATACAGATACACTAGTTTTGGTTTTATTTAAAAATATGAAGAAGAAATAGTTTTATATGCATTCAAAGTTCGCAAAAATATCTACCGTGGGTGACGTCATTACACAACGCTCCACTCTGGTTAGTCGCAACTCGCCAGCTGCAATTTACTTGCGCAGTGATTTTTTTTGTTTCATCGCTTCCAGTTGTGAACGAATTGATCGAGTGTTGTGGTATGACGTCAAGCGCATCTAATTCGGACCGCTCACTTTAAAATGATTTATCTTGGAAACTGATTGACGTATTGAATAATTCTTTCACGAGTATTCATTATGTTGAACGGAGAGTACAGAAAGCTAACATTCAAAATTGGTGAACATTTCTCATTATACCTAAGCCACTTAGCAATCGGCATGCATAATATACAGTCATATTTCTTAACAACCATATTCATCTGTAATTTCTACATCATCTTCTGTTTCCCCCTTTCGCCTTGCTCGCCGAGAGGGCGCCTCTATAGCTCTCAGTATAAATACTTAAAACGCATAAAATTTTCGCACCAAAAATGTTTCGTGTTCAGTATTATATCAAAGAGGGTCTAAAAGAATGCTTTCAGCGCGCGGAGTGCCGCTTGAGGTATTTGAAGAGGCTCCGGAGGCCTGAGGACTCTCCTGTCCTCCGACTTTGAGCCCGGAGACACTGGAGACCCGAACATTTTATATTCGAGAATGTTTCGGAGTTTGTATCGCTTTATTAATACGTATACTAGCTGCGCTTCGTGGTGTCGCTTGCGGCATAGCGGTTTTTAACGATGATCCAGTTGACAAACTTTTAAATTGTTACAAACTTTGATATTTTCATGTTTATATCCAATCAAAAGTCTATTTAAGAAGTAGCAAAGCCACCCACATTATAATCACAAAGAAGTTCCAAGATTCAAGCTTCAAAATGACTTTCAGTTTTGAAAATTTTACTTTCAACAAAACTTTCATACAAAATTTCACTTTCAACATAACTTTCACACAAAATTTCATGAACTCAACCAAAACTTTTTTAGTAGGTATTTATTATTTTGTTTTGTTTGTAAGATAGTATACGCTTAGAAAAACACTCACAGTGACGTTAATTTTGACCTACGATCTCACTGTTGTGAATGGTAAGCTCTATAGCCACTAGGTAAAAATAATTCAATTTATATTACTTAATGTAAATAACCAAGTGGATGTTTGTTGCTCAATCCCGTCGGAACGGCTAAACGGATCGGGTTGAAATTTGGAATATGGAACGCAGATTGTAATGTGGAATAACGCATAGGCTACTTGTTACTTATTATTCCAGGGCAATAACACGAGAGTAAAACCGCGAGGCGCGGCTAATAAATCTATATTGATTTTACAAAAAGGTTTCTTTGTTTGAATACACTAATTTCAGGAGCTACTGGAAAAATTCTTTCACCGTTGGATATGTACGTGATTTCTGAATACTATAGGGTATAATACGAGTATATCTTTATATTTATGCACCACGGGCGAAGCCGAAGGACCGCTAGTATGTAATAAATTTAATTGGAATTTCCTCACCACAAAAGCTTAAATAAATAAATCTTTAACCATGGGAGTCAGGTAAAAGTGAGTAGGTTTGGAGTACATACAAAATAACACAAGTATTGTGATAACTGAAATACTACAAGTAAGTCTGACCGCACAGATAACAAAATAACTCCCACATTAATACATTAGCGGTGTTTTATTCTCGGTTCAGGTTCCTTTCCTCAGAATCACTCCTATTCTACGATCGCCATAAATAACTTGAACCCGGCCCCGGACGATCCCGGGACGTACCTGGTACTTTCTGCCGAGTACGGACTAAATTAATCCTTGGAAAAGGTACAGTGTTGTACAGAAGGGAATTCAGGATAAATATATACAGTCATGCACGTTTGTGCGCGCCTGTACATTGTTACCTACTTTTTTTTGAGTCCTAAATCTTTTGTATTCGGAACACTAGCAGCTGTCCACGGGTTTACCCGCGTCGTCCCAGCTTTCGTAATTTTGCTGGGATAAAATATGACATATGTGTCCTTCCAGGCTATTATCTACCGGCTCACATTTAAAGCGCATATTTTTTTTCCTAATTTTCTTTGTCATAATGAATGTAGCATAATAAATTAAAGTGTCCTAATGTAACTTTTGCATACTCGTTTGTTGGCATAATCTGTTTGAAAACTTATTTGGCGCACCACAAACAGATTTTTCGTGTTTTGTGAATTGAGCTCGAGCGTGTTCGTAATTGCAAGAAAGCTTCGAGTAAACTCGGAACCATGCCCATGGGTCAACTAGAGATAAGTTAACATTTCTAGATGGTCATGGCCGCCCCCCTCCGGATCGGCACATGACTTCGAAAAGACAGTGGTGTGCGTGGGATTTGAACCTAGGGTTCCGGATCGGCAGTCGCCTTTCTCCTGTCTAGACCAAATTAGTATATAATAAATGTTTTTATGATACATTTTAAAATATTTACTTACTAAGTCAGTAATAACAATAAATTGTTATTATTTGTGGGCCATTTAGGTATAGTGTTTTAGACAATATTTTATTCGTAACAATATTTTAACAAATTTTATTTTTCATAAATTGTAAAAGCAGCAACTTGCGCATGAGTACAGTGTGCAGTTATAACCTAATATAGATAATAAGTAAAGCTCAGGTTTTTTCCACACGGTTCCTTTGTACCGTTCCGTTCCGTATTCGTAAGCAGATGAGGTGTTAGCTATGACGACATAGTGATGTACCTCTGTAAAAATATGACACTTCCATAAGAGCAACAAGACCAGAACGATTAAATCCGTGCCTTCGGTGTCAAGCGTTTTGTCCTAACTCTATACGTAGCACATGTAAACTCTTTGGGTGTACGTACCAACTCTGTACCGACTCCTCTGAGAGCTAGACTCGGCCATTTCAGAATTAGTTCCAGACCGATGCTCTTAGTCTAAGGTTTGAAGGTCCAGCGAAATAAACCAGTCCGGTCGCTTGAAGGGGAATCCAACTAATATTATTAGTCATGTGAAAGTTTGTAGGTATACTTGAAGTTTGTTACTCAATCACGTCAAAACGGCTGTATAGATCGGGGAGACCTTTATAACACAGTTAGCTCATAGTATGTAATACCACAAAACTACGTTTTGTCCACCAATTCGGAAACGTGAACTACTTTTGTAGTGGTAGGTAGGACTCATTGCAGAGTCCACCTGGGGAAGTACAAACAAGTACGCCAAACAGTTATCTGCAAATATTAGGTACTGTGTTGCGATTTGAAGGGTAATGTTTCCAGTGAAATTACAAGGCATAAAGATATAACATCTTAAATCTTTGGGTGACGAGCACAGTGCAGTGCTTACAACGTTACTTTAGTGTATCATCGTTAGGTTACAAAGGCAACAAACATTTAACTGTCGCGTTTTATCAGTAGCATTTTACAGTGATACATTTGTAAATAGGCTCCGCCCGAGCTGCCCGAGCCGGCTGGAGTTGAAGGGCCTTCAACCCGGAAGTGCCCGGCACGCCGCCCACGGTGGGCCAGTGCCGGCCAGCTGGGAGCTAAACGTGCTTTGTTAGTTACTATGCTAGCTCTAACTTGACAAGTATTTGTAGTTATTTTCCCGGAGTAGAAATCCTTATATATTCTTCTAGACTATAGTCTAGCCATGTTCCGTATTTGTGCCCGATGCGTTCATACGTTACGATGTGATAGAGGAACAAACATTCAAACATAAATATCAATCATTTATAATATAGTAATCATTAATGGAATTATCAAGTAGTAGATATTATGTCGCTAGGAAAAAATGATATCAGGGATGACATGAAATCCCTTGTGATGTCACGAAATCACGGTACAATTATACCGGAATAACTTGATAGACGCTGCGCGGAGTCGCAACCGCGCTGTGGTATGCCTCACCCCCACGCACGCCTCCCCCCTGGTAAATGGATTTCATTTCGCACGACCGGCGGCAGACGCGCCCCGACTGACGACTGACGACACATGCCTGTCGATAAGCTACTGCTATGGCGGTCATCAGCTAGACTGATAGTTTCTGTGGTGATAGGACTCGTTCCAGTCTGCTTGGGGAAGTATTTGTACTGATAGGTCTCTTTAGGAGAGTCCGCCTGGGGAAGTACCACATCTTTACCAGTTATTCTACCGCCAAGCAGTAAAGTTCAAACATTACTGTGTTCCGGTTTGAAGAGCAATGTTTTCAGTGAAATTACAGGGCTTAGATCTCGTCCTAGACGAGCGCAGTGCAGTGCTATAATGTATATGATATAATGTAATGATTTGGACCGATAGCTGCATGTTACTGTGCTGTTATGTGGCAGGCATGTTGCTTATCATCAGGCACATGTCCTGCTCGTCTCATCACTCTTTATTTTTAAAAAAAGTATCACAACTTTGCCAGTTAGTGTACTGTCAAGGTGCAAGGTGCAACATTACTGTGCTTCGGCTGGAAATCGTGTGTAAGGAAGACCGCACGGCAGAAGTGGAAACTTAATTATCTCAATTACGAGTATGTTATAGGTATGCAGTATATACTCGTATTATTATGGATCGTTTTAGCATGAAAACTAACGTAGCTATTACTCAGTGCTAAACGAGCTGCGAACGCGCGCGCACTCTCCTTGAAAAAGATCGCCGGACGCGATCGAAACTTGAGCCGGACTGGACTGATTTTGTCAAACGTGAGTTATCCGTGTACTTATTTAAAATTATATTGATTGTATTAATAGGATAAACGAGAAACAAGTCAGAAATTGAATGTATTATTTTTAAATTCCTTACAAATCAAAATAATAAACGCAGCGACACAGCAGAGAAGAGCAGCCGACTGTTCCTTCTCGCTCGGGCTCTTTCGGCGGTCCCGAGTTCACCCGATCGAGCCTTTCGATGGATCAGCTTCACTTACAGCTTATGGAAAAATACGTGTGCGGCAAGTCAAAAAAAGATGACAGTTTAAAAAAAGTTTCCAAATCCTGAAATAGCTATTTTATGTTTGTTAGTTTGATCCTAGATTTAGCAGTTCAAATCTCAGTATAAACTGACCCATGCTTCTTGTTTTAGCTGTAGTAAAAAATTTCACGCAACTTTGCACCTCATGCCTATGATAAGATAACAGAGATTGATGCCGAGTGGAACGTGCCCCTGTGATTCAGTGCGGGCGTTTGACTGGTCAGCTTTGTAGACGACAGATAGAACAGAGTTTATTAGTGAAGAATGAGCAGGACGTGTGTGTCTGATGGCAAACAATACGTCTGTCCATCGCAGCACGACGTCACGCAGCTATTGAAACATGAAGAATCTAAGTCATTACGTGGCTTACTAGCTTAGACCCAGAGAGGATATAAGGTGATTTACCTCTATTTCCTGTATTTTCTCTGCAAACATTGCCCTTCACATCAGAACACAGGAAGCACTAGCTTGGCGGTAGACTAACTGGCAAAGATGTAGTACTTGCACAGGCGAACTGCTCAAAGAGTTCTACCGGTACAAAACAATTTTATTCTAGTGGTTTCGTATGACTTGCAATGTTTTACTGCGAATTACAAAATAACCTCGACAAAGCTATTTACAAAGCGGATGTTAATTAGTAGGCTAAGCGAAATTAAACATTTATTTGAACACTAAATTTAGTTGTGATGGCCTAATAGTTAGAACGCAAAAAAATAATCCAAATGACAAAGGTCACGCACCCCCAAGTCTGAGGAGTTACTAAATTTTTTTAAGGTAGTTAAAATATCCGATTTCACAAGTATTCCGAAAACTGGCAGCAAATTTTAGGTAGGTTTTAAGACAAACTGAAAACTTGTTAATATAAATGATAGCTAAGTCTGCAGCTCTGTGTTGGGGAATACAAGGATACTTTTATTCCCCAACACGGATCTGCAGGCTTGGCGGGTGAGTAGCGCGGGGGAAATCAATCAAATTATTATCAAACCCAATTTGTTAGTGATGTGATGAAGGGATTTAGGGTATTTAAATGATACCAAAGAGTTATACCAAAATGTCAAAGTCGACGAAAGGTTGCTACCCCATATCATCCACCACATACCACATGTCCACATGTCCACTGGCCTCCCGGGCGCCGCGTGGTCGCCACGACGTTCCGTCTAAAACCTCGGCCACATTTGGCCGTTTAGGATGGATGCCGTGGTTTAAAAGATAAACAGCTCAAAAGACAAGTACTGTTGAGTTTAGTTTCGTCTGAGGTCTCTGAATATGTCAAATTGTTCACACTTTAAAAGATCACCGATAATGGAAAATAGACCTTACTGGTAAGGATCTCTGCTCAGTACTCCACGAAGTATTTCGAACCGTCGTCGCAAATAAGACCGGGGAGTCTGCCGCCTAACTGAAACTGTCTTAGCTTTAATACTACTCTCTCTCTATCTCTCTCTCTCTCTCTCTCTTTTCTTTTCCTTTGAAATTATAGAGACAGCAATAGCAAAGTCATAGCAGATTTAGTTGTAATAAGTTTGGCAGTGTGATGAGTCTGTGGCATCTGATTAAAATTTTACTATATCTTATTAAAATCGACTCAGCTGCGGTAGAAGTCTAGAAAAGTAATACTCGTAGATATTTGCTCTAGATACTTGATTATCTGTAGACCTACAGTGGTCTATGGATAATTCAGGTGTGCTTAGTGTAAGTAGTTGGTTAGGTAGGTTTGTAGTGTAGTGTAGTTCTCATTGTATTTTAGTTTTGTTAATAAATCTAGGTACTTGCAAACATATGTATGTGTGACAAAAATTTAAAACAGTAGCGTTGAAGGTTTATAATATTTTATTTAATGGACCTGCATAGGAGTACATTCGGACTGAGATTTAATTTACGTCAATGCGGACCCCGAAAAACGAAAAACAGGACCAGTATCTAAATTTTCAATCATATGTTTATTAAATTACGAGAGATTTTTTTTACAATATGATTACAAATCAGTGCTCATTGGTCGGCCGGTGCTTTGAATACTTGGCACGCAGGGTGGATCGATCCCCGTAATTAGGTCACCCTAACGAAGGACATGCAGGTTCGCCGACCCCCGCGCCCCGCGCCCCGCCCCGCCGCCGCGGAGTGTGGAGTGCTCACAACAACCGGTTTAATATATGGAAATTGGGTATTTTCCAACTTTTTCGAGTAGAGAGTAAACAGGGCAAAGTTAGCCGGAGCGTGGATTGGACACGGCCGCGTGATGAATTTGGTTAGGACCGCTGTTCATCGGATTATTTGATATCCCACAGCGATAAGCCCGCCGAATATTGCGGACTGTGTAAGGAAACAGAGTGGAAAAATAATCGCTTCTTTTTTATAAATTCAAGTATTGCATCGCCATCTCGGCAGATGCGGTCTTCGTCAGCGTGTCAGAAAGAACCGATTCAATACTCGATAGCTTGACCTCGATAGCTTACCGATTAGCAACATTATCCTACCAAAAAACATAAATGTGAAATGAGAGCCAAGTCCAATATTTTATGTCTAAGTTGTTAATTTCAAAGACAAATGAGATCTAAATGGGTGCAAAGTACAATGGTATGTCCTAAAATTTTACTATCATAACATAAAATATCGCTTATAGGTAACTCAGGATAAAATATTGAATATTTAAGCTCTTGTTTGACTAATCATCTCTTATCTTTCCATATTTATGCTAATTATTATTAAGAATATACTAAAACAGTTTTGTAAGAGCCCTGTGTTCGATGGCTAGTTTCTACGAGTGAGCCAAATTTTCGGAAGAATAAAATAAGAACGTAGCGTACAGCTTTACAACTTGCGAAAGCTATAATATAAAGAGAACCACAAACATTATTTCCGAGTCAGGCACAAAAAGAAAATACTTTTTCACTGCTGTCAGATTTGCGAAATCAGAAACAAGTGGGAGGAAACACGGACAAACTATTGATAATGAACGCCTATAAAAAATCCAGTAAAAAAGCCAGTGACAACAAACTCGTATGTCGTGTATCTTAATATATATAAATCTCCTGTCACGATGTTTGTCCGCGATGGACTCCTAAACTACTTAGCCGGTTTTATCAAATTTGGACACCGTGTGTAGATCGATCCAACTTAAAAGATAGGATAGTTTTTATTTCGATTAATGGGCTTTATGTGACAATATCCGAGCGAAGCCGGAACGGGCCGCTAGTACTTTTATATGTATTTAAGCCAAATTTTATATGTATTAAAAAACCCACGCACCCAGCGGTGTGCGTGGGTTTTAAACCCGGGGCTCCGGATCGGATTTTCCCGACTAGACCAGCCGTAACTTTCAACTGCGCAGAAATGACCAGATTGAGAGGTCTACCACCTCACTAAAATGACCTTTTCTTATAGTATAGAGTGACGAGCGAGACATGCCCCTGATGGTAAACAACACGCTTTTCTATTATATCAAAGTGTCACGCCACAATAGGAACACGAAGAGCGAAGGTTTTTGTTACGGCTACACCTCACTTATTGAGCAAAGGACTTTAAAATTGGCAACTCAGCGAATCCGCAGAAGATATCGTAGAGTCCGGCGATAAGAGGCTCCGCAGGTACCCCGCACCCCCGCACCCCCCTCGCCCTCGCCTCAGCGGTCGCGATACAAATCTCCGGTCCGTGCGGAGGTTACGAATTAATATCGGCCGGCGATATTAGATCCGAGGCTCATATCGTCATATCGCACGCACGCGCGGCGCCCCCATCGCCACCGGCGCCGTCACCGAGGTCGGCGGTCTACCGGCTCCTACACGCTACCGATACTATGAAAATCTACGTAGTTGTTAGACAGTTTTGAAGTGAGACATTTTGGCCGCGGTACAAAATATTTTGTAAGAAAAATCTTTATAGGTTCGCGTCACCCACATGATAATGTAGCAGCATAGAGTAGCGTTGGAGCAGCGGAGCGGGGTTTTTGCGTTAGATACTTTTTGAATGGGTGATATCTAGCGCATTCAAGTCACCGACATGCAGCAGTATGTCCATACGTACGTTACAGCAGTATAGCAGTATATGTACTTGGACTGGGCTAGCCATGGTACACGTAGTAATGCCATAACTATACAATAAATAAACATAGCTAAAAACATCTTGACTGGCCTCGTGGCTTAGTGGGTAGTAACTCTGCCTGCGAAACCGAAGATCGTGGGTTCGTTTCCCACCCAGTGCAAATATTTGTGTGATGAATTCAAATGTTTGCACTGTGTCTGGGTGTTTCTATTTATAATAAGTATGTATTTAAAACTATGTAAGTATTATATCAGCTATCTGGCCGCCATATTACAAGCTTTGCTCAGTTTGGGGTCAGATGGTGTTGTGTGTGAATTGTCCACTAATATTTATTTATTTATCTTTCAACCAAAAAAGTCCAAATTGGTTCACCCAACAAACACATCAAACTTTAACACCTCGTCATTTTTGTGTCCAGAATTTAAAAAAAAAACAAAGACAAAAGAAATTGTCTTAGATTGCACCAAAGTCGTATCATACAAGTAAATTGATATCGCTGATGGCATAAATTGGGTGAGCGTACGTAATAGACGAAGTGGCTTCGGCGAGGCGAAGTGAAGGTAGGAGCATGTTGAAACATGGAGACGGAGCGATGGCAGTTTGTCAAGATAATAGGAAATCCAAAGAGGATTAAAAAGGAAGGAAAGAATAACATTTTGTTATCGAAGGGAGGTCGCTACGCGGGAAATTGCTGTCGTTACTTTACATGGCGGTTTATGGAAAATGCTTTTACGCTACGAGTTCGGAAATCCTGCGAAGTTTGAACGTAATTCTTTACAGCAAACTGCCATCTGCTCGCGATTCCGTCTGCGTATTATTTGGAAAACGGTTACCTACCCTAATGTACTCTGATTCTTTTTTGGAAGAAAAAATATCCTGTGTTATTTCAGACAACACTTTATTGGACTTAAAAATCAATGATACTTTTATTCGTCTGTGAAACTAGGTTATTAAAGACTTTTGGCTGCAGGCCCGTGAATAAAATGTATGGGTCAAATGAACCACCAGGAGACCTATGTAGTGTGAAAGAGGGGTATAAAGTAATAAGATTCAGCACTATGCCGTCACTTGTAAGCTGTCTAACTGAATGTAGTTGAAGAGGGGGTTCTAACCCTCGATCATTTCTCCTTGTCGCTTGTCGCATGGTTTTGCGGCATTGATGTGATCGGGATCCAAATAATTAGGTATTATTTATCGAAAGTCATGCCGACGTTTCGGCAGCGTTACAACCGCTGCGGTCACGCGGCCGAAACGTCAGAAAGTAGTTAAAAAATGTTTCAGATCGTGATCAAACCCTTTGTCATATTTTAAACTAGCAGTTCCCCGCGGTGTTGCCCGCGTAGTTCCCGTCCTCTTTATTTCCCTGGTATAAAAAGTAGCTTATGTCTTCTTCTAGGCTATAATCTATCGATGTTCCAAATTTTAGACTGATCCTTTCTGACGTTACCACTTGATTGAGCAACAAACATCCAAATAAACATAGACATGTATAGTATTAGTAGGATTTGAATTTAAGTCGCACATGTTTGAACACTAAACATGAGCGTAAATTTCAAGCTTGCTTTGAGAAATTTCAAGCATACATTTTCCATATTCCGACAGACAATTAGTGCAGGAAACTAATGCCTGCCTCCGTGTCGTAATCTCCAGCGACTGGGATACCTCACAACCTCACAACACATTCCTCACACCTCCTCTCATGAATCTCTCCGCCAGACACGCAATCTACGAAACTTTAATTGAGATTGTGGCTAAATGAACGCCACAGCACACAAGATAACGAATGAATTGAGATAACATTTCTGAGATAAAACAATAACGGCTTCATAGTAAAATAACATTAATTTTGTATCACTGTGTCATGAAAATTTCATCCAACTGATATCATAAATGCAAAAGTTTGAATGTTTGTAGCTCAAACACGTCAGATTGACTAAACGGATCAAGAAAAATACGCTGTTATCCCGAAGGTCATTTAACCTTATAATCAATAAAATTGGATCCTTTAACCACTTATATTATGTTCATTTTTAAAAAAAGGTTAAATTATTTAAATCCTGATCCTGATCAAAGTCAGGAATACCACATAAGGCCACTTCATATCACGGAAACAGGAACTACGCGGCTAACACCGTGAAGTGCTACCAAGCGCGAATCCAGGGGGTGAGGGGGGGCAGTACCTCGGTAGACCACTAATTTCAAAACCATGCATATACTTATTGCACAGTTTTGTGCCTTGACCACGTCCATGTAACCCCTCCCTGAAACCATGTGACCCCCCTAGAGCCAAACCTGGATCCACCCTTGGGTGTTACGTTCAACGTGAAAGATGAGCTTTTTTTTAAAGTTTCACTCTACAAATTTGTAATAAACACGTCAGTTTAATGGTAAAGAAGCATTTGAGAGAAGTGTCGCAGAAATAGGTAGTAGTTATCATGGATCGCACCTGCCCTCGGTTGGCACGGTACTGCGGCCAAAGACAATGTATTTAATCTGTGACTGCGGCAGACGGCAGCGACAAAAGTTTATTCCACAGTGTGATAAAGATTTTGGTAAGAAAATGTAATGAGTAATATTACGATGCTACACTTTTTAACCCCCGACCAAAAAAAGGGGTGTTATAAGTTTGACGTCGATGTCTGTCTGTCTATCTGTCTGTCTGTCTGTCTGTCTGTGTGTGTCTGTCTGTGGCACCGTAGAGCTTAAACGGATTGGCCGATTTCAATGCGGTTTTTTTTATTCAAAGGTTGATATCCGTGCGGATGTTCTTAGCTATGTTTGGTTAATATCGATTCAAGATGGCCGTCTCCACAAAATGGCGGACAAAATATTTCTTCACAACCTACCTCAATACGGGTATCAAATGAAAGAACTTGACTAGTAGAATACAATACATAATAACAAATTTCAAATCTAAGATGGCCGCCACCACAAAATGGCGAATTATATATTTTTTTTCACTACTACCACGATATGGGTATCAAATGAAAGGGCTTGACTAGTAGAATACTTTGCACTGTGACAAATTTCAAATCCAAGATGGCCGCTACCACAAAATGGCGAAATACATTTATTTTTTCACAACTCCCTTATTATGGGTATCAAATGAAAGGGCTTGACTAGTAGAATATTGTACAGATAACAAATCCGAGGTAGTCGGGGGTTTATCAAAATTTTTAATTTTGTTCTTGTTTAAAGAATGAGTGGTAATATGCATACGGTTCACGTAATGGTAGTCGCTTTTGAACATCTGCCGCAGATTCTGACGTTTTAGTTTTACTAGCCCGGAAAGAGCTTTGTGGAACGTTTAATTTGTACTTGGTGAGTTTCAGAATTTATTGTGAACTAATTCTTAATTTTTAGTTCCTTTTTTTTAACCCCCGACCAAAAAAGGGGTGTTATATGTTTGACGTCGATGTCTGTCTGTCTGTCTGTCTGTGGCACCGTAGAGCTCAAACGGATGGGCTGATTTCGATGCGGTTTTTTTATTTGAAAGTTAATATCCCTGCGGATGTTCTTAGCTGTTTGCTGCTTGTTTAATATCGATTCAAGATGGCCGCCTCCACAAAATGGCTGACAAAATATTTCTTAACAACTTACCTCAATATGGGTATCAAATGAAAGGGCTTGACTAGTAGAATACTTTGTCCTACGACAAATTTCAAATCCAAGATGACCGCTACCACAAAATGGCGAATTACATTTCTCTTTTTCACAACTCCCTCAATATGGGTATCAAATGAAAGGGCTTGACTAATATAATTTTGTACAGATAACAAATCCAAGGTAGTCGGGGGTTAATCAAAATGTTTAATTTTGTTCTTGTTAGAACATAGACTTTGACTTCAGTACTCCATACAAGAGCGAATCTGTGATTGGATAAAGAGGCTCCATCCGTTAGTCACAGTGTTACCTAAACGCGCGTCCCTGACACCTCCCCCTTCCCCTGCGGTTTCCCGTGACCTTCCCTAATACCGCCTAACTAAAACGGCTTTGTATTTGCTGTCTCTATAATGTCAAGCGGAAAGGAAAAAGAGAGCAATACCAAAGCTAATACAATATTAGTTCATAAAATTGGCAGTCATAGGGACTGCCGATAGAAGTGAAAACATTTATATAACTCGGAATTTAATAGCTCGCGTTGGAAAATAGGCGAGTGAAACCGAAGGGCGCTGCTTACTTAGATTAAATCTTCAAATCATTTTTTGTCCAAATAAGTTTAATTTACGTTCGTAAATGAAAGTAATCTTCGGGTGAACTCGGGACCACGGTCATCTAGAAAAACGCGCCGTGGTTAGAAGCATGGCCATCTAGTCTAGATGGCCAGACATAGAAGACTTATTTAGACGATAATGACGCTTGACTGCGCTTGCAGCTCTTATATTATTAGCAATAGCGGATAACCGCCCGTGTAGTTTAGAACGGCGGTAAACAGCGGCGGTTTGACGCTGCATGCGGCGGTCGAATTTCTCCCGCCTGCAAACCGCAGCGGGAAACCGCGCCGTGTAGTTTGTGGCATACAATGTCCATAAGAATTGAGTCTAGTGCGGTTCAGAAGCGGATTCCCGCGGAGCCCTTAGACGGCTTCACTCCGCTGTTCAGTGGCGAGTAATTTATCGGTTGTAATTAAACCATTGTAAACCCAGTTTCGGATCTACTACTACACTAAATAAGCTGTTGGTCTGGGAGTGAGATAAGATACTGAGATTTATTGTCTCTTATCAAATTAATTCTAGCCTAGAAAAGGATTTATGTGGAAATCTATTTTGCTATAAGTTCTTTGTTCGACAATGGTTGGCTGTACAAGTATTTGGGACTAATTAATTAACGGTTAACGTTATATTTATAATTGTATGTTCAATGTTAAGTCTTGGTTTAATGTTAATGAGATTGGAAACCGGAGGATGTTACTAGTGTATTTTTTAAAATAAAGAGTGACTTGACGAGCAGGACATGTGCCTGATGGTAAGCACTATGCCTGCCATATAACACCACAATGACACGCAGCTATTGGGACATGAAGAGTCCCAACCATTACCTAGCTCTGCACTGCGCTCGTCACCCAGAGATCTAAGATGTTATATCTGTAAGCCGTGTAATTTCTCTGGAAACATTGCCCTTCAAACCGGAACACAGTAATGTTTGCACATTACTGCTTGGCGGTAGAATTACTGGCAAAGGTGTGGTACTTCCCCAGACGAACTCTGCCAAGAGTCCTACTACTACTAGTGTTAATTATAACTTGTTGTATGCTATGTCTAAATTTTAACATGTATATAACTTGTTGTATACATGTTAAAATTTAGATGGTTGAATGTTTCTTGCTCAATCACATCGGAGCGGCTGAACGGATGGGGAGCGAACGAACGGGGGGCTGAACAAATTTGGAACACAGACCATAATCTGGAATAGCATTTAAACTACTTTTTGTCGCGAAAAAACACGCGAACCACGCAAACAAAACCATGGGACGCTGCTACTGCTACTAATATTATAAATGTCAATGTTTGGATGTTATATATATATTTTTTACTGTAATAGTTTCGCACTTGACCACCATCTCACCTGATGTTAAGCGACGATGCGGACTACGATGGCGCGCGCTTACCTAGAAGCCTAGAAGAAACCAATTCACTCTCGATTTGAAGATACCAAGATCGTAACTATCGGGGAAAACCCACTCAGGCAACGCATTCCACAACCTAGACGTTCCTATCACAAACGTGGAGTCAAATCTCTTCGTTCGTGTTTTTGGTACATCAACCATGAAACGATGTCGCTTTTTTGAGTTACGAGAAGTTCGATAGAAGAAAGGGCAAGCTGGTATTAGATCATACAGATCAGTTGCACACTCTCCGAAGTGTATCCGATAAAAACCGATAAGCAATTTTGCGGCGATTATCAAGGCTTTGAAGTCTTCTACGCACAAGAGTGTCATTGCGTATGAGCCTCTTGGCACAGCTCTAACGATTTCAGAGTCCCCAGCTGATACTTAGCCGATCCATCCATACATAGCAAAGATGCATGTTTGTTGCTCAATCACGACGTAACATCTGAACGGATCGGGTTGAAATTTGGAACACAGATTATAGTCTGGAAGAACACATAGGATACTTAATAAAAATAACTGGAACGGGAACTAGGCGGGTAAAACCACAGGCTGACGCTAGTACTCCATATTTCATGAAAATAATTTCCTCGTGCAGTTTTACATAAATTTTGTCTTTTGTGTGAATGTTCAAAGCGAGTAACCCCGCCCCTTCCCCCGCCCCCTGTCGCCGAGTCAAAGGGAGCCGATCGCTCCGCCGCTAATCCTGATGAATCATCATTAATACCTGGTTATAGATAGCTGGAGGAGCCAGGGATGGCCGGGATGAGTTTCCATGGACCTGATATCGGAAAATACAGCCACAGCTACAAATAATGTTTCGCTGAATATTTTTGAGAATAATTACGATGTTATGAGAGCGAAAATCTTTTTTTTTTATGAGCAGGGCCTTTATGAACGAAGCTAAATTTAATGTAATAATAATTTCAGAATTCAAGCAAGTCTGGTACTATTGTGGTAAGTGTAAGGAATGCCCCCATGTAGTGGTAGGACTCTTGGCAGAGTCCGCCTGGGGAAGTACCACACCTTTGCCAGTTATTCTACCGCCAAGCAGTAATGTGAAACATTACTGTGTTCCGGTTTGAAGGGCAATGTTTCCAGAGAAATTACAGGGCTTAGAGATATAAGATCTTAGATCTCTGGGTGACGAGCGCAGTGGAGTGCTAGGTAATAATTTGGACTCTTCATGTTCCAATAGCTGCGTGTCACTGTGCTGTTATGTGTCAGGCATGTTGCTTACCATCAGGCACATGTCCTGATCGTCTCGTCACTCTTTATTTAAAAATAAAAAAATGTATGGTAATAATCAAAGACATCGAATGGAAAAGACAAACAAAGGGAGCTCTTTTTGCGTAGCAAAAAAAATCGAAATCTATGGAAATAACATGGTACTTTATGGTAATGGATGAGTGACTGCGCTCAGATTAGTTTACAAGACGAAGATGTATGACGTCATAAGGTTCTAAGTTGTGACGTGATGTGGTGGGGTGTGTGTCGGGTCATTCACCCCTCCATATTACGTCTTATGAACTTTGAGTTTTAAAATATATTCCAAATCAACCTCAAGTGAAAAGAAACATAACTACTGATAAAAAGTGTAATACATGTTAATGCTTAATCATACTCTTATAAATGACTTGCAGTGCCCCGCGGCTTCGCCCGTGTAGTTCTCATTCCTGTTATTTTTCAGGGATACAAAGTAGTCCATTTAACTTCTAGAACCTCCAAGAATATGTGTAAGGTTTCATGATGATCGGTTAAGTAGTTTTCGCGTTAAAGCGTTACAAACTTACATTCACATTTATAATATTAATATTTACCTATAAGATTTCATGAAATAACTTATAATTATGTAGTAAAAGTACCTAGTTAACTTTCACTACATAATTATAAGTCATTGCTCGTATCGTTTAACTAACTAGATAAAGTCATTTGTGTGGTGTGCACACGGTGTGCATAATAATAAAGTATTTATGTCTGTACATTAAGTACCGACGATTAACGTAAATCTAGACAAAACACTGTTTTGATTTTGTTTTTTGGAACACAATTATAAACGCGAATTTCTGTGTAATATCCTAACACTGGGTTCCACGCACTTCAGAATCTATAACCGTAATCTTGATTGAAATTCCGATATTTCGAGATTTCGATGGCTTCCCCCCAGCCTCCGTGTGTAATAAGGGTTGGAGGACAAGATATTATAAAAGAGAAAAGCACCAAAGAGAACTTAAAAACGTTTCTGCGCAGCCACGCGCAGCTAACTTCATTGGGTCAACTTTTTTGCCAGCAACTATACGAGGAATAAAGAAAAAAGTGCTAACTTCATGCGTCCGTAAATAAGGATACACACATTTTTATAAAATAGAAAAGCAACACGGTTGAAAGAACGTTCTCTAGAAACATTGACCTTTAAATCGGAAACCAGGAATATTTGCAAATTACCGCTTAATGTCTTAAAGCAGTGTTTAGACCCTGAGTGCAGCAAAATGTCTGCTATTGGCAGTTGCATCCTTTTATTCCCCAACACATTAAGCTGATTTCCATAGTAATTTATCGTCAAAGTTTAATTTGAAGGTTGTTTATACAAGCCTTTATCACACAAGAAAGAAAGACATCAAAACCAGACTAGGTTTCTCGCTTAGAAATAGCCAAGTCCAAAGCGATTAGTTGAATTTCAAAGGTGAGATAAACTATGAACAATAGACGTTTATTTAGTGGCTCCGTTCTATTCTTATCCTCTACACCTAGACCTAGTTGTGAAGACGCGAGTGAACCGGGTTCTTCACAATCTGGAATCTAGAGGTTAAATGTATTGTATCAATCATTTTGAAAAATTCTCTCCGTTTTTTTTAAACGACTTCCAAAAAAGAGGGGGTTTTCGATTTAGTTGTATGTTGTTTTTTTGTATGTATGTTTTTAGGGTTTCTTAGCCAAATGGCAAAATACGGGACCCTTATAGATTTGTCATGTCTGTCTGTCTGTCCGTCCGTATCTCACAGCCACTTTTCTCCGAAACTATAAGAGCTATACTATTGAAACTTGGTAAGTAGATGTAATCTGTGTATCGCATTAAGATTTTTGTACAAAAAATAGAAAAAAAACAATAAATTTTGGGGTGTCCCATACTGAGAACTGAAACTTAAAAAAAATTCTCCACCAAAACCATACGTGTGGCTATGGATCTATATGGATATCTATGGATAGGTCTTCAAAAATGATATTGAGGTTTCTAACATATTTTTTTCTACACTGAATAGTTTGTGCGAGAGACTCTTCCAAAGTGGTAAAATGTGTGTGTCCCCCCCCCCCCTGTAACTTTAAAAATAAGATAATGAAAAAAAGTGTATGATGTACATTACCATGTAAACTATCAACGAAAACTAGTTTGAATGAGATCTAGTAAGTAGTTTTATTTTAATGCGTCATGAATTGACTATTGTTAAAACACTGATTAAAGTAACAACGAAGTACAAGAACTTTTATATTGTGTTACTTGCTGCTACGGAAGCCTTCATGGGCGAGTCTGACACGCACTTGACCACTTTTATTTTAAACGACTTCCATAAATGAGGAGGTTATCAATTTAGTTAAATGTTGTTTTTTTGTATGTATTTTTTTTGTTTAGTATACATATCATTCAGAGGTGGTCCCAAACATTTTTTATCGAAATCGGTTTGGGGTTTCTGAAATATGAAAAAAAATTGCTTATTTAGACGATACAGTGTATTTAGACGATACACTTATTGATAGATTCTTATGGAATTTGGTCGAGTGCCTGAATTTTGTTGTCAATTGATTGGTATTTTAAAACGATCCATAGTATTCTGAGAGAAAGGTTATGAGATAATTTAAAACTAATGTTTTTCTAGCTGAGAAAACCTTTGAGCGTCAACATTAGCAAAGAAGAGCCCCCAAGTAACACAGCGCTGTGCCGGAGGCCTTGGTCCGCGGCGATAGATCACCATCAGCAGGCGAGCAGGTGATCAGTAACTGTCCCGATAGCGGCGGTATCTCTGACACGCGAGATAGCCGCTCATAGCAAGTTCAATGCCGGCAAGCAATCAACATGTATGGATATACATGGATTTAGCACAAAAAATTGGCAGTCATACGGACTGCCGCTAGAAGTGAAGGCGAATAACTTAAAATTTTAGTATCACATAATATACTAAGTACCATACCTTTGCCAGGGATTCTACCGCCAAACATTAATTTGCAAACATTACTGTGTTCCAGTTTGAAAGGGAATGTTTCAGTGAAATTACAGAGCGAGTATATCTCTAGTCGACAAGCACGGTGCAGTGCTAGGTAATGATTTGGACTCGTTCGTTCCAATGGCTGTAGCACTATGATGTTACGTGGCAGGCCTGCTGCTTACCATCAGGCACATGTTCTGCTCGTTTTATCACTTTTCATTATAAAAAGATAAATGAAAGCGGGATTCGATACTAAGACTGCACGATTATGAATCACTGTTCTAGTCACCGCTGGTTACAAGTATGTAACCAACACTGTCTTTGATGGTGAAAGAAAACATCGTGAAACCGGGGCGCTTCATAAAACCTGATGCAGACGCTCCTGATACAAAGTCATGTCTCCTGCCCCAACCTGGACAGGGCCAGCGTGGTGGATTATAGCCTTGAATCTGCTTTTGAGTGAGAAGGTCCTGAGTCAGAGCAGTGGGAATATTTTTAGTGAGAGAAATTAGAGTTGTGGTCTAAGATTTCCTTGAAAATGTTTAATGTCATATAAATATGTCGATTCGGACAAAAAGTACAAACCTCAATGTCTGTGGTGGCTAAATACTAAATATAATAAAAACCTAGGACTTAATCTAGTTTAGTTTTGGGAGTCAGACGCTAATTCAGCAGTCTGCACACCTGCGTCCGGCCGACGGCCGACTGAGGACCGCTTCTGGGAATGCTGAGCTATGCTGATGGTACAAGGTGGTGTGACAGGGTGATACTCCCAATGTACTTAACTATTTTTAAATCAAAAGAGTGGCAATTAGCAAACGACCCGCGCGATGGTAAGCGGTAGCTGGGCGGCACTTTCGAAAATAAGTAAAATATATTTTGTCAGACCGTAGATGCATTTTTTTAATACCACTATAATATGTTTACACATAACCTACACCTTGCCTGATATTAAGCGACGGTAAAGTATGGTCTACAATGGAGCATGCTTTCCTAGAAGAAACCGATTCACTCTCCATTTGAAGACACCAAGAGTGTAACCATCGAGAAACCCCCAACACATTCCACAGCCCAAATGATGTCATCTCAAAAGTAGAGTCAATACTCTTTGTTAGATTCCATGAAAAGATGACACTTTTGCGAAATACGAGCAGATTGATAAAAAATGAGCAAGGTAGGTTACATGAGGCAGATCAATCGCATTCTCTCCAAAATAATAATATAACCAAACATAAGTGTAACATGAGTTTTCAGAACGCATTAGGCACACAGCAAGAGGGAGTGCCATCCGCGCGTAGACAGAGACGTCTTATTTATATTTCGTGTGCAAACATGGAGCAACTTATCAAAATAATTACCTATCAACTGGTTGTGCTTTAAAATATAATCGAGGAAATAAATGTTTGTTAATAAATCGTTAACCGTCCTTATGGGAGGAGCGCGCTCGTCATCTCTCTGAGTGGAGACAAGGATTGCGACCAAAAGTATAGACATTATTTTTGGAAACCAAAGCTCGCTACTAAAACCTGTAAAAAACAATCTACCCGCTAATCCTACTAACATCCTACATTCTACTAATATTATAAAATTCAATTCTTTATTTGCGTATATGAGTATTTACAGATATGATATGTATAGATAATTATAAAACAGAGCTCTACATATATTGTTGGTGTTGTGTGTGAAATGTCCAACCTATATTTATCTATTTACTAGCTGTACCCGGCCACGCTTCGCTGTGGCACACTGTCATGCAAAAATTAGATAAAAACAATCCTTGATGCAGATTATATATCGTTGTAACAGTTCAGCTCGTTCGGTGAAGAGCTTTTTGAGTTTTGAAGCGTACACAAACCAACATAACATTTTTATATATAGAGATAATCTGCTTTTCAGCATACAAAACCACTAAAACAGAACTTAGTGGTGATGTTAAAAAAATATATGTTACGTGATTATAAAAATAGACGCAAAAATATAACAATGTGGGATACAATGTGTGATATGAAAAAATACTTATTTATTCCGACATATCACATTCGCTTCCCACATTAATTATAAATGTTTCAGTCGTAACTTCTAAATTTCTGCCCATTAGTTAGTTGAAGTCATTATTCTCCTTGAAATTGTAATTGTAATCTATTTATCTTTAAAATGTATCATATTTTCTAATATAGGTACTGAAATACCCTCTTTTTGTAGTGGTAGGACTCCTAGCAGAGTCCGCCTGGAGAAATACCACACCTTTGCCAGTTATTTTATCGCCATACAGTAATTACCGTGTTCCAGTTTGAAGCGCAATGTTTCCAGATAAATAACAGAGCTTAGAGATATAACATTTTAAATCTCTGGGTGACGAGAGCGACTCTTCATGTTCCAATAGCTGCGTGTCTCTGTGCTATTATGTGGCAGGTATGTTGCTTACCATCAGGCACATGTCATGTCCGTCTCGTCGCTTTTTATAAAACAAAAACTTCACATTAAATGTGAAATTTTACAATCAAAAATGCTGAGATGAGTTTTTAAGCTATTGCATAGCTTTCATTAAATAAAGGGTGACGAGACTACTACGAGATGTTAGTTGCTCAATCACGCCAAAACGCTAGAACTGTTGTAATTTCGTCTGTAGTAACACATAATTATTTTACTTCTTTTACTATGGAAAAATATATTGGGAACTCTCATAATTGTACCTATATAATATTAGCAGGATAACTATGAGAATGGCGCCCTCACATGTAGCAACGGTTTCCAAATAATTACTGCAAAAATTGGGTAGTTTAGGGTATATATATAGGGTATATACATATATATATATACATATAAGGGGCACTAGCGGTCCGCCCTGGCTTCGGCTGTAGTACGTATGTAGCCTATGGCACTCAGGATAGATATGGAACTCATATCCGACTGTGAAAGAACTTTTGAAATCGGTCCAGTAGTTCCTAATATTAGCGCGTTCAAATAGAAAAGCTTTGTAATATTAGCATAGATTCAAGTAACATAATTTACGCAAAATAATCGTCATGGCCGAAATCGACCTGGAATACTTCATCAATCATACATTTTATTTCGCCAATGTCGAAATCGATTCAAAATAATTATAATCTGTGACTTTGTAATAGGTGTATTAATAATAACGTAAAAATAATTTATTGAAGTTATTAGTTATTGGTTTGTTTTCACTATTCCTGTTTTTTTGCAATAGTCAATCAAGCAAATAAACACTAGTTTTTTTTCGTATAAGCCAAAGTTGATAATCCTAGCGTGACCCGTGACCGCTGTATTCAGTTATTATGCATGTATGTACAAAGGGCACATACCTACTTGAGTTTTAAGTTTTAACCTTGTTTTTGTACAGAATAAGTCGTTTCGGTGAAATTTATTTAGTCCAGTTTAAAAAGCACGGAACCAGGCGTCAATAGTGTGCGATGCAAGATATTTAGGTGATCCCAACGCTGGGACTCGGAGCTTCACTCAAGAGAGCTAAAACCACTATCGACAACGGTGGCCCAGTATGGATTAGCAGTAGACAAACATGTATTTTTTTTACATGTCAATTTCGTCGCGATGTTTTCCTTCTCTTTTAAAGAACCCGCGGTGACAGACGTGTACATCTGCACTTGGAAAAATATTCGAAGTAAAGACAGGGTTTGAACCCGAACCCGTTTGTGGAATCGAACGCATTCGTCATTAGACCAAAAAATATTGATAATCATTTAAATTTACCTGTTGAATTAATTATCACTTGCGACTCAAAAAGTCATAAAACCTGTGTAGAGGATATAATTGTTAACCTTATTTTAATTATCTATTATAGGTACTCATTACGTTGAAACCAGTTTCAGTGGTAGAGTATCGAATACTTTATCCGTTAATATCCGATCTGGGCGGTATTAAAATAACAAAAAGCCTTCCGAAAGTACTTTGACCTTTATCCCGTCGGCGTCAGCATAAATAAATGGTCTGAATCGGGCTTACGTCCGACAAAGCATTTCACAGAAACCACCCTCTGGTCTGACCTTTTGCATTCAAACTACTGGGATTTAGAATTAAACCAAGTAAAAACCCCGATACGACATTTTTTAAATGGCAGTCAAAACTGATTATTTACTGTCTGACTTTGTCTAAGCTAGGTACAGAAAATTATAACTTTAACAACCCATTGATATGCCACTGATATTAATTGAATAATTTAAAAAAGATAAGCACAGTTTTACAATATTTTGTGTCCTACTACTGTCCTAATTATCAAAATGATTGTTCCCGAGTCAATATCAAATTGTAATTTTTATAGATCCAAAACTACATTCATATTTTGCTGAAACAAAGCAATTACCTACTCCCTTATAGAAAAGATGTTTAATGTAAAAATCTCCCTAAAAATGTCTTTGTCTGCCCATGTTTGGCAGCAATTGTAATAACATTGGCAGGGAGTGGGCGACGTCAGGGTATCGATGTTAGCGAACAAAGGAAAGCGTCCGACCTGCTTGACGATGAGCCTGGCGACCCGCGGGCTGGCGAACGTCACGAACCCGTAGCACTTGGAGACCCCGGCGCGGTCGTAGATCACCCGCGCCGCCGTCACCGTCGCGAACGTCGAGAAGAACTTCCACAGGTCCTCGTCCGTGGTCGTCAGCGAGAAGCCTCCCACGAATATCCGGTTGTGGATCACCGTCCCGAACTTGGGCGCGTCCGACGGCGGCAGCGAGTCGTCCGTGTCGTCGTCGGGCGAGTTCAGCAGCGCCTTCAGCTTCTCGTGGGGGTCCGCGCTCTTGCGGCTGTTGGCGGCCGACTCCTCCACCATGTGCGCGCAGCTGGCCGACTCGCTGCGGATGTATCTCTTCACACCACTCTCCATGGTCGCAGCGCGCTCCGAACTAATGTGACATGTTCCCTTGTTTACTAAACTACGATACCCAGCGAGGAGGAAGCGGTCTGGGAGCGCAGCGGCGGCCGACTGTGCTATCGATTTTTCGCCACAACCTGTGCTCGGAGGCTGCCCTGCGCGGCCCGACGCTCGCCCGCGGTCGCCGTGTCTGATAAAACCAGATAACGCGATGATTTCAGATTATTGTGATACGCACTAAAAATAGTGTTCGAGCTATAGGCGTCCGCTATTTTTACTGAGAACTAGGTCAGCGCGCGGTTCGCGGCGTGCGGGTTCTTATCTTGGTCGCGAGTGGCGCTTCTTAACTGCAGGTGGCGCCGCGCCGTGGCCGCGCCGGGAACTAACGCCCGAGGAAACTCAGCTACAGAACTGAAGGATGTTCTCAATTCTACTGTAAACTCTATGTCTGCAAAGTTAATCTGATAATTTATTTTTATTATGGATAGATTGATACTGACCACATGGTCAGTATCGATGCATTTTATCTTATTTTCTTCAGGAGAAATAGAAAAAAGAAGGAGTATTCTAAGATCAACAATTTTAGTAAAATGTTACGAGTATTATATGTATGATGTGATTTTGTTTTCGTTGCACTATAAAAATATTAATCAAACTTATCTACACAGTCCTACTCACTTCTTTCATAAAATGGTATCCGACATTTAGGTTAGCGAATCCTTTTTAAGTGATTTATTGAATACAGAATTACACAGCTCACTTACAAATACTATGAAATAAGCCGTGACGTGATTAAAAATACCTAAGCATCTAAACATGATAATAAATTAATATTTTTACATAAATACACGGGTAACTCACGTTTAATATAGTCAGTCCAGTCCGCACTGGTTCAGTGCTAAACGCGCTGCGAACCCGCGCGCGCACTCTCCTTGAAAAAGATCGCCGGACGCGATCGAAACTTGAGTCGGACTGGACTGACTATATTAAACGTGAGTTACCCGTGTATTTATGTAAAATGTGTAATAACCACGTTAGTTTTCATACTAAAATTAATATTATTTAGATGTTTTCCTTTCTCAGTCTAAGTATCTTTGTATCCAATAGTTAACTTTGTTAAATTCAAGTAACATAAAACACCAGCTTTTGAATCACTGATTTATAAAAGTCGATGTTTGAATTTACATAATTATCTAATTACAGCTAATGTGCTAACGGTAATAAAATAAACATAATTTAAAAACTCAAAAAACCAGGCTGCATAAGAAGTGAACCTGAAAAGAATAAAGCAAGCACTTAGATATCTGGTTGTCTAGAATTCTATTTGTTATTGAATTATTACTATTGCAGAAAATAAAACATAAGTATTCTAGTAAAGGAACATAACAACGGAACAGTCAGGATCCATTGAACAACTAGATTGGCTGAACTAGAAAGACTGTAGTAAATAGATCCCACCACTCCTTTGCGTCGCGCAGTCGGGTAAATAATACGCCTGCAAATTTAATGTTGGGTATGTGAAAATTGCGACATGTTTTCTTGTAGGAGTCGGCAGTCGGCTCGGTTCAAGAATTGTTTAAACAGGAAGCTTGAGGAAGCTAGTCAACAGTGAACTATTGGAGAATAAAAAATAATGAGGAAAACTCGGCAAAAACCACAACGCGATATTATACCTAAAATGTGACTGTGGCTGTGTTTGAGGATCGATATCGTAATTAGTATCCCTGAATCAGTGTTGAATAGTTAAAACAATATTGTTCTGGGTTATTACGGTTGTTGTACTAGTACCTACTATCAGTCATTATGAGATAACACTGCATCGAAATCCAGGGGACTATCTTCACCATCCACGGTATACTTACTTTAAAATACCTATATTCTGTACCTAATTATTAAAAAAATATTGGTGGATTGAAGTTAGTTCTAGATTTATTTATTTGGGTACCATTTATTTAGCGTTCTTAATTAATTGAATGACTACGAAAATTTCCCTACTAATGATTTCAATCCGTTTTGTCTACCCTCGGGTACTGGACGTCTACACTTTCTTTCTACGAAAAACGTAAAGGGGCGTTATCAAGAGGCAAAAATATCTGTCAAAGACAGTTCCCAATTTCGCCGTAGGTGGCGCCACTGTTTTATTTAGTTTTATAAATTTCACAAAAACAACAGTGGTGCCACACTTGGCAATATTTAGAACTATATTTGACAATTCTTATTGCGTCTGGAAAACGCCTCATTTCGAAATAAACGCGCAACTGTCCTACTCCGTTTAGACGGCCAGATTCAAGACGCCTTTGGAACGACGCGACGGAACAAAGATTACTGATTCAATTTGTAACGCGAAAATACAATGGGAACGGGCACCACGCGAGTAAAATCGTGTGGCACTACTAATTGAAGTAATTGTTACTCGATTTGTTGTATTTTTACCGAGACCACACCTGCCTAATTACTGCTGCGGATTAATGGTTCTAGGTTCTACCTATTGATTTTCAAAACAATCCGTTGCCTCAAAATGACTTACGTTGTGTAACGTATGTAACTTTAAACGGATAAGACAAAGACCGACATTTACTTATTTGATTCTATGTCGAGATCAATCCGATTGGGTTGTGAATCAGGGTATTGATTGAAATTTGTATGTCAATGTAACTCAATTTTATTGTCTGAAACCGTCACAGATGTTTTTTTCAAAGCATGGCTTAAAGGATCAGATTCCAAATCAGTAAAAGAAAAAAACGTCATTTCGTTAGTTTGTTTCAGGGCTGCCAACTTATTCTAATTTCCCTGGAATGTGGTGTTTTCTGAATGCGAAGAAGTATGCCCCGTCCGATATAGATCTCACTTACACCAAAAGTTGCACCAGTATTTCGTTTTGATAAATAGATTATGTACACTGAATAACGATCTATAATTTAATTGTAAGTGACGTTACCAAGTGTTCTTTTGAAATAATGGTTAATAATTTGAATTGAGTTATGTGTGTGAGCGTTGTGTGACTCCTTCTACATAGACAAAAATATTTGTTTATACGGAAATTTAATGTTCCGCCTATTTTATGTATGTTGTCATAAAGAGCGCAATCATAATTCTTAGTGTGCATGCTAAAATATGCGGTTGTGTGTCGTAATTATTACTTTTGTTTATGTAGTAATTATTTAGGTGGGAGGAGACTGGAGACACTAGGTTTCGAACTAAATTCGCAATCAAGGCATATCCTCTGAATATCCGTGTTTACCACTAAGCTATAAAAGTGTCTGCTTCAAACTTAGTTTTTAAATTTGGGAAATTTGTTTAAAGTCACAGGCAGCCTTGGGTCGTCCATGGACAAGCATCCAAGCCATGTATATAATAAATTAAAAAAAAAAAAAAAAAGGAAAAGGAAACTTCAAACTTCAAAACTTCAAATGTCATAATGTCAACCATAAGTCACAAATCACAAAACAAACTTTAGGTGCGTTTCGTGTTTCGTGTTGTGTTTTTTTACTTTCGCTGCGCTAATTTTGTGCACCTAATTCTTTTGTTTATGTTGTTGAGTTCAGCTATCTGCAATGTTAATCTTTATTGTGCCGTGTCGATAGTGTCTATAGAAACAATTATTGTTTAAAGTGGAACGGACGAAGTTATTTTTACACAACAGTTAACATTAGTTTTAGCAGCAGACAAGAAGCCTGAGTAAGTTTATTTATGTTGTAATAGTTTCCTATCCACTAGTAATTACGGTAATCATCGGATATTGTTGGCCACACGCTAGATTTGGCGATAAAACTGTGACGATGGTAGGAGTTGAAGTTGGTTTTTTTCTTATTTTACCTTCATTTTGCCATATTTATTTGGTAGTTTTTGTTTACCGGTGGTATATATTTAGCTATAGTATAGTAAACTGGTTTTCAGTCAACATAACTGCAGCCGTAGTAAGTAGTAATATAGCAGTTTGTGGGAAAGTGAAAACAAAGTATTGGCATTCAGTCCATAAACAACTTTCACAGCCTTCTGTACCCCACTAACTTGATGTTTTTCAACACACAAATTGAAATTATAACTTACACTTTTTCTCAATTTTTATTTCCTAAACTTTAATTTTCACAGAACTGAATTGTTTTTCTGATCAAAAACTTTGTAAATCAGATGTACTTAAATATAACTAATGCATATGCAAATGCTCTGGAGTGAATAGTTACTACTAGTCTAAAAAAAAAGTCATTTAAAATTGATGTGGTATATAAATGCTTCTTCAATAAATAGAAAACATTGCAATGCATAGACGGTGACCTCAAAACTTTAACTTGACAACTAAACTTTGCAGGAAATTCCTTCCATAACAAATTTGAAAGATTTTTGCTATTCTTAACAATTATTGACATTTTGGTTAGTTTATCTACTTAATAGAACAAACTACAAATGTATAGTAAAAGACAAAATCATGTTAACAGACAATTACCCATAATTTGTTATTTCAACACTAAGATATAGGCATATCAGCTAAAGCTGCTAGCCTATTATTCAATAAATAAATAAATAATAATAAATTTACCCAATTTATTACTTAATTGAAACATTGAGGTAGGTTTTAAGTTTCAAAATGGCTTTGAAATTGCATACAAACATTCCTTATCAATTGGGCTAATTAATGTAAAAAAAAACCTTTTAATTGGACAGCTCATTCTGTAGATTTTTGAATCCATGCTTGCACACAACAGCCCAGCGTCATTTAGCTGAGCAGTAGCTTTGAGTATGAAGATTCGAGTCACAACAACAATACATTACACATCACTCAGTGGTAACATGATTTAAAAAGTATTTCTTTGCACTGCAATTTTTCTGAAAACATTGCTTTTAAAACTAGAACACACCTAGTATTTTCTTGTAATAGTAGAATAATTGGCAATTTGTAGTGGTAGGACTCTTGGCAGAGTCCGCCTGGGGAAGTACCACACCTTTGCCAGTTATTCTACCGCCAAGCAGTAATGTGCAAACATTACTGTGTTCCAGTTTGAAGGGCAATGTTTCCAGAGAAATTACAGGGCTTAGAGATATAAGATCTTAGATCTCTGGGTGACGAGCGCAGTGGAGTGCTAGGTAATGATTTGGACTCTTCATGTTCCAATAGCTGTGTGTCACTGTGCTGTTATGTGTCAGGCATGTTGCTTACCATCAGGCACATGTCCAGATCGTCTCGTCACTCTTTATTTAATAATAAAAAAAAAAACATACTTCCTCAGATGAAAAAAATGATCCACTGCATAGTACAGTGCTACTACAGTACAGTGCCATTTATGCACATACACATCAGTGACAGTTTTAGCACTACCAGAACTCTGGTTGAGATTTTATTTTTCTTTGATTTGGCCGAATCAGTAGCGAAGCCTAGTTACAAACATGGACACCACGGGTGGTTGTTCTTGCGGTGCGGCACCCCTTTATGTCTGCCATCCTGAGTAGTTGTCTTACCTTACCCCTAGCAGTAGACTACAGTAAAATGATTAAAGCATTTAAGTAAAAGTTAAAATCTCCAGTATAATAATATCAGTACAAATAATAAGTATATGTGAGTATGTGCACTCTGACGGAGGTCAGTACAGAAAGTTGTGATAACCTTTAAGGACAACTACCTTGGCCAGGAATGTAAACAACTGACGCGGATGTCCAAACCGGTTCCACTCGAAAATATACACTTTTATAAATAAAATTATCATAAAGCTTCTAAGTATAAATGAGAGGTATTGGAATGCGAAATGTAGAAGATCTTATGTAGATTATAATACACATCTATGTGTCATATTACAGATTTGTAATCATAATGTTGCATTTATTTATTTGGTTTTTGGGGTATTTACTTAATATTTTTCCTAATATGAAACTTTTCTTAAATTTAGGCTTAAATAAAAATTACCTCCAAGTGAGTCAAGTCCCTTTAAATATCAGGACATCCATTTCTGGGAGTAGCCAGAACAAACAAAGAAACATACAGCATAACAAAAATTGTGTTTTATGAAAGTACTGCATTTTCATATGCATTTCGTTTTAAAATGTTAATTTTTAACTGACTTCAAAAAAGGAGGAGGTTCTCGATTGGCTATATGTTTTTTTTTTGGATTATAAATAGACAATTCAATTTTATTTATATTTTAGTTATGTATAGATAATAATTTAATAATGCTCTTTATCAATACTTATTAGATTAGCACTTGACCACCATCTCAGCTGATGTTAAGTGATGACTAAGCACTTCTATCTGGAAGAAACTGATGCAATCTCAACATCAAGACAAGATTTGTTTGAGTGTGGCATTGTTTTTGGGTAATAATTTAACAACGAACACCAATTTAAAAAATTAAACACATGCAACTAATTTGTATTTTATAAAATTACGGAAACCAAATGGAATTGGTTGACCATATTTTATAAACATTTGTAAATGAAAGTATAGTTAAGTACTTAATGTATAAATAATATATAAACAATATTTAAAACACTGAACCAATTTTGAATTTGAATGACTAAAAGCTCCCTGGGAAAATTCCTTTTTAAATTGTGAGAACCAATCAATATTTTTGTCTTAAATGACAACTTTTACCGCTACAAAACTTAATTTTAAAATCTCTATTTATAAAAATGTTATGTTGGTTTGTGTAGCTTCAAAAACTCAAAAAGTTCTGCACCAATCGAGCTGAAATTTTGATGATATATAATCCGCATCAAGGATTGTTTTTATTTATTCTTTGCATCACAATGTGCCACAGCGAAGCTTGGCAGGGTACAGTTAGTAGGTATATAAAAATGATGTTGGTTTGTGTACGCTTCAAAAACTCAAAAAGTTCTGCACCAATAGAACTGAAGTTTTACAATGATATATAATCCGCATTAGGATTGTTTTAATCTAATTTTTGCATCACAATGTGCCACAGCAAAGCGTGGCAGGGAACAGCTAGTAAATATATAAAATAAGTATATACTAAGTAAAATACATAAATATAAATAAATAAAAACATCACAGTATCCTCATAATGTTTTTTTTTACCAAAAAAACCTGTAGTGGTGATAAAGCAGTATAAATGTATATTTGGACCTTAAAAAAAACTGAAGATTTGAAGGCAGATTTCAACTTAAGTCCTCAAGACTGTAAAACGCACAAAGAACGATGCCAACTTGCAATTTACACAAAGCCACCACGAACTCTAAAAGGAATCAGCAACAGTTTGTATTGATTCAACTCCTGGCCTGCCTCTACACATCATAGTTTGTACACACGTCATATCTCTTCTGGACGATTAAGTAAATGTAAACAGCTCTAGAAATAACGACTTCACAGAAATATTTACTTACTAATGAGCCCAAGCTTAACCAGTGCCATAGAACTGAAGATAACAGTGTACTTGGTACTTGAAACACCGGAACTGTGTGAGTAAATACGCTATGGAATACAAGCTGTCTCACAAAGATCCTAGGACTATTCCTTTAGGTGTGATAAAAAAAAATGGCAGTCGTAAGGACTGGTGATATATATACCTAAGTGAAAAGTTGTAACTTAGATATTTTTTTAATAGTATAGAGTGACGAGACAAGCAGGACATGTGCCTGATGGTAAGCAACATGCTTGCCGCATTACAGCACAGTGACACGCAGCTATTCGAACATGAAGAGTCCAAATCATTACCTAGCACTGCACTGCCGTCACCCAGAGATGTAAGATATATCTCTAAGCCATGTAATTTCTCTGGTAACATTGCCCTTCAAACCGGAACACAGTAATGTTTGCACTGTACTGTTTAGAGGTAGAATAACTGGCAAAGGTGTGGTAGGTACTTCCCCAGGCGAACTCTGCTTAGAGTCCTACCATTACAATATTGTGAAATAACACTAATGGCGCATGATATGTGATTGTTTAGCTACAGATATAGAGATGTTACGCGTGTCGGTGATGCCAATTCACCAGATTTTACCTATTCAAAGAGCATGAAAAGCGCACGTCCCGCTCCGCCGCCACCGCCGCTCAGACACTACTACACCACATGAAGCGAACTTATAAGATTCTTCTCTACCACAAAACGTCTCTAATGATGTTTTTAAGTTTTATTTTCTTGATTTTTTAAGTGAAAACTTCTTTTGGCGCGTCACAGATATTTATCTATACTAATATTATAAAGCTGAAGAGTTTGTTTGTTTGAACGCTAGGATCTCGGGAAGTACTGGTCCGAATGGAAAGATTATTTTTCTATTGGATAGTCCATTTATCGAGGAAGGCTTTAGGCTATAGAAAATAACTCTACTATTAATTGAAGCGGAGCATGAAACAAGAATGTAACAAAATCGGGAAAAAATATTCCCCTTTTGAGAGTTTTCGTACGTTTCATGCTTTGACATGACACATGACAGCATGTGTCAAAGATTGCGTCATTGAATTTCAGTAATCTGTGCATTGAATGTAAACCTTTGCAATTTTTTTTTAATCTGAGTTGGTACGACCAATTTCCGACAGGTGGCGTAGCAGGTAGCTGAAGAGGTTTTTGTTTGAAAACGATATTCTCAGGAATGAGTGAACCGATTTCAGTCATTCTTTCACCGTTGGATATGTACGGGATCCCGATGAGTGCTATATAATATACCACGGGCGAAGCCGGGGCGGGCATCTAGTTATATATATACAAACATATTGAATTATTATATTTGATTTTTCTATACAAAATGACATTCTTTGACATTGCTCACACGGCTGAACTGCAAGAGCTACTACTGCAAGACCTTGGATTCTACATGAAACTCCATACTTGTCAGAGTCCATAACAGCATCCTGGTGAAGCACAAGACGTTGGCGTAATTGTGCTCACCAAACATATCACACTAACATAACACAACGGGATAGAGCCAGAAATTAATAGACGATGAATCAGATGACATAATATATGATAAGATAAGATAAGATAAGATAAGATAAGAAAACACTTTATTAAAAGCCACAATATAAAAACACAAAATAAACTTAAATTATTATTAAAAAGATGACATTTCAATTGGCGGCCTTATCGCTAAGAGCGATCTCTTCCAGGCAACCGTGCACGGATTGGAAACAACAGATAATAACGGCCCATAACATACAAGTACTTTTAATTCAATTTAATTAATACGACAACGATTACAAGTACTAATCTACAAAAAAAAACATATCTATATACTTAAATATTAATAGATTACAAACATACAATACTTATAATTAATACATAACATTAATATTAATTTATATACAATCAAATTACATATGTAGGTACCTAATACAAGGTGCTATAATATACTAAATATATATATAAATACATAAACCAAAAATATTAATAGGTACCAGACCAATATATACCAAGAAACTTCCAGAAGAAAATAAACTAAGGCTCCAGATAAAAGTCTTTAACACGACATTTAAAAACAGCCAATGACTGGGCCCGCCTTATTTCCAAGGGTAGCTCATTCCACAACTTGACAGCCCTCACGGTAAAATGAGGAAGAGTAAAAAGATGTAGTGTGTCGAGGGATGTCAAGCGTGAGGTTGTCTGATGCTCTCAGTAATCTGGGAAGAAGAGATTGACGGAACTTAAAGCGTTCCTGAAGATAATTGGGGGGACGAGGGAAGGAATAGGATATTATATAGGAGAGAAAGTATGTGTGAATCCCGGCGACGGCGAACGGGCAGCCACTTGAGCTTAGTGCGGTAGTTTGAAACATGGTCATACTTGCGCAAGCCAAATATGAACCTGATGCAATAATTCTGAAGGCGCTCAAGTTTAGACAACTGCTCTTCTGAGAGATCAAGATAGCAGACATCAGCATAATCAAGAATAGGAAGTAAGAGTGATTGCGCAAGCGCAGCTTTAGTGGTGGTCGGAAGAAAATTACGTAACCTACGCAAATATCCTCCGGACGCAAATAATCTTCGGCTTGTTTCTGCAATCTGAGGGCCCCAAGATAAGCTTTGGTCAAATGTTACACCCAAGTTTCGAACAGTGTTACTGAACGGTATTGTAACCCCATCGAATGTCACCTGTGGAAGCAAGCTCCAGTTAATTTTATCAATAAAACGAGAACTACCCATAACAATAACTTGCGTCTTAGTCGGGTTGACCGTCAAGCCGAAAGATATGCTCCATTGTAATATACGACGCAAGTCATTGTTTAGAGACTCAATAGCTTCCGGTAGCCAGCCTAGTGGAGCTTGACAGTATAATTGCAGGTCGTCTGCGTAGAGGTGGTAGGAAGAAGAAAGATTTTGTGAGACTGCATTAATAAAAAAGGGCGAAAAGTAAAGGAGATAAGACACCACCCTGCGGTACGCCAGCCGAAGTGATAGACCAAGAAAAGTATTTATCTTCAAGGCGTATCCTCTGGCGACGCCCATACAGGTAACTATGAAACCAGTCGATTACTGCAGGAGATATGTTGGAAGAGCGAAGTATTGCAAGGAGAACGTCAAAATCTACAGAGCAAAAGGCATTACTGAAGTCCAGAAGCGCCAGCACGGTTAAATTACCATTATCCATACCTAGACGAATATCATCGGTGATTTTAACAAGTGCTGTAACCGTACTGTGCCCTGGACGAAAACCTGATTGAAAAGGGTTAAGCAGGTTATATGTATTAAGATAGAAATTTAATTGGTTGTAGACTAGACGTTCTAGGACTTTGGATAGGAACGGAAGGATAGAAATAGGCCGGTATTCGGAAAAAAGATTTAGGGTTTGCTTTTTTTCGGTAAAGGGATAATTTGAGCTTCTTTCCATGAGGAAGGAAACACGCCATTGGAAATTGAAAAATTGAAAATGTGACATAGGATAGTTAACAGGGGATCAAGGATGGGAATACTCATGTTGCGACTTATTGAGTCAAGTCCAACAGCATTTGAGGAAATAGACAGTATGCTCTTCCTAACATCACTGTCAGTAAACTGACCAAAATTGAAAACAGGTTGGTTAGGAGCCGCAAGATTGGAAATAAGATTTAAAGTGCTGGCTTTAGAAGCAGCATTCATAGTAGTAGAAGAACAGAAATGCTTATTTAACGCATGCAAATCTAAGTTTTTAGGAATAGTTTCCTGGCGCGGTTTTCCGACTCCTAACGATCTAAGAAATTTCCAGACTTTAGCTGGATCTTTATCTTGTACTGAATTGAAAATATGGCGTCGTTGGGCATCTCTACACACCTTGTTACAGCGATTCCGCAATTCGATATACTTCTGTTTGTTGATGTCATTAGGATGAATTTTAAATCTCGTCTTTGCTACTGCCTTTTTATGTATTGCCATCTTAATATCTTCTGTAAGCCAAGGTGCAGGAGCGTGTTTGATACGAACTTATGATACGAACTGACTAAAAAATAAAAATGAAAAAAGAAGAAAACTTTATCAGCTGACTATTATTATCATTGTATAAATTCAGGCCAATGGAAACTGTGTTGCCAGACATATTGCATGCCTCTAGAAGAAGAGGCCAGTTTGTATGGGTCAATTATTAAAATGTTTTGTATCACCTTATCTTACCTGCAAACAGCAATAAAGATTTTTGTATTTGTATTTATAGATTTTTCGTAGGCTGTGAATTGAATTCTAGCGTCACGCTCGGGAATAATAAGAAATCTTCGGGTAAACTCAGGATAGAAATGCGTTCGCATTTCTAATTGGTGGCGTGGCCATGACCAATTAGTCCGGATTCACCCCCGTAGTTTCTAAAGTAAGCTATCAAATTCTGAGTTATAAGTTTTGACATCTATCAGCAGTTCCTAAGATTGCCAATTGTTTTAGTTTGTGAAACTTAAAAAAATCTTATACATTTTTTTAATAATAGATAAATAATTAAGCAAGGAAGTATGGAAGAGCAAGGAGCTGCATGGGCGATTCTATCGGGTCCTGACGGGACCTGAGGTGAATCTGCTCGCGTCGGTGAACTGGCTGCGCTTCGGGGACCTCTTCGGAGAAACTGAGGGTTTTGCCTGTGCAATTGCAGACGAGGTTATCAAGACGAACAATTACCGGAAATACATAATGAAGGACGGTACGGTCGACAATTGTCGGGCCGCCGTCCAGGCGAATCTCTTCGTCATGATATTTCCGGTTGTTCGCATCTTGCTAACGGCGAGTACTTGCACAGACATAACCTAGTAGCCAGGATCATCCACCAGCAACTTGCTCTTCGACACGGCCTTGTCGAGTCCGAGGTGCCGTACTATAAGTACGCACCTCTGCCAGTTCTCGAGAATGGTCGTGCGTTGCTCTACTGGGACCGCTCTATCATCACGGACAGGACTATTGTTGCCAATAAGCCTGATATCGTACTGGTAGACCGGTCTCAGCGCCGGGCTGTGATCGTCAATATCACCGTACCACATGACGAGAACCTCGTGAAAGCTGAGAAGGACAAGCTTAGCAAGTACCTTGACTTGGCTCACGAGGTTACCGCCATGTGGGATGTTGATTCCACGATCATAGTCCCCATAGTCGTGTCGGCAAACGGCCTTATAGCGAAAAGTTTCGACCAACATCTCAAGAGACTTTCGCTAAGACGGTTGGATCAAAGGTCGGATGCAGAAGGCGGTCATCCTCGACACAGCGCGCATCGTCAGGAGGTTCCTCAGTCTGCAGCCCTAACCACCGGTAGCTTGGGTCCTGCCCCGCTGCTGGCGGCACTCTAGTTCTTAAGTTTTTTATAATGTTTATATTTTTTATATGTTTAGAAAAAACTAAGAAACTAAAAAAGGAAATAAATAAGTGAATAAATAATTACTCTTACTGCCGGTTTTTTAGCCGTCTCGCCTATTGTAAGGTATCCCTTAATTGAACTTTCAACTAAGTATCTGTTGTTTATCTCACGCGTCCTGCGTACGTCGCTTGCCGATATTATTTATACGCGGCTATCGGGGATCCTGCGCGGAACTTTCCGATAGAAAGTTGATACTCGTATCTCGTCGACTCGGCTCCCCAGGTTTATCAGTCTGGTGCACTGGCAGCGGATACTGTCTTGCCTTCGAACATAATGTCCTACTCATTCCGACACTCTTAACTACAAGAAATAAACAAAATGGCAAACAAAGGAACTGCCGATAGAAATGAAATCTTATTTGATAGATATTTGAAACAGAATTTGATAGCTCACTTTGGAAACTACGTGGGTGAAACCGGAGGGCGTGGCCATGACCATGGCCAGCTAGAAAAGCATCAGCATTTCTAGATGGCCAATGGGAAATGCTGATGCGTTTCGAGATGGCTAATGGCCATGGTCTCGAGTTCATCCGAAAATTTCTTATCGTTTCCGAGCGTGACGCTAAAATTCAATTCACAGCTCACGAAAAATCTGTCTGTGGCGTGACAAATTAAATTTTCACTTCAAAAAACGTTCAGTCTGTTTTGATATTGTTTTTGGAGCAATAATAGGTTTGCAGTTTACCGTCCGCTCGTCTGATGTAAAGCAACGATGCGGTCTACGATGGATGCTTACTTGAAGAAACCAGTTCACTCTCGGTTTGAAGACGCCAAGTTTGAAAGTATCGAGAAAAACTCACTCAGGCAGCCCTTTCCACAGCCTAGACAATCTTTTTACGAACGTGGAGTTAAACAAATGACAAACTTTTTATTGAGACAAAAACTTAATCTAGTATTAAAATGACTGTTGGACCCCACTCCGAAGACACAGTCCAAAACTAAGACCTATGCAGTCGCTGTCTCGTCTGACTACTGATTAACAGATAATAAATATGACTGCCAGTCTCAATCCCGAACTCCGGCCTCAGATATAGTTGGGTCACATTACATAATTATAATCCACATTTACATATTTTTGTCACAATCCTCTTTCCGCTGTTAGCCCACTCGGATTTCTGTCACAAGGCTTAGGCCAAGGTCATAATCCACCACGATGGACAAGAGAGCGAGTTCAGATGGGATTTGAACCTACGCTTCTGGTAGCAGATGGTCTCACCACTAGGTCACTACGACTCAAAAACCTGTCAGCGCTCATAGTCTCTTTCAGCGGGTATCGACGCACTCTTATGCTTTGATTTTTTAAACTATTATAAGGAGGTTACAGTTGACCGCCATCTCACCTCAAGTTAAGCAACGACGCGATATACAACGGAGAGTGCTTCTGGCTTACATTCAAGAAATATATTTACTCTCAATTTCAAGATACCAAGATTGTAACTATCAGGGAATTCGTTATCGTCGTTATCGTCGATGTCTGTGTGTCTGTCTGTGGCACCGTAGAGCTCAAACGGATGGGCCGATTTCGAAGCGGTTTTTTTTTTATTTGAATGTTAATATCCGTGCGGATGTTCTTAGCTATGTTTGGTTAATAATATCAATTCAAGATGGCCGCCGCCACAAAATGGCGGACAAAATATTTCTTCACAACCTACGTCAATATGAGTATCAAATGAAAAAGCTTGACTAGTAGAATACTATACACTATAAAAAAATTCAAATCCAAGATGGCCGCCACCACAAAATGGCGAATTATATTATTTTTTTAATTACTACCTCAATATGGGTATCAAATGAAAGGGCTTGACTAGTAAGTAGAATGTTGTACAGATAACAAATCTGAGGTAGTCGGGGGTTAATCAAAATTTTTTATTTTGTTCTTGTATACACTTCTATCATCGTACATAGGTCTCCTGCTGTATCATATGACCCATAAATTTTGTTCACGGGCCTGTAGTCTATAAAAGAAGTTGAAGTTGAACCCGTAGCGATATGTTCTGCTTTCGATGTACAGTTCCGACTGTGGAATGTGTTGCTTGAGTGGATGTTTCCTGAAAGTCGTAATCTTGGTTCATGACTGATGAGTCTGTAGTGGTTATCCGTTATCTTATCACGTAATCTCTGTCATCTTGATCACAGTGGGGACTACACGCAGTAGATAGCATGACGTTGACAAGAAAAAGAATAGGAAAATTATAGGTACCTACTTAGGTACTATGTTTAAAAAAAGTTACGGCTGGTCTAGTCAGGGGAACGGCGGCTGCCCATCCGGAGGGCCTGGTTTGAATCCAATTGGTGGAGTCCGAGGCCGAGTCCCAGCAATGGGATTATTTAGTACCTAGGTAGCTGTTATTTGACTGGCCTCGTGGCGTAGTGGGTAGTATCTCTGCCTGCGATGCCGAGGGTTGTGGGTTCGATTCCTACCCAGTGCAAATATTTGTGTGATGAACTCAAATGTTTGTACTGTGTCTGGGTGTTTCTATGTACAATAAGTATGTATTTAAAACTATATAAGTATTATATCAGCTATCGTGCCGCCATAGTACAAGCTTTGCTTAGTTTGGGGTCAGATGGTGTTGTGTGCGAATTGTCCACCAATATTTATTTATTTTTACGCTACACCAATCGGGGTTTCTTCCCTCGCCGCTAATGCCGAGGGCAAATAACGGCATTTTATATTATTGAGTTACGGGACGAGCAGGACATGCGCCTGATGGTAAGCACCATGTCTGCCACATAACAGCTCAGTGATACGCAGCTATTGGAACATGAAACGTCCAAATCATTACCTAGCACTGCACTGCGATCGTCACCCTGCTTGTCACTTCACAATGTTTGCATATGACTGCTTGCCGGTAGAATAACTGGCGAAGGTGTACTTCCCCAGACGGACTCTGCCATAAGTCCTGTCACTACAATGACTAATCTAAGTTTTGTGGGTTACACGTTAAATGCTGTGTAACCCACAAAACTTTCCTCTCCAAGTGCTGAACGGCTGTAAAGAAGTAAATTTTCTACATTTGTTCGTCTACAACAAGCGTGGATGTCTGCTTGTGATTGGCTGAATCGTGATAAGGTCTGCCTGATATGTACTCGTTATTTATTAGCGCACTTTCACTCGTTATCGAAGTCACAATAATGTAAAGTGACTCACTTGAGACTTGTGTTTTATTCCACGACTAGCGGTCCGATCCGGCTTCGCCCGTGGCACGTATACATATAGCCCATAGCACTCACGCACGCTCGCATTATCTGTCAGTCACGCAGATATTAAACAGTGAAATAATTTTTGGAGTAGTTCAAGAGATTAGTGAGTTCAAACAATAAACCTCTTCAACTTTATAATATTAGTATAGATAGTATTTTTTAACTTTTTTAGGTTTACACTTGACCGCCATCTCGCCTGATGTTAAGCGACGATGCGGTCTACGATGGAGCGTGTTTACCTAGAAAAAACCGATTCACTCTCGATTTGAAGACACAAAAATTATAACCAACAGGGACAACCCACTCAGGCAACGTATTCCACAGCCTAGACGTTCTTATCACAAAAGTAGAGTCAAATCTCTTCGTTCGTGTCTTTGGAACATCAACCATGAAACTGTATTACTATAATAGACTATATAAAAATTGGAAATTGGGTTTAAGTTTTTCGAGTATTCTTTTTAAGTGTATACTTCTTTTGGAGTGCTCGGAAAAAAAGATATCATCAAAAAGAAAACATCTCTCGCAACTTAGTTCTTCTAGTGTAAAAGTTGTGAGATCCATCCATGTAGCTAATATTAAGATACCAAGTCGGTTATTTTACTAAACCCCTAAAAGCGACCATCTGTTTTAAATTATTACGTAATAAGCTAACCTAACAACACCTTATAGTCACCATTTCCATAATAAATATCTGCTGTGGTTTGAGTACAATAGATTGTCGCAAAGCCGTTGGGGTTATTTACCCCAGATTTGAACTCTGCAGGTTCCAATTTCTGCGTTTCACTGCGACGTTATGGGCAGGCATGCTGCTTACCATCAGGTACATGTCCTGCTCGTCTTGCCACTCTATATAGTATTTAAAATAAAAACATAAAGCTGAGGGTTGGGTTGAGTGTCGTATTATTGGAGAAGCCTATATTTAGAAACTGGGAATGGGCCAATTTTGATATAATGATGTTGCATGCAGTTGTGTTGAAGTTACGGCTGGTCTAGTCGCGAGAACGGCGCCTGCCCATCTGGAGACCCCGAGTTCAAACCCCACACGCACCACTGTCTTTTCGAAGTCATGTGCGTGATGCCGCTAACTTAAAACGGCGAAGTAAAACATAGTGAGGAAACCGACATGTACCTAGAACCTTTCGAAGTCATGTGTCGTTCACCAACCCGCACTGGGCCAGCGCGGTGGATTATGGCCTTAACTGTCTCCTTGCGAGAGAAGGCCCGAGTCCCAGCAGTGGGAACATTTAATGGGCTGTTGATGTTGATACAGTTGTGTCAATAAAGTTTCGAGGCACCGGCACCGCCGGGGAAAAACATTGCAACATATTTCGTCATTTTAACGTTAGACGGAGGCTGATTCACGCGAGTCTAGAAACTAGATACTTCAATAATGTATCCTATAGTACTAGAGTTAGAAATCATTTTGACACGTAAATTCATTGTTGAGTATTAACAATTGACATACAATAAGCTAAATTTGTCATGTATAAGCAATAAGAGTATGTGAATAAATTTAACATGGTAACATGGTAAAATAATAAGGTGGACATTCCTCTCACACAACTCTAGCTAGCTCTAAACTAAGCAAAGCCCGTATTATGTGAGCCAGATAGTTGATATAATACTTACATAATTGTAGAAATATGACGTATATGTATATGCACCCAGACGCGGTACAAAAAATAGTTGTCATCATAATATATTTTCCTGGATGGGAGTCGAATCTACCGGCTCCGCAGATAGAGTTACCACCAACTAAGGCACCAGGACTGTTTAAAAAAAACAATGACCTAAGTATTAATGAACTTGTTGTGCATAAATTTGCAAGTAATTATAATATTTACTAGAAAAGCCTGATAGTCCCGATTCTCGTATCGGTGAACGACCTTATAGCGAAAACTCCACCAGCGTATTACTTTCCCTATCCAGTTCAATCCAAGGTCGGAAACAAATGGCAGTTATTCTCGTAGCTCCAGAAAACAACATTGTTCGTAAACATCATGAGAGATAGCTGACAAGTCAACAAGACACAAGAAAACCTAGCATTATTACAAGAACAAAATTAATAATTTTGATTAACCCCCGACTACCTCGGATTTGTAATTTGTACAACATTCTATTAGTCAAGCCGAAAATGTTATTTTTTTATTTTGTCAAGATTTTGTTTAGCTATATTCAGTATATTTCCGGGGAATACAGGTGTTCTCTTTAGTTTCTCGCCTAATGCTACGATGACGCCATCGTTATGACGTCAAATCATTTGAGAGCGGAATGAAATTATGAAATACTTTGATTCGTATTTTCGGAACTAAAAAAATGGTTACTATTTTGGGTTCCCAGCTGCTCGATAGAAAACCGGCTTGGTGTTATTAGATCATGAAGATTGTGAACATCTTGCGTGCCTCAATGCGTCAGCGAGAACTTGTTATACAGTGTTTGCCGAATAGGGGAAAGACTGATAAATAATAATATAATTTGATATCTATAAATAGAATACACTTGTTATCTATACTTTGGAAGGCGTTGCCCGAGTGAATGAATAAATATAAATCTGGGTGATTTCATATTAGTGTGAAAGGTCAATCGAGATTACGGTCAGCGCAGACCTATTATTATGATAAAGATAGCAAAGGCTTGTTCGTTAACTTGCGTCTTCGCAAGAATCCAAAGTTTGGTAGGCAGTAGTAGCCATCTGAGGCCACCAGATCCCTTTAATAAGAATAAATGTTCCAATGAAGAATTACGTTATTACTTGTTAGTAAATATAACTAAATATTAGTGACCATCTTCCTCCATCATCAGATCCTGGGTACTATTTAGAACCAAAGTACTCGTCGAAGCGGACCAAAAGACGAGGAAACGGATGCGAGGCACGAGGTCCACCCTGGGCATCACACTTTCCGGAATAAACTTTTCTATCCACCCCATCTAGGGATAGGCCTTCATGAAGCTTTTGTTTTCCGGCGCGTCACTGAAGCCAAATGCGGGGGTTCGGACGCCCCCCGCGAGGGCGCTCGCCGCAAGGGCGGTGACAAGTGGGTCAGGGCTGTTAGTGAGAGTGCGAGAAGTGACCCCGCGACTCTGACCCCAGGTCATTCCGGAGCAACCCGTGGGGGTTTTAATCGGTAGGGGCACCATGACCATGTCAAGCCCGAATTACCCTGGCATGTCCCTGGATAGCGGTTATGCCCCGTGTATTTCTAAAAGTCGAAATCACGATGGGGTTATGTCGTTTAACCACTGAGTTCCTACGGCCAAGACCCGGTTCTATCATCAGATCAGTTCTCAGAAGCTGGAAAAAATATACCTTTTGAGAGATTTCTTTGCGCGCCCTGTCGTGCGCCAAAGTCCATGACAGCATATTTTAAGTTTTTTTTTTTAAATAAAGAGTGACGAGACGATCAGGACATGTGCCTGATGGTAAGCAACATGCCTGACACATAACAGCACAGTGGCACGCAGCTATTGGAACATGAAGAGTCCAAATAATTACCTAGCACTGCACTGCGCTCGTCACCCAGAGGTCTAAGATCTTATATCTCTAAGCCCTGTAATTTCTCTGGAAACATTGCCCTTCAAACCGGAACACAGTAATGTTTGCACATTACTGCTTGGCGGTATAATAACTGGCAAAGGTGTGGTACTTCCCCAGGCGGACTCTGCCAAGAGTTGCCACTACTAAAAGTTAGTGTCATTATAACCTAAGCTAACGAAATTTGTTCTATATCTGAGTTGGTACGACAAATTTTCGATATGTGGCGTAGCAACGCGCGCAGGGTTCAGCGAATGTGTAAACAAAAGCTTTTGCATTGAATGTATGTGTTGTTTTCCGCAGGAGTGGCGCAGGCGCAGGCGGAGCGCGGGGCGCGGCATGGCGGGGGGGTACGCGTGGTCGCGGCGCGTGGGCGCGCGCGTGCGCACGCTGCGCGGGCTCGTGCTGGACACGCAGCGCGCGCTGCACGACGTGCGCGACATCCTGCCGCCCGGTGCGTGGATATACCTGCCAGGCTTCGGGAGTGCGACAACCTTGCCAGTCTTCCATATCGAGGACAAGTGCCCGGTTCGAAGAATGCCATAGAACAACCCGAGGATCTGCCGCCTAACTAAAACGGTCTTAGCTTTAATATTGCTATCTCTTTTATTTTCTTGAAAAATGATAGAGATAGCAAAGCGAAAGGAGCGCTGCTCTCTCTCTAAAGGCGACGGTTAGCTTCGCGACCGCGACACGAGACCGAGACTGGAGACTGCGACAGGCTCTTGACATTATTCGCGCTGAAACCGCGGCAGGAGACCGAGACACGTGTCGCGGTCGCAACGCGAACTGGCATCTTAAAGCTGCGTAACGCTGTTGCCCTGTTTCATCAAGGAGTGGGCAGACGATCGCTTTAGCCTGGTTCAGGTGGCGGTTGAGACCGTTCAATTTGGGCTTGTTCTTATCACACTGGGTAAGGTGTGTGCATTCTGTTGATTGTGCAGGCGTGCGCCAAAGTCCGTGACAGCACGTGTCTATCTTTTAAAGTTGCGTAATTATAACATAAGCTACCCAAATTTGTCCTAAGTCTGCGTTAGAACGAGCAATTTTCGATAGGTGCGCGCAGTGTTCAGCTAGTATGCTATATTGTTGCGTTCTCCTGCAGACGAGGAGGTCCCGGCGGTGGTGCGGGGGGTGGGCGCGCGCGCGGGGGGGCGCGCGGCGCTGGTGGTGCTGGGGCCGGCCGGCGCGCGCGCGCGGCTGCTGCACGCGCTGCTGGGCCGGCGCCTGCTGCCCGAGCGCGCGCCGCGCCCCGCCAGATGGGTGAGCCCTACACTTATACACCGCACCTTCGGTTTCACACCTCACTTTCATTTTCGCACCCCACCTTCATTTTCACACCTCACCTTCATTTTCACACCCCACCTTCATTTTCACACCTCACCTTCATTTTCACACCTCACCTTCATTTTCACACCTCACCTTCATTTTCACACCCCACCTTCATTTTCACACCTCTCCTTCATTTTCACACCCCACCTTCATTTTCGTACCCCGCCTTTATTTTTGCACCCCACCTTAATTTTGACACCCCACCTTAATTTTGACACCCCACCTTAATTTTCACATCTCACTATAATTTTGACACCCCACTTTAATTTTCACACCTTACCTTCATTTTCACCTCACCTTCATTTTCACACCTCACCGACATTTTCACATCTCACCTTCATTTTCACACCTCACCTTCATTTTCACACCCCACCTTCATTTTCACACCTCTCCTTCATTTTCACACCCCACCTTCATTTTCGTACCCCGCCTTTATTTTCGCACCCCACCTTAATTTTGACACCCCACCTTAATTTTGACACCCCACCTTAATTTTCACATCTCACTATAATTTTGACACCCCACTTTAATTTTCACACCTTACCTTCATTTTCACACCTCACCGACATTTTCACATCTCACCTTCATTTTCACACCTCACCTTCATTTTCACACCCTACCTTCATTTTGACACCTCACCGTCATTTTCACACATCACTCACGGGAGTAAACCAAACTGTTTAAATTTTATTTTTTGAGCCATCTAAAGAGGTGTCTTTAAAGTTCACACAGATACTGCTGGGCTCCCGTCGTGTTAGGCCGAGCTCGTGTGTAATGTAGGTGTGTGTGTGTGTCAGGTGCGCGTGCAGTTCGGCGGCAGCACGCAGGTGCGGCTCGCGCTCGCCAGCTCCGAGTTCGAGCTGGTGGAGCCGCTCGCCAGCCACGCCGCCGACTGGGCCGTGCTGCCCGAGGAGGTACTCCCCACATACCCTACTAACATACAAGCTTTAAATAAAAGTAGTCAAATGCGAGTCGGACTCGCCCATGAAGGCTTCCGTAGCAGCAAGTAACATAATACAAAAGTTCTTGTACTTCGTTGTTACTTTAATCAGTGTTTTTTGTCAATTTATGACGTATTAAAGAAAATTACTTACTAGATCTCATTCAAACCAATTTTCGTTGATAGTTTACATGGTAACGTACATCATACAATTTTTTTTTATTTATGTCATTCTCTTATTTAAGAAGTTACAGGGGGGACACTTTTTACCACTTTGAAAGTATCCCTCGCGAAAACTATTCAGTTTAGGAAAAAATATGTTAGAAACCTCAATATCACTTTTGATGACTTATCCATAGATACACCACGCGTATGGTTTGGATCAAAAAAAAAATTGAGTTCTATGTATGGGACATCCCTAAAATTTTTTGCTTTTTTTCTATTTTTGGATCAAAATCTTAATGCGGTTTACAGATTACATCTACTTACCAAGTTTCAATAGTATAGCTCTTATAGTTTCGGAGAAAAGTGGCTGTGACATACGGACGGACAGACAGACAGACGTGACGAATCTATAAGGGTCCTGTATTTTGCCATTTGGCTACGGAACCCTAAAAATTGCCAGTCTTAGGAAGTGCCGATAGAAGTGAACACTTATAACTCAGAATTTGATAGTTTACTTTGGAAAGTACGCGGGTGAAACCGGAGGGCGTGGCCATGAGCGTCGTGGCGAAACCGGAGGACGTGGCCAGTGGCCATGGTCCCGAGTTTACACGAAGATTTCTAATCATCCTCGAGCGTGAAGCTACAATTAAATTCACCCACCCACGCTCACGAAAAATCTTTCTGTGGTGCACCAAAGGAAGTTTTCACTCAAGAAAAAAACTACTAACAGAGCCATCTTCCACCTCCATCAGACCCTGGTTACCACCTAGCATCAAGGTACTCAGATCAAACAACCAAACTCGATGGGGTTGGTGTCGTTTCATTACAGAGTTTCTACCTTCACATTTCGGTTCCACCCCGTCATGGAGACTATTTAGCTGTGTTGCAAATTTTCAAGCCAATCCATCGTGGTTGAGCAACAAACATTCAAACTTCTAGGCCAACCTTTTATCTGAGTCCTCGCCTGCGGGGCACAGAAGCGCGGGGTATTACGTCAAAGGAGACTGAGGCAAGTGCGGGCGGTGGGGGCGCTTAGCGAAATGAGCGATTACAAAAATTCGCCCGCCGCCCGCACTTGTCTCATGAAACCTTGCTAGTTGGTGGAGTTAAAAGATAGAGAGAGTATCCAAGCTAGCTCCGGTGAACATGAGTAGAAGTAATTAAAGGAGTTGTTAATAAAAACCGCGAGTTTAACTAATTAGATTTTATTATCGTATAAAGTTTACAGTTACCACTGGATGGGTGGTCTAAATGTAGTAGTAGTTCTGGGGGTAGTATAAGTTGAAATTAAAGAGAGGGTCGGGGTCGTCTGCAAATCGAGGGAATTATAGTGCAATTCTGGTGGGACACACTGGCCTGTGTAAGCCGCGGAGAGTCGGGTCGCAGTCCTTCCGGGGGTTCAGTGGTGGCAGCTGGACATGGCGATGGTGCTCCTTGTGTCCTACACGGGGTAGCTCTTCTGTTTCACCCGAAGGGAGTGGAGGGCTGCTACCTCAAGATTTATAGTTCCCTTGGCATATCAGCCGGCCATAAGAGTTGGCCGTTAGGGACTCAACCCGGTGCTGGAACCCTGGAATTGGTCGAAGGTGACCATTAGAATGTTGCCCCCCAATACGAAGATAACTGCGACATCCGCGGCCTGCTTCGTCGAAGCAGAACAGAACCCAAAGTGGTCCGCGCATGATTGATAATTATGATGAGGCAGTCATCTTTACATTTTGGTTGTACACTGAGTAAATCACACTTACATAAAGAAGCATAAGTATGAGAAATAGCAGGAAAGTTTATAACGGTCGAAGGAAAATCAACCGTCATTCACTTTTCTAGACGCAGGTAGGTCAATGACCTTCGATTCCGACTTATCGAACTCGCCGGCCGTTGACCCGTGTTCGATTGTCATAAGGTAATTTGCTGAATCCAAACGAACATCGTTCTGTCGCGGGGTCTCCCCCGTAAATCATCGGCAGACAAATTCGATGAGCAGTAAAACTAACACAATTCATACACCATATGTTTTACACAATTGTACACGTAATGTGAACAGTGATGCAACAGCGATATATAATGTAAATTGGAACACTTACCCTACGGGGTTTTCGTTGCACTTATAACTTTTAAGCTTTCGGACAGTATTTAGTTTTATTTCACTTTTTATAGTTATTAGAAAAATTATTTGTAAAATGGCTTCTGCCTCAAGTCAGCTTTTCTTTTATAATTGTATGCCCTTCGGCGTCGTCTCTCGCCATTGGGTGATTTGAATTTGTCGCGTCCCGATTGGTCCGCGACACCGTTCCGTTTACCATCTACGGCCGTTTTACGATTTAAAGGTTTCCTAAGACGGCAAGTCTATTTTTGATTATTTTAAGGGAACGGTGGAATTGAACACCGTTACACTCAGTCCCCTTTGTCGTCATACCCCCCGCGCCCCGCGCCCCTGTACCGCGCAGCCGAGGACTCAGATAAACGGTCGGCCTAAAATAATTTAGTAGGATTGTTCTCTGAGTATTTTAAAATAGATATTAAGTTCAAATGCCCAAAGCTATCAAAATATTGCTAACCATTTCACTAATTCATTATTGATTGATGACCAGTTCAAGATATAATTTGGTAGACAATAAACAAGTTAATGTGACTATTGACGTACCTGCCAGGACCTGATGCAGAAGGGAGAAGGCGACCTCAGCACGGTGCTGGAGGTGGAACTCAACAACCAGTTCCTGCGGGACGGCCTCATCATCATCATACCTCCAGGTGATTATACCCTGGATGTCTAGATCCAAAGAGTTTACATATACTACGTATAGAGTTAGATTTTCCGCACGTTTCCTTTGTGTCAATTGTAAGCAGATGACGTGCTTAGGTACTTTCTATGGCAACAGAGTGATGTGCCGCGACAAAAGTACGACACTTCCACAAGAGCGACAAGGCAAGAAAGATGCTACCCGTGCTTTCGGTGTAAAGCGTTTGTGCCAACTCTGTACGTAGTATAAGTAAACTCTTTGTCTAGATCATTCATTAAGATCTGTACCTATTTATTAAACACTTTTTTGGATTGTAAATATACACGGTTAAAACTCTGTTTAAAATATAAAGTACCACTATACGTTCCAAATAATTGAATTTGTATTTGTAAATTATTAGTACTGCACGACGCTCGTCAATACGTTCTACCTCCGTCGCCTGCACTAGCGTCGACTTGGGAGTCCAAAACCCTTCAAATAATCATTTGAAGAGTAAATCAGTTTCTTCTGAGAAAGCACGCTCCATCGTAGACCGCATCGTCGCTTAACATCAAGCGAGAAGGTGTTCAAACGTAAACCTATAAAAAAATGTAAAAAACCCCTGGCATACCCCACTTCATGTCCGGGCCATCATTTCACGGCCGGTCATTTCACACACAACACCATCTGACCCCAAACTAAGCAAAGCTTGTACTATGCAAGCCGGATAGCTTATAAATATAATACTTATTTAATTGTAGATACATACTTATTATACATAATAAGAATAAAATTAAAAATTTTGATTACCCCCTGACTACTTCGGATGATTTGTAATCTGTACAACATTCTACTAGTTAACCCTTTTCATTTGATAGACATATTGAGGGAGTTGTGAAAAAAGAAATGTATTTCGTCATTTTGTGGTAACGGCCATCTTGGATTTAAAATTTGTCACAATGCATGGTATTCTACTATGCAGCCCATAGTCAAGCCCTTTTTTGTTGATACCCATATTGAGGTATGTTGTGAAGAAATATTTTGTCCGCCATTTTGTGGAGGCGGCCATCTTGAACTGATATTTACCAAACATAGCTTAGAACATCCGCACGGCAATTAACCTTCGAATTCAGCCCATCCGTTTGAGCTCTACGGTGCCACAGACAGACACACACACACAGAGACAGACAGACATCGACGTCAAACTCATAACACCCTTTTTGTTAGGTCGGGGGTTAAAAATACACAGACCCCCAGTACAAATACTTGTATTCATCACACAAATATTATTTTAATTAAATTAAATTAGCCATCAGATAACAAGACCTAGGGATGGGGTAGTTGTTGTCTGATGCTCAGGGTGGAGGCACCACGTGGAGGCTACCGAGCCTCGCACCCCACGCTAAACACTCTGAGATGTTAAGAGTTACCTTTTTGCTCTGTTTTCTCTGAAAACTACTATTACAAACCGGAACACATTATTTTTTTTACTAAATTGTTATGTTAATAGTATTTTTCTTCCATTTTCAGATCTTCCAGCAGACCCGGGAACATACAACCACATAGAGCTGAAATCCATTCACTCCGAATTTTATCGAAAACGGGCCAGCATTTTGAAAAACTTTAACTGCATCTTCCTCTACGCCATCGATAGTATGGGGAAGAACATATTTAGTGATAACATTTGTGGAAATACGAACTTGTTGAGGAGTGATGAGGATTTCTGGGATACGTTTAATTTATATACGGGAGTGAAAAGTGAAAGTGATAAAGAGAGGAGTGACAGTTACAGTGATAATGTGGGGGAGGAGAGGGTGGGGTGGGCGGGGTGGGACCTCGACGAGCCGGCGGTCTTCTCACCTGAGGTAAATAGCTTGGATATTTTTTTTTTGAAGGATTGGATCTGCCAACTCGCACTTGGCCAGCGGCATTGATGGCATTGTCTGTCTTTTTGGGATATGTTCCCAGGCTTCAAGCATATAATAGACTAGCGGTCCGTCCCGGCTTAGTCCGTGGTACATCCCTACATTTCGGGAGTAACTAATTTACCCCAGATGCAACAGGTAACTGATGCCATACCTCGTAAGTGGAGCTAATATTATCAAATTAATGTTAACTTTGTAAGCCTATGAAACATAATTTGTACCGCAATTAATTTAAATCCAATTATTTTTATGGTGATACAGTTTATTTAAACTCCCCATAAAGTAAGGAGATTTTGTTGTTGGGTAACTCTCATTGTACACCAACGCTCCTGACAATTTTATTTTTTATTTCTAAATAAAGAGAGACGAGACGAGCAGGACATGTGCCTGATGGCAAGCACCATGCCTGCTACATAACAGTTCAGTGACACGCAGCTATCGGAACATGAAGAGTCCAAATCACTACCTAGCACGGCACTGCGCTCGTCACCCAGAGATCTAAGATGTTATATCTCTGGAAACAGCGCTTTCACACCGGCACGATATCGTGTTGTAAGTAAATACGAAAGCTAAGGGATACATAAGATTGTTGAAAAAATATTGGCCATGTGAATGTGTAATGGTAACCATGGTAACACGACATGGCCATCTGAAAATACTGACGCATTTCTAGATGATCATGGTCCTCAGTTAACCCGAGGATTTCTTTAATAAACGAGCTTGACGCTTGAGCTCAATTCATAGCCCACGAAAAAGCTGTGTGCGGGGCGCCAAAAGAAGTTTCGACTTCAAAAGTATATGTCTGTGTTTCCAGCGCTGCCTGGAGCTACTGCAAATGCGCGAGCTGAGTGCGCACGCGCAGCCGCTGCTCGTGCTGCTGAGGAGCGCGCGGGGCGGGAGGTGAGGGGGAACACGACCCCTATTAGGGATGTTAACAATTTTTCGGAAATGCTTTTGTTTTGAAGATTGATTATTTCAAAATATTTGTATTTTCGATGAGTAAATGTATAATATTAGACTAATTTTGAATTTTGCCGCTAAAACACTAAGGACTGCAATGACGTCACTAGTCGCAAAACATTGGTCGCGATTCATGACTGTATGTCCAGTTTATGTGTTTTCTTATCATTACTTGAATACAAACAATCAAAATCGTCGTCGCTAACATCGCAAATTTAATAAAAATGCAGAAAAGTAAACAGTTTAGTCAGTTTTCGACAGCTTGTTTTGCGAAAAGTGACGTAATAAGTCATATTAGCGTTTCCAGTCACGTGACAACAGATTAAAAATATAGCATTTAAAATCATTTATAATAAATTTACTACGTAATGTTAAACTAATAATGTGATTTTCGATATTCTAATAATACAAACTGTCATGAAATTAACATTAAACATTAAAATGTGATTACATCTCTAATGGGTCAACAGTCATCGTTAACATTAGCCGGAAGACGTCCACCTTTGCTGAACGTAGACCTCCCCCCCCGCAACTTGCGACAGCGACCTTTGTGAGGTCATCTGTCCATCTAGTGGGAGGCCGTCCAACACTGCGTCTTCCGGTTCGTGGTCGCCACTCGAGAACCTTTCTTCCCCATCAGTTGTCAGTACAGCGAGCGATAAATTAGCCACTCCACAGACTCCGGGGTCCGTGATCTTTGTCATTACAATTATCTTTTTTTTTACACATTTCTTGGATAAGGAGAAGAGAAAAATAGTAGGGAGTTGGGTACATTTGAAATCTAATTCTAGTGATCGTCTGTAGAGCCGATCACTACCGGTTGGGATTCCGCTAGTAATCGACTGGACATCGAGTGTTTGCCTAATTGCCTTTTTCCATTTGCCTAAGCTGCCTCCTCCGGGAAGAGGCCTCCTAAAGCCTCCACAACGGCCGCATTTCTGTCCCTGATGGACATCTGTAAGTTAAAATCTCGGATGGTCTTCGGTGATGCAGCCCACGCTCGCCGCACGAACCGACCGATGGCGTCGTCGGCGTCGTCAGCGTAGTATGTGAAGGTCCCGTGTGCCGTGAGATTGCAACTACCGCATGGGGCACGCTCTCGTGCAGCTTCATGTTTGCCTTGGTTTTGATTACGATTACCGACTCGTATGTTAGTCCCTGAGCTTCATGGATGGTAAGGATGCGTGACCCGGTGCCTGACTCATAACCCTGGCTTGCCAGGGTCTCCTTTTCCTCTTGAGTGTGAACTAAAATGAGGGTGTTTGGTTGGGTGTTGGGTATTTGCGCTTCCTTATACCTCCTTGCTCTAGGGACTTTATACGGGACGCTGAGGAGTACATACCGGAGTATATTTCCCTCAACTGTAACACAGCTTGCTATACAAATACAGTATGTAAGTCGTAATAACCATAAGATTGAAAGTCGACTGGGTGGCAGTATTTTTTTGTTACGGTTTTATATCTTCCATCTCTCTCTTTCTTAGCGCTTTCTCACAAAAAAATTTATTCGATCTCCGCGCTCAAGGCCCGCCATAAAAGCTATGCAATAGCTTAAAAATACACCATAGAGTAAAAAATATACCATTGTAATTAGTAGTTGATCATGTTAGATCATCATTATTGTTTTACCAAATTATTAAAGAACGACAAAGATCATCAAATTTCTAGAGTCATGGCGTCACTTGTGAGTAAAAATCGTACCCACAAGTGCGTCACTCGGAACTACTGAACGCTGTATCTTCGATGTTTTTTGTTTGTGAAATAAAATAAATAATACCTGTACAAAATTTTTTGCAATCTTAACTGATGGACAATTTTTGGATTTATGGCCCATTCCGAAATCTCTGACAAAATGTTCTGATATTGCAGTAGGCTTCAGAACTCATTTAATTTTGTTATAATGTGTGATCAGTGTGTTTAACACTGTCATAGTATCAGTTAATTTAATCTAATTCTAGGAACAGACCTTATGGCAGTTTCAGATTGAAATACTTCAATGTCGCTATTCCAATATTGATATTTTGACTTCTAACTTCTTTTTGAACGCAACCATGATACCTATACACATACACACACACATAATAAGTACCACTGGATAGGTTAAGATCGTTAAAGAATCGTAATTTAATTCCGGAATTGAAAACCTTCCGTTATTACACGCCCAGAATTGATTGACATAATTTTAAACTTTAAAAGAATTTTGTATATACACATTTTATGTCATCAGGTACCAAGTTATTTGATAAGGTCTAAAATAAATAAATCAGAATGGTTTCGCAGAATGTCGAAGTCTCCGGAACCGGCTCACGAGAGCGAGCGAGATAGACTGACGTGCGAGAACGAGCGAGACAGACTGACGTCCGAACAGACCGCCTTCATGAACGAGCTCGTCGACCAGTGGGAGCTCATGAGTATGTGATTTACTTTAATATTATCGGTTTGAAGGGCAATGTTTCCAGAGAAATTACAGGGCTTAGAGATATAAGATCTTAGATCTCTGGGTGACGAGCGCAGTGCAGTACTAGGTAATGATTTGGACTCTTCATGTTCGAATAGCTGCGTGTCACTGTGCTGTTATGTGTCAGGCATGTTGCTTATGAATTCAAATATTTGTACTGCGCCTGGGTGTTTTCTATGTTTAATAAGTATGTATTTAAAAATATATAAGTATTATATCAGCTATCTGGCTTCCAAAGTACAAGCTTTGCTTAGTTTGGGGTCAGATAGTGTTGTGTGTAAATGTCTACCCATTTTTATTTATATTTAATCTATATATATAAAAGCGAAAGGTCACTCATCAAGGAATCTCAGAAACTACAAATGCTAGGCATCTGAAATTTTGCATGGAGGTCCCTTTTAGCATGTAAGCACTCGCTAAGTCGGGGTTTTGAGAAATTCATCCCGTAAAGGGGGTGAAACAGGGGATGAACGGTTGTATGAAAATTGGTCCTATTTGAAGCATGAAATTTTGTCTTCACGTTTTTGGTTAATGAGAAATTAAATTGTGTATCATGATATTTGGAAATCCACCCTCCCTGAGGGTAAAATAAGGGTTGAAGTTTTATGTGAAGTCCGCCCGCCCGTTCGTAGAAGCTTGAAAAGTTCAATTAATGATCTAGGTCAACAGATAAAAAATATCATGGTTTCTGGAAGTCTACTGAGGAGCACCTCGTCTCGTCACCACGTCTCCGAAATGGCTGAACTGATTTTAATGTGACTTTCACAGCAGTAATGTTGTTAGAACATTTAATTTTTTAATTTTCAAAGATGTTTTTTAAACTTTTGTGGGTTGTTTACACTTGACCGCCATCTCGCCTGATGTTAAGCAACGATGCGGTCTACGATGGAGCATGTTTACTTTAAAGAAATCAATTCATCCTCCAGATGTAGATAGTGAATGTATTATCCGATGATTCAAATTACGATTGCTGTAATAACTTATAACGTTTCACGCGTACGAAGTCGCGGGTAACAGCTAGTATCTTAAATCTCTTAGTAACGAGCACAGTGCAGTGCTGGATAATGATTCATGTGCCAGTAAATACTTTGCTAGATTTAGAAATTACTGGATTAAGAGATAAAGCACTTTATATCTGCGGGTGACGAGCGCTGTGCGATGCTAGGCAAAGATTTAGACTCTGCTGTTATAGACAGGCGTGTTGCTTATCATCAGGCACGTGTCTTGCTCGTTTCGTCTAATATGGATAGTATGCTGATAAATACAGTGTCAAATTAAAATGACGAGTAAATTTAATTAGGTATATTTCGCTCATCTGACACATAAAATAGAATGTTCTTGATTTCATAGAGACCAGGTACACATTTTTTTATATATAATCATAATATTAGATTATAAGATATAATGATAGATCAAAAGTAGGATAGTAATAATTTAAAATTATTGGTAATAGTAATTATCAATATCATATCAATACTATCAACACTTCAATACTAATATTATAAAGCTGAAGAGTCTGTTTGTTTGAACGCTAGGATCTCGGTAAGTGCTGGTCCGAATTGAAAGATTATTTTTCTATTGGATAGTCCATTTATCGAGGAAGGCTATAGCCTATAGAAAATAACGCTACTATTAACAGAAGCGGAACATGAATCAAGAATGTATCAAAATCGGGAAAAAAAAATCCTTGTTGAGAGTTTTCGTACGTTTCGAGCTTTGATATGACACATGACAGCATGTGTCTAAGATTGCGTCATTGAATATCACAGATTACATACCTCTTGAATATAAAACCTTTGCTAATCTCTGAGTTGGTACGACCAATTTCCGACAGGTGGCGTAGCAGGTAGCTGAAGAGGTGTTTTGTTTGAAAGCGATATTTTCAGGAATGACTGAACCGATTTCTAAAATTTTTTCACCGTTGGATATGTGCCCGCACATCTCGATGAGTGCTATATATGTTCCACGGGCGAAGCCGGGGCGGACATCTAGTCAATAAATATAATATCAATCTTTTCCCTTTCAGCGGGTCCTCCACAAAAGCACTACATAAAAAGCAAATGGCTGATTCTCGACGACGCCGAGCTGATGAGTACAGTCGACCTCAAGCACGCGCCGGCGTACACCGCGGCCGCGCACGCCGCGGGCGAAACTTGCGGGAAGGGCCGTAAGGAGGATAAACTCGTGCGGAGTAGAAGCGTCCTCCTCAGTACGGTGGCGAAGTTTGCCACGGAAGCCATGCATAGCTATCTGCTCGAGTACTGCACTAGGCTGAGTGAGGTTTGTGCTAATTTAGACCTTATTACATAGGGGCAAAGTACTCAATTCCTTTGACGAAGATTGTAGCGTGGGGAAATGACAGGGAAGGTAAAGGTAAAGTTTGACCAGTGCAAGTTTAGACCTTATTAAACGAGTGCGAAGTTATAAATTTGTTGACAAAGATAGCAGCGCGGTAAATTCGTCAATTTACCGCGCCTTAACCTCCCGTCGGAGGTTAAGGCTAAAGTTTAGCTAGTTTAAATTTAGACCTTATAACATGAGTACGAAGATTTCAGTTTGCTTGGCGAAGGTCGCAGTGTGAGCAACTAAAAGCCGGGGAAGGTACAACTAAAGTTTGGCCAGTGCAAATTTAAATCCTATTATACGAGGACGAAGTTATCAATTTGTTTGGCAAAAGTGTGATAAACTGGTGGGTGGGCAGACTCTGTCATCCAGGTACTGCTAGTAGTGACCGTAATGTGTCAGTAACAAGGTCTCTTTTGGCTTGTAGGTGCACATCCGCCTGGTGCAGCGGCAACTGTTTTGGCAAAGGTCGCAGTGTGAGAAACTGGCGGGTAGACTCTGTCATCCTGGTACTGCTAATAATGACTTTAGTGTGTCAGTAGCAAGGTCTGTTTCGGCTTGCAGGTGCACATCCGCCTGGTGCAGCGGTTCATCCTGACGTCGTTCGAGATGGCGCGCGAGCTGCAGGTGGTTCCCAAGAAGATCCAGTACGTGGCCGTGCACGAGCAACATCTGTTCGAGGTCTGGACACTCTATCTGTTGACTACAGATACAGATGTGGATACTTAGAACTGAAACTCAAAAAAAATTTTTTCATCAAAACCATATGTGTGTGTTGTCTATGAATAGGTCTTCAATTATGATGTTTGAATGAGATCTAGTAAGTAGTTTTATTTGAATACGTCATAAATTGACTATTGTTAAAACACTGATTAAAGTAACAACGAACTACAAGAACTTTTGTATTATGTTACTTGCTGCTACGGAAGCCTTCATGGGCGAATCCGACTCGCACTTGACCACTTTTTTGTGTGTATGTTACGCGATAGCTCCGCCAATTTTAAATAAATTTTGGTAGTTCTTTTTTTGTTTGGTAGATCATAGTTCAGAGGTCGGCCATTTACATTTAATTGAAATCAGTTTTTGAAATATGAACAAAAAACTAAATTTGCTTTTGTGTATTTAGACTATGTAGTGATAATACTTTCATGCAATTTCGTCAAGCGCGTGAATTTAATTTTAAACTGAAGGGGGTTGTTGTTTTTTCGGAGAAAATAAATTAAGAAGCAATCATTTCTCATAGGAGGACAATCCGCTTCGTGATGTAACGCGTCACGGTGCCAGTCTGGCTTCCCTTTCTCTCACACATGCGGCAGTGGTAGGCAAGCTTCTCTTCTCTCACTCTAACCCACAATGCTAGTCGTGTGGCGGACAGACCCCCCATTGCAAACGTGTCGTAACCTTCTTTTAAAATTTGTATAAAATTTTATCACTTCTGTCGCGCGCCCTGAAACGCACACGTTTTTTTAACTTTAATAGGTGTACACTTGACCGCCATCTCGCCTGATGTTTTCGTGCGGTCTACCCGATTCGTTTTGCCATTTGGCCGTTGAAGATTCACTTCTGATATGCGGCCTTGTAGCGACAAAGATAAAAAAATTATTTAATAGTGTGTCGTACAAGTAGTTTGTCCGCGATAGACTCTTAAACTACTTAGCCGATTTTAATCATCGCACACCGTGTGCAGTTTCTTCCAACTATATAGAAATATAGGATAATTTTTATTTCGATAAATAGCCTTTATATGACATTATCCGAGCGAAGCCGGAACGAGGCTCTAATGATTTTGTAAAAAATAGATAATAAATGTATGACTTATGTTTTGTCTGTCAGACGATATACGAGAAGTTCAGCTCCGGGGAGAAGAAGCAGGAACTGGTGGAGCTGATGGAGGAGGTGCTTCAGGAGATGGAGGCGGAGGTGACCGCCATGGACTGGAGCGTCGACGGTAACCGTCCCCGTGCACACATAGGAACTGCGCCATCACTCTTTCAAAATTGTACACTGTAACTGTAACAATAAAAAAATTGATCGAAAAGATTTAATCTGTTTTTGAAGATGCCTAAACTTGGGGCCGATATAACTAGGACTAGGAACTTTCGTTTTAGGAGGAGTGTTATAAAGTTCCGACCCATAATGTGAGTCAGCTTCCCTGACTTCTTGAGAGAGTGGTATAGCATCCAGCTTGTCGGCGTTGCGTATGTTGCGAGAATGTCTCTCTCCTCGCGTGTTGCACGATTCTAGGTTATATCTGACATACACAGCCACTTGGTAGATCAAGATAGCAGTATAGATTTTATTTTTTAACTTTTATAAGTTTACACTTGACCGCCATCTCGCCCGATGCTAAGCGACGATGCGGTCTACGACGTGTTTACCTAGAGAAAACCAATTCACTCTCGATTTAAAGACACAAAGTAATCATCGGGGAAAACCCACTCAGGCAACGTATTTCACAGCCTAGAAGTTCTTATCACAAAAGTAGAGTCCAAGCTCTTCGTTCATCTTTGGAACATCAACCAGCTCGCTTTTTCGAGCTGCGAGCATAACTGCAAAAAAGGGTAAGGTGCTATTAGATCGTGCAAATCACTCGCACACTCCGAAAACTGTGTGTGCCATACTCCGAAGTGTATCCGATAAAAAACCGATAGGCTAGCAATTTTCGGCGATGTTCAAGACTTGAAGTCTTGATTGTGTTCGGCAGACCTCCCGTGGCACCAGGACCGCAGCCTGGCGTCGAGCGCGTCCCTCCCCGCGCCGCCCGCGCGCCCCGCGCCCGAGCGTGTGCCCTCCGACGGGGAGGAGGCGCTGGCTTCCTCCTCGCTCAACCTCGACGAGTACGACATCATCGACGACAGCTACAGCGACTGCTACAACGTGAGTCACTCGCCTCTAGGACAGCTACAGCGACTGCTACAACGTGAGTCACTCGCCTCTGGGACAGCTACAGCGACTGCTGAGTCACTCGCCTCTGGGACAGCTACGCTACTGCTACAACGTGAGTCACTCGCCTCTAGGACAGCTACAGCGACTGCTACAACGTGAGTCACTCGCCTCTAGGACAGCTACAGCGACTGCTACAACGTGAGTCACTCGCCTCTGGGACAGCTACAGCGGCTGCTACAACGTGAGGTCACTCGCCTCTAGGACAGCTACAGCGACTGCTACAACGTGAGTCACTCGCCTCTAGGACAGCTACAGCGACTGCTACAACGTGAGTCACTCGCCTCTAGGACAGCTACAGCGACTGCTACAACGTGAGTCACTCGCCTCTGGGACAGCTACAGCGACTGCTACAACGTGGTCACTCGCCTCTGGGACAGCTACAGCGACTGCTACAACGTGAGTCACTCGCCTCTGGACAGCTACAGCTACAGTGACTGCCTACAACGTGAGTCACTCGCCTCTGGGACAGCTACAGGACTGGTACAACGTGAGTCACTCGCCTCTGGGACAGCTACAGCGACTGCTACAACGTGAGTCACTCGCCTCTGGGACCTACAGCGACTGCTACAACGTGAGTCACTCGCCTCTGGGACAGCTACAGCGACTGCTACAACGTGAGTCACTCGCCTCTGGGACAGCTACAGCGACTGCTACAACGTGAGTCACTCGCCTCTAGGACAGCTACAGCGACTGCTACAACGTGAGTCACTCGCCTCTTGGACAGCTACAGCGACTGCTACAACGTGAGTCACTCGCCTCTGGCGACTGCTACAGCTACACTCGCGACTGCTACAACGTGAGTCACTCGCCTCTGGGACAGCTACAGCTACAGCGACTGCTACAACGTGAGTCACTCGCCTCTGGGACAGCTACAGCGACTGCTACAACGTGAGTCACTCGCCTCTGGGACAGCTACAGCGACTGCTACAACGTGAGTCACTCGCCTCTGGGACAGCTACAGCGACTGCTACAACGTGAGTCACTCGCCTCTAGGACAGCTACAGCGACTGCTACAACGTGAGTCACTCGCCTCTAGGACAGCTACAGCGACTGCTACAACGTGAGTCACTCGCCTCTGGGACAGCTACAGCGACTGCTACAACGTGAGTCACTCGCCTCTGGGACAGCTACAGCGACTGCTACAACGTGAGTCACTCGCCTCTGGGACAGCTACAGCGACTGCTACAACGTGAGTCACTCGCCTCTGGGACCTACAGCGACTGCTACAGCGTGACAGCGACTGCTACAACGTGAGTCACTCGCCTCTGCTACAACGACAGCTACAGCTACTGCTACAACGTGAGTCACTCGCCTCTGGGACAGCTACAGCGACTGCTACAACGTGAGTCACTCGCCTCTAGGACAGCTACAGCGACTGCTACAACGTGAGTCACTCGCCTCTGGGACAGCTACAGCGACTGCTACAACGTGAGTCACTCGCCTCTGGGACAGCTACAGCGACTGCTACAACGTGAGTCACTCGCCTCTGGGACAGCCAGCGACTGCTACAACGTGAGTCACTCGCCTCTGGGACAGCTACAGCGACTGCTACAACGTGAGTCACTCGCCTCTGGGACAGCTACAGCGACTGCTACAACGTGAGTCACTCGCCTCTGGGACAGCCTCAGCGACTGCTACAACGTGAGTCACTCGCCTCTGGGACAGCTACAGCGACTGCTACAACGTGAGTCACTCGCCTCTGGGACAGCTACAGCGACTGCTACAACGTGAGTCACTCGCTCTGCAGCTACAACGTGAGTCACTCGCCTCTGGGACAGCTACAGCGACTGCTACAACGTGAGTCACTCGCCTCTGGACAGCTACAGCGACTGCTACAACGTGAGTCACTCGCCTCTGGGACAGCTACAGCGACTGCTACAACGTGAGTCACTCGCCTCTAGGACAGCTACAGCGACTGCTACAACGTGAGTCACTCGCCTCTGGGACAGCTACAGCGACTGCTACAACGTGAGTCACTCGCCTCTGGGACAGCTACAGCGACTGCTACAACGTGAGTCACTCGCCTCTAGGACAGCTACAGCGACTGCTACAACGTGAGTCACTCGCCTCTGGGACAGCTACAGCGACTGCTACAACGTGAGTCACTCGCCTCTGGGACAGCTACAGCGACTGCTACAACGTGAGTCACTCGCCTCTGGGACAGCTACAGCGACTGCTACAACGTGAGTCACTCGCCTCTGGGACAGCTACAGCGACTGCTACAACGTGAGTCACTCGCCTCTGGGACAGCTACAGCGACTGCTACAACGTGAGTCACTCGCCTCTGGGACAGCTACAGCGACTGCTACAACGTGAGTCACTCGCCTCTGGGACAGCTACAGCGACTGCTACAACGTGAGTCACTCGCCTCTGGGACAGCTACAGCGACTGCTACAACGTGAGTCACTCGCCTCTGGGACAGCTACAGCGACTGCTACAACGTGAGTCACTCGCCTCTGGGACAGCTACAGCGACTGCTACAACGTGAGTCACTCGCCTCTGGGACAGCTACAGCGACTGCTACAACGTGAGTCACTCGCCTCTGGGACAGCTACAGCGACTGCTACAACGTGAGTCACTCGCCTCTGGGACAGCTACAGCGACTGCTACAACGTGAGTCACTCGCCTCTGGGACAGCTACAGCGACTGCTACAACGTGAGTCACTCGCCTCTAGGACAGCTACAGCGACTGCTACAACGTGAGTCACTCGCCTCTAGGACAGCTACAGCGACTGCTACAACGTGAGTCACTCGGTCTCTCTGGAACAGCTACAGCGACTGCGACTGCTACAACGTGAGTCACTCGCCTCTGGGACAGCTACAGCGACTGCTACAACGTGAGTCACTCGCCTCTGGGACAGCTACAGCGACTGCTACAACGTGAGTCACTCGCCTCTGGGACAGCTACAGCGACTGCTACAACGTGAGTCACTCGCCTCTGGACACAGCTACAGCGACTGCTACAACGTGAGTCACTCGCCTCTGGGACAGCTACAGCGACTGCTACAACGTGAGTCACTCGCCTCTGGGACAGCTACAGCGACTGCTACAACGTGAGTCACTCGCCTCTGGGACAGCTACAGCGACTGCTACAACGTGAGTCACTCGCCTCTGGGACAGCTACAGCGACTGCTACAACGTGAGTCACTCGCCTCTGGACAGCTACAGCGACTGCTACAACGTGAGTCACTCGCCTCTGGGACAGCTACAGCGACTGCTACAACGTGAGTCACTCGCCTCTAGGACAGCTACAGCGACTGCTACAACGTGAGTCACTCGCCTCTCTGCTACAACGTGAGTCACTCGCCTCTGCAGCTACAGCGACTGCTACAACGTGAGTCACTCGCCTCTACCAGACAGCTACAGCGACTGCTACAACGTGAGTCACTCGCCTCTGGACAGCTACAGCGACTGCTACAACGTGAGTCACTCGCCTCTGGGACAGCTACAGCGACTGCTACAACGTGAGTCACTCGCCTCTGGACACAGCTACAACGCGACTGCTACAACGTGAGTCACTCGCCTCTGGGACAGCTACAGCGACTGCTACAACGTGAGTCACTCGCCTCTAGGACAGCTACAGCGACTGCTACAACGTGAGTCACTCGCCTCTAGGACACAGCGACTGCTACAGCGAGTCACCTGCTACACTGCGTGAGTCACTCGCCTCTACAGCGACTGCTGCTACAACGTGAGTCACTCGCCTCTAGGACAGCTACAGCGACAACGTGAGTCACTCGCCTCTAGACAGCGACTGCTACAACGTGAGTCACTCGCCTCTAGGACAGCTGCTACAACGTGAGTCACTCTAGGACAGCTACAGCGACTGCTACAACGTGAGTCACTCGCCTCTGGAACAGCTACAGCGACTGCTACAACGTGAGTCACTCGTCTCTAGGACAGCTCAGCGACTCGTGAGTCACTCTGGACAGCTAACAGCTACAGCGACTGCTACAACGTGAGTCACTCGCCTCTGGGACAGCTACAGCGACTGCTACAACGTGAGTCACTCGCCTCTGGAACAGCTACAGCGACTGCTACAACGTGAGTCACTCGCCTCTAGGACAGCTACAGCTGCTACAACGTGAGTCTGCTACAGCTACAGCGACTGCTACAACGTGAGTCACTCGTCTCTGGGACAGCTACAGCGACTGCTACAACGTGAGTCACTCGTCTCTGGGCTACAGCTGCTACAGCGACTGCTACAGCTACGTGACTGTCAACGTGAGTCACTCGCCTCTGGAACAGCTACAGCGACTGCTACAACGTGAGTCACTCGCCTCTAGAACAGCTACAGCGACTGGTACAACGTGAGTCACTCGCCTCTAGGACAGCTACAGCGACTGCTACAACGTGAGTCACTCGCCTCTGGAACAGCTACAGCGACTGCTACAACGTGAGTCACTCGCCTCTAGGACAGCTACAGCGACTGCTACAACGTGAGTCACTCGTCTCTAGGACAGCTACAGCGACTGCTACAACGTGAGTCACTCGTCTCTAGGACAGCTACAGCGACTGCTCAACGTGAGTCACTCGCCTCTGGGACAGCTACAGCGACTGCTACAACGTGAGTCACTCGCCTCTGGAACAGCTACAGCGACTGCTACAACGTGAACGTGAGTCACTCGTCTCTAGGACAGCTACAGCGACTGCTACAACGTGAGTCACTCGCCTCTGGAACAGCTACAGCGACTGCTACAACGTGAGTCACTCGTCTCTAGGACAGCTACAGCGACTGCTACAACGTGAGTCACTCGCCTCTGGAACAGCTACAGCGACTGCTACAACGTGAGTCACTCGCCTCTAGGACAGCTACAGCGACTGGTACAACGTGAGTCACTCGCCTCTAGGACAGCTACAGCGACTGCTACAACGTGAGTCACTCGCCTCTAGGACAGCTACAGCCACTGCTACAACGTGAGTCAGTCGCCTCGACTTTGTAAATCACTTATGTGCGCAATGAAAGAGATCACAGTTTGATTACAGATGTTATTACTAATTGCGGTGAAATAAGACAATAAGAGCCACTTTATGAGCAAGTAAGTGTTTGTTATACAAGAGTGCAAAGTTACTTTTTAACCGGGTACTCAATTTTTATGACCGTGCAAGCGAAGGATTCTAAAATTGAAATCCTGAGCGTTAGCGAGGGAATCAAAAGAGCACAAGGTGAAAAGTCTCTGCACGCATAAATACGTAACTTTTCATCACACGTGAGCGAGAAAATGACTAAATACTTTGCGCATTATTAACAGTTTCAATCAATTCTGTTGCGTCAAATAATTTTCTTCATCGCTAAAATCACTCATTTTAGATTTTTGCTCACTTGTTTTCAAGCGGTAATCACCAACATTACTCACTTGTGCCATAATGCAGCATTGTAATGAAGCGTTTGTTCGCAGTCCCGAGCGGACGAGGACAGCCCGCTGTCGCCGGCGCGCGACATCCCCGTGGAGAACGAGTCGGAGATGTTCTCCCTGTCGTCGTCGGGCGCGGGCGGGTGGGGCGCGGGCGCGGGCGGGGGCGCGTGGGCCACGCGCAGCGACGCGTGCTGCGGCCGCGCCGTGTCCGTGAAGCACGCCACGCTCGACGTGCAACAAACCGGTCAGTTCACTTTACAATTGCTATAGCGATGTTTACTGAAGCGGACACTTTCTTTTGAAGTACTTTCTTTCGTTGCGTTGAGCAGTTTATGGGCGAAAAAAATCATCGATTTTGTGTCTTCGTCACCTGACGTAATTCTAAATGACCATGATTGTAATACTTATTTAGATGGCCAGGCTTAGAATACTAATCTAGATGGCCATGGTCATCATACTAATCTAGACGGCCATAATGTTTAGAAGACTTATCTAGATGGCTATGATTATAATACTAATCTATCGACGTGGAGGAGACCGGTACGTACGTCAAACACCGTCACGATTTTCACTGAAGTCTTTTCGAAGTCATGTGCGTAATGCCGCTTACTTTAAAAACGATGAAGGAAAACATCGTGAGGAAACCAACATGTATCTAGAAGCTATCGAACTCATAGGTGTGTCATCCACTCCGCACTAGGCCAGTGTGATGGATTATGGCCTTGACTCTCTCCTTGTGAGAGTCCCAGCAGTGAGCACATTTAGTGGGTTACGTCTATATTTGCCGAATATTTTATTCCAGTGTTGGCCCGACTGAGTCGCAAGATCAGCCTCAAACTCGTCAACTTCTTCGACTGCCTCAAGGAATCCTACTTCGGTACTCTACAGCGGTAAGACTGACTATTAAAGTCTTTCAGTATAATTTATTGTATTTTTTATGAGAGAGAGAGAAGAAAGAGAAGAGAAAGAGAGAGAGAGAGAGAGAAAGAGAGAGAGAGAAAGAGAGAGAGAGAGAGAAAGAGAGAGAGTGCAGAGTGAGATACAACCTAGACGTTCTCATAACAAAAGCAGAGCAAAAAAGAGAGCAAAAAACTTCTTTGTTTGAGTCTGTGAAAGATCACCATGACGATTGAACGAAGACATTTTTTGAGCTACGTGCAGTCGGAGCTCGGACGACCCCGCTGTCTCCAGACTTGTTTTAAAATCGTGTTTTGTGTTGTGGCTGTCAGCAGTTTTCCCCTTTTCGTACAGAAAATTACTCCCAAACATGAATAGAAAGGTCAAAACTAGAAGCAAAAATAAACAACGGTTGCAAATCATCGGTTGCGAGCTTCTGTAAAATGCAGATAAATACTCTTATGTAAAAATTTAAACACACGATGCGTTTTACGCCGGCGCGCTTTGCGGGCGGTTGGCGTTGGTTGGACCTCAAGTAATCGTTAACCGCCCGCGAGCGTGGCGAGCGATAATCCCACCCGCGGTGGCTGCGAAACCGCGTCTCGTGAGTTTTGAAATAAAACCGTAGTTAACATACACCGCGCGGGTGAAAATCGCTCCATGTTTATTTATTTATTTATTTCAATTAGTACCGTTTAACATAACGAATTACACAAATCACATTTAATAAACTATTTTCGTATAAAAAATTAGACCGACTTCTAAACCACTAATAGGCACTCAAAAGCTCATTAGTTAATATCATTATTACAAGCGCTACTCACTCGTCTATTTGAAGTCGATGCTAGCCAAGTCTAACAGTCTAGTGTATACGCTTACCTACCACGTGCCTACATAGTATTTTTGGCCTGAATACACATACACTGCATAGTATTTTGAAGCGTATCCACTACGGGGGTCCTCGAGAAAAAAAATTAGGGGTCGAATTGATAACCTCCTCCTTTTTGGAAGTTGAAAATTAGAGTTAAACATGGAACATTATAGGCATGTTAAGATATTAATATTACACATAAGCTTATCTTATGATACATAGCAATCGTCAAGAATAAAAAGAAAATAGCTTTGGTTTGGTGGGTTGGTGATGGTATGTCAGAGTCCGGTGTGAGCTAGTGAGGTCTGGGCAGGTGCCTGGAGTCGCTGGAGTGGTCGTGCCGCGCGGAGCTGGGCGGCAAGCCGGCCAGCGAGGCCATGCGCCAGCTGCTGTCGGTGGGCCGCCACGTCACGCTGCAGCCGCAGCTCGCCTTCTCGCTGCTGCGGACGCTCGTCGACAGCCTGCGCAGGATCCTCGCCAAGTCAGTACACACCACACGAACCACTGAAACCTTGACCAGTATCATCAACAAATGAAAAAACTTTTCCATTTTCTATCTTAATATTGCTCAATTCGTCGATATATTTTAAGAAAAGATTGGGCCATACTACGCTTCCTTGAGGAACGTCAATGGTAACCGTCCTCACATCGCTGGAATGAGAATTCATCCTATCATATTGGGTTCGATTGCTGAGATAGACTTTAAAAAGCTGCAGTTGTAGATCTCTTACTTTCATATGTTCAAATCTTCCAAGTATCAAAGGCATTAATACAGTGTCAAATGCCTTTGCAAGATCCAGAAATATAACAGTATCCTTGCCACCAGCATCCAGTCCCGTAACGATATGATTTGTTTAGTTAGTCTGTTGTTAGCCTTTACCATGGGACGATTCGTAATTCGAACTGATTAACAGATTACAAGTTAAATTTCTCTAAATACTAGAAACTAGTCCGTTGTTCATAATGTTGAATTTTGGACATTGAGGGTAAAATAGTAATAGGTCCATAATCGCTTACCATATTTTTAGCATTACTTTTCATCTTGCAACGTACTTAGTCGTTATCCTAAAATATGATATGTATCTTGCAACGTACTTAGTCGTTATCCTAAAATATGATATGTATCTTGCAACGTAGTCGGTATCCTGCAATACATTGTTCATCTTGCACTTAAACGTTATTCTGCAACATAATGTTTATCTTGCAACATAGTCGCTATTCTATAATATAATGTTTGTTTTGCAATGTAGTCGTTATTTCGCAGCGAAATCGTCATCTTGTAATATAATCGTTGTTGTTCAATGTACCTAATAGTTATGTAGCAACTGATGCTTCCCCAGGTTGCGGCTGTCGGGCGCGCCGGCGCAGGAGGCGTGCTGCGCGCTCAGCCCGGCGTGGCGCCGGCGCGTGGCCGCGGCCGCCGTGCGCGCGCTCTGCCCGCACCGCCTCGTCTCACTCATCTCCTCTCAGGTACTATCAGCGTACTTGGCTCTCTTAAGAACCTCACCTAACGGTCTTAATAGCGCTTCAGCGATAATCACCAACATGACATAGTTTACTATTGGAGTAGAAATAAAGGCTTTTTTATTTGTATATATTTAATGTAATGTGTGGGGTCCCCAGATCATCGACCGGCTGAGCGCGGCGCACGAGCGCTACCAGGCCGCGCTGGCAGCGCTGCAGGCCGCGCTCGCGGACCGGCTGCACCACACCGAGGACGCCAAGCTCGCCATCAGGAAGAAGTCAGTTATCTACCTTCTTACATCATCACCACATCACCAGCTTGTTGGGACTCGCTGTTGGGCTTTTTGGATCGGGGTCTTAAGATGCAGTTGATACCTCTGTAAAGCCTGGATTTTATTAGGTTTAACTTTGACACCTTTGTTTCAAAGCATGACCTAAAAACTCAGTATCTAGCTTCAAGAATTCGGGTTTATCCATTTGGATCTTTAGCTAGATTCTCGCAGTTATTGAACACTTTCTCCAGGTTTAGAAAGTGTTCCTAGAGCGATGTACTAAATACAATACTGTCATCGAGATAGACAAGACATACCTCGTTCTGTAGTTCTTTAAGAAAAATTCCCATTACCCGTTAGAATGTGAATGGACAATTCTCTAATCCCATGGGCATTCTTAAGAATTCATAAAATGCCCGTTCTCTATGTTAAATTCAAAGTCTAATTCATAAATGTACACTTTACTTGTCAATTAATTAAAAATAAAAACAAAAGAAAGAGCATACAAATTGTATACATTTTCAAAGTTTGAAATTGACTACTTTACTGTATTACAATAATTGTTGTACAGAAAACTGTCAAGCATTATACGTCTTTATTACAATAATTTATTTATTTATTTATTATTTAATTGTACTGACCTATTTCAAATTTATTTCTTTGCATTTTTATGGGAACTTTGCCATCACTCTCTAAAAATTTTCTGTAACCATAAAAAGTTTGATCGGTAAGCCAGCACTTTAATCTGCTTTTGAAGCTGCCGAAACTTAAACTGAAAATTCAGTTTTATTTATGTTTTCAAAATCCATTTCGATTTGGTAGAACCCACTTGCTAAATGAAGCTGCGAAATACTGACATTTGCCAAGTTTGTCAAGTACGTCAGTTGTTTTGGGAATCAGATATACGGCATCACGTTGTGGACTTTATGAAAATCAAAGGAGAAAACGATTGTTGATATTTTCATAAAGTCCACAACGTGATGCCGTTTAAACATGCATGAAGCGTCGGCTTTTTAGGCACAGTCCAATTTGGAAAGCTCCTTGCAGAATTGGAAAATTTTATGTTTTCCCAATTGTCTTATCAAACATGTTGCATCTTAAAGAAGCAAATTTGTGATATGGGTCAGCTATTAAAATATTCTGTATCGTCTCCGTAAACAGCAATAAAGATTTGTGTGTTTGTATTTGGTTCACCCCCCTAATAGACCCCTGTCTTTCCGTAGATACGCGCCGCTGTTCGCGCGGCTCTGCCTCGAGAGCACGTCCATGTGCGACCTGCTGGTGCACGGCGTGCCCGACCTCGGCCGGGAGATCGGTCAGTACACACCCACGCCCACAGCCCACTGCTGGGACTCCCACCACTCACAAGCAGAGAAAACATCGGTGCACATTTCTCATACATCACAATCTAGTCCCAAACTAAACATAGCTTGTAGGAGCCAGATAGCTGACATAATACTCATATAAAGCTAGACACTACAAATATGTGGGTATACAATAGTGGGAATCGAATCTTCGAGCTACGGCTTTGCAGCCAAACTTACTGAAGCCGTCCATTTTAGACATCTCTCTAAAATGGACGTTTAAGTTTTATTATGTGTAAAGTTGTTGATCATTGTTTGTGAAAATATTGATTGAAATGCTTACTATACTGAATTTATTTGTGCATTGTATTGAATGTTAATCCACATCGCCATCATAATTTACTTTGAAGATGTTAACTGTAAAATAACTTGCCTTGTACAATTTGATGTCCGTGTGTGATATATTTTTTTGGAACTTTTTGATTTCTTGGTTGGTTTATTTGTAATAACAAATCTTTACATCTCAGAAACCTTATTTATTCTGCGCTTGGAAAATTCCTCTGAGGTATACGAAGGGTTAGCTTCTGCTACTACTCGTTTTTTTCGTCAAGTTTATGTGATGTGTGGTGTATTAGTTACATTATCCCCTAGTTTGACACATCAAGGTTGACAAATCTACTGTTGACCAATGTTTATGTTTGTTTTATGTAGGGCCTTTAATAAAAGACTAAATTACAACGAAAACTAAACATACGTATCTGCTTAAACGAAGCACATCAGATTCATGTATACATGTGTGTAACGTTCCGTGTTGTGTCAGGGCGCGGGCAGTACGGCGTGGTGTACGCGGCGCGCGGGGGGTGGGGCGGCCGCAGCCCCGCCGCGGTGAAGTCCGTGCTGCCGGCCGACGAGCGCCACTACCGGGACCTCGCCATGGAGTTCTTCTACACCAGGTCACACAAACACCATGTCATCCATGCACAGCATAATCAGGGAGCATATCAGCCAGTATACACGAAGTAGGACCGACAACACTACCCTGAGGAACACCAAATGTTGTTGTTAGCTCTGCCTTGAATTAGTGTTCATTAGCTTTAAATGTATCGTAATTATGATATCTTGTTTATCAGAAAGGACCAATAGTAGTCCTAGGCAATACGACACAGTGTTGAAAAGTTCAGTTTGGTGCGTAGTAACAAAAAGATTGGTGTGTAGAAATAAAGGAGCAATAAAACTACTCTGAATAATACCAAAATGTTCAGACGTCGCGTCGTCTATGTGTGAACATTTTGGTGTTGTGTGTGTCAAGATAAACTAAAATTTACAGTTAGAGTGGTAATATAATTAAATTGCAACACCTAGCTTATGGATATTGAACGTTTTCAAGGATATCGTCACTACTGATAATGAGTCAAAAGCTTTCTACAAATCATAGAATACTCCAATACACCAATTGTCTCTATCAATATCTAATCTTCTGAAAAGTTGAAATTGTAAATAATTCTGCTAGGCGGTACCACGCTGTCTAGCTTTGTTTTTAACCCCCGACCAAAAAGAGCGGTGATACAAGTTTGACGTCGATTTCTGTCTTGTTTTCATTTGAAAGCTAGTTAGTTTCTTTGCGGTGTTCTTCACTATGTTTTGTTAATATCAATTCAAGATGATCACGTCCATGGCGGATAGAATATTTTTCACAACCTACCTCAGTATGAGTACCAAATGAAGCTTGACTAGTAGAATAATTTACAAATTTCAACCTCAGTAAATCAACATTTTTAATTTTGTTCTTGTGTGTATTTTTAAGTTAAATTTAGCAAGACAGGCGTCTGATGCTAAGCTTGAACGCTTTCTTGTTTGAAATAAGCATTTCAATGAAAGCGGAAGGAAAGCCGCTCGAATAGGATAGGTGGTCCGCAGGACGATCCCGGCGCACCCGCGCGTGGTGCCGCTGTTCGGGTCGGTGGTGCAGCGCGCGGGCGGCGGCGCGCGCGCCGTGCTGCTGGTGACGGCGCGGCGCGCGCGCGACCTGCACGCCGCCGTGCGCGCCGGCCTCGCGCCTGCGCAGGCCATGCAGGTCGCGCTCGACATCGTCGAAGGTACCGCCTCTACTATCTGTGCCACCTCTCAGTCTATACCGGACATTATGACTAATTTAAACTATACTTTATATCTGTCACACGTACCTTAGCTATCACATCTGCACTATCTCCTAAATCTACAATATCTGTCGTTGGATTACAAATCATATGAATATATTCTTTCATGTTTTTACTCACATTTAAACTACTATATTGCAAGTGTAAATTACCTTTTACATCTTCACTATTTATCATATCTCTCATTTCTATATTATCTCTCAAGTGTCCCTTAGTTTTTTCACATCAAGACTGTTTATTACATCTACATTATCTTTGATATCTAAACTAGATTCTATATCTACTCTATCTTTGTTTTTCGCACTGATACTGTGTCTTATATTATTTACTACTACTTATATAATATGTATTATCTACTTTGTCTAGTTAGTACACTATCTCTGTAACTTATATCACTTTACGGATGTCTACCACTAGTATTACATGTGACATATGTTATGTTCTATTTCTATGTTCATTGCTCAATCACGACGTAACGTCTGAACAAATAGAGCTGAAATTAGAATTAGAACACATAGGCTACTTTTTATCCCGAAAAAAATACCGGGAACGACAAGAACGGGCAACACCGCGGGGCCCTGCTAGTTCATTATAAACGCCAAAGTTTATAAGAACGTATATTATGTATTTATGTTTGTTACTCCTTCACGCAAAAACTACTCAAGAGATTTAGACGAAATTTGATACATCAATAGATAATGATCTGGAATAACACATAGACTACTTTTTCTCAAGAAAATAAAAGGGTCGAGAACTATGCGGGTGAAACCGCCACTGATATACAATTGGTGTTGATTCCAGGTATCAGATACCTGCACTCGCTGGGGCTGATCCACCGAGACATCAAGCTGAAGAACGTGCTACTGGACGCCAACAACCGCGCCGCGCTGTCCGACCTGGGGTTCTGTGCCGCAGGTCAGAACGACAACCTACTTAACACTTATATAGTTTTCAACTTTTTGCGAATTAAACTCATGTCATAAGTATTACACAGGTCGTAATGAAATCCTGAGTAACGTTTCATTTTTTTAAGAGTTTTAAATATGAATGTTGATAGATGCTGTTCAGTAGAGGTCGACCAAAAAAGTATGGTTGGATTTTGTGAAAGAATACATGAATAGAAAAGGAATAAACTCAGTTTAAACGAATGAAACAGACAAATGGAGGAAACGGATATGTTGTTCTGACTTAAAATGAGATAATGGTTGGCGTATGATGATGATGTATCGTTTTTTTAACTTATATAGACTAAATTATTGGTGAAATCTTTTCTTGGGGCCTTTTTCTAATCTTGGACCTCTTTTGCAACGTGTTTTCTATGATTATCTTAGCTTTTCAAACTCTCTATTGTGAAAAAATACCCAGGCTGATTGAAGTAATTTTGATATTTTTAAAATTTTTGTATTAGGCTACTTATATCGTAATTTCCAAATAAATAGACCGATTTTGATGCAGTTTTAAAAAAAAAATGACATTTAGTGAAACACTAAACCCAAAAACGGTTTTCAGATGGAAAATACGAAAAGAAAAAGTAGTTAGCTTTAATTTGTGTTTGGCTGTATGAATTGACGTGTGTTGTGTTGTCGCGGGCAGGCGCGCTGATGTCGGGCTCGGTGGTGGGCACGCCCGTGCACATGGCGCCCGAGCTGCTGGCGGGCGAGTACTGCGCCGCCGTCGACGTGTACGCCTTCGGGGTGCTGTTCTGGTGAGTCGGCGATCCTGGGCGGCCGCGCGAGTGGCCAGGCTCATGGCCGCGCGAGTGGCCAGCCTCATGGTTGCGCGAGTGGCCAGCCTCATGGCCGCGCGAGTGGCCAGCCTCATGGCCGCGCGAGTGGCCAGGCTCATGGCCGCGCGAGTGGCCAGCCTCATGGTTGCGCGAGTGGCCAGCCTCATGGCCGCGCGAGTGGCCAGCCTCATGGCCGCGCGAGTGGCCAGCCTCATGGCCGCGCGAGTGGCCACGCCCTCCAGCTCACCCGCCTACTTTCCAAACTGAGCTATCAAATTCTGAGTTGTTTTCACTTTTATCGGCAGTCCCTTTCACTGGATCGGCAGTCCCGTACACCCGACTAGACCAGCCGTAACGTTAAATATTAAACACTAGCAGCCCGTTCTAGCTTCGCTCTCGGATATTTCAGTACATATATTAAATTATGCGTTTATCTGAGACTTGCTTATTTTAAAAAAGGTTATAATGACGCCACCTTAAAAGATAGACACACGCTGTCACGAACTTCGGCGCATGTCAGCGCGCGAAACGAAATCTCAAAAAAAAAAGTAGTTTTTCCTGTTTTTGTAACGTTCTTCATTCAAGCTCCGATCCTATTGATATTTATAACCCATATCCTTCCTCGTTAACAGATATTCTTTGAATTCGGACCAGTAGTTCCCGAGATCCTTGCGTTCAAATAAACAAACTATTCAGCTTTATAATATTAATATAGATTCGTCGGTCACGCCATGTTGGAGCCCGCCTCCCTCCTGCGTGTTATTTAATACTAAATATTGTACTTTTGGGTATCTAATATAGAGATATAGAACCGATTCAGGGGGTTCCAATTAGCGATTAAATTATCCTAAATAATGAGGCAACTCGCAGGTACCTGTGCGCGGGCGACGTGAAGCTGCCGGCCGCCTTCGAGACCTTCAGCAACAAGGAGCAGCTGTGGACCAAGGTCAAGAAAGGTAACACAGCCCCTGCTTAGAATATAATAGAATATATTTATTCACCTTATAACCACTTATGTTACACTGGGCATGTCACTATTACAAGTTTATATTTATAATAAGAAAACAAAGAAATCAATAATATTACATTCCGAACTAAACACAAAATTTCAATTTCATTAATTTATGTGAATGTCAAGTGAATAAAATAAATTTAGAAAAACAAATAGAATGGAATGAAACAAATAATCATTAACATGTAAATAAGTCAAACTTTACATTCTAATAATAGAGTAAAATATGTAATCTGTGAGTCAAATTCTTAAATAACCAGCTTAGAGTGATGAATTATAAAGTTTTTTTGTCATATTGTCATAGACAACCTAATATTTGCATGCCGTAAGGTTGATTATGGAGTTCTCAATGTAAACACTTAAGATCTTATTGTAATTACCCATTTTCGCAAATAAAGACATTTTATTTTATTTATTTATTTTAATTTAACACAAAAAAAATCTTATCATTAATTTATATGAATGTCAAGTGAATGAAATAAATTTAAATATCATAATATAATCTGAATGACGGCTGGGTCAAAAATATACCATTATAATTAGTTCGTTTGATAGATTGTACAAAAATTTTGAACACGGACGTACGTATTTTTGTTTTATCAAATTATTAAAAAATCGACTAACATAGATCATCGAAGTTCCGGAATGGGAGCTGTGAGCTGTGACGTCACGTCTACATAAGAGTCGTATAGGCATGACGTCACACGAAACTTCTAGGCACCATATATTCGTCATTTTTGGTTTTTGAAACTCTAGAAAAAAAATTCGTCTACCTACAATATTTTGACGTGACAACGTCTAATAAATCGATGAACGCGGGCATGCACTAAAAAGTGTCCTGCTATGTCTGTATGACACTATAGCTCTCAAATAAATAAACCGATTTCGTTGCAGTTTTTATTTTATTTGAAAGTTAGTTTCTTTGCTGTGGTTCTTAGCTATGCTTGGTTAATATGGATTCAAAATGGCCGCTTCCACATGATGGCGGATAAAATATTCCCTCAATATGGGTATCAAATGAAAGGGCTCTACTAGCACTAAATAAATACTATAATACATTTCAAATCCAAGATGACTGGTGAGTGCAAATTACATAATTTTTTACTACTCTCTCAATAGTATCAAAAATTAAATCAAATGAAAGGGCTTGAGTATTAGAATACTATAGCAAAATTTCAAATTCAGGGAGCCATTTTTTTATACAAAGATTGACAAAACGAGCAGGACATGTGCCTGATGGTAAGCACCATGCCTGCCACATAACAGCATAGTGACATGCAGCTATTGGAACATGAAGAGTCCAAATCATTACCTAGCACTGCACTGCGCTCGTCACCCAGAGATCTAAGATGTATCTCTAGGCCCTGTAATTTCTCTGAAAACATTATCCTTCAGACCGGAACACAGTAATGTTTGCAGAGTCGGGGGTAAATCAAAATTTTTAATTTTGTTTTTGTTAATTAGTATTTGAAACAACATGTGGTGTGTTCTGGTGTCAGGTATCCGTCACACGCCGTGTCCCGTTGTTTCAGGTCTCCGCCCGGAGCGCCTGCCGCAGTTCTCCGACGAGTGCTGGTCGCTGATGACGGCGTGCTGGCGGGCAGACGCGGACCTGCGCCCGCTGCCCGGCGACATCCACCAGCGGCTCACCGTCATACACGCGCAGGCGGCCGCACGGGAAACCCGCCCCGCGCCCCACACACACTCGGACGATGATAGCCTGGACATGACGTTCCCTTCCTACACCAACTTTGATATGAATTGATTTTAGATTCTATTTCGTAGAGTTTACGATTGATTTTTGTGTAACTGAATTGAAACGATCGGTTGTCTATCTTTCTTCATGTTGAAATAAGGTCGATGTTATCAGATCTTGAGTCCCTCTGATGTTCATCTTCGCAACCGCGTTCCAAGGTAAAATGAACCTTATAGCTACTGTCACTGTGCGGCTCGCCGTCATACACGCGCAGGCGGACGCACAGGAAACCAGACCCAAACCCCACTGCCATTCGGACGATAATGGCTTGGTCAAGACGTTCCCCTTCAATAATTTTGATAAGTGAACAAATTTAACTTGTTACCGTCTTTTTTAGTAAACGACCGATTTTCAATCTAATTCTTTATACAAATAAGGTCGATGTTATCAGGTTAAGACTCTTTCCTGGGTGACAGTAACTAATCACCATCTTTGCAAACGAATCGCAAGGTGAAGTTAACCTAATATCTACGGTCGTTAGGTTGACGATAGCCTGGACATGACATTCCCATCATGCAGCAATTTTGGAATGTAAACAAATTTAGTTTAGATTCTATTTCGTAGAGCTTACGATTGAATTTTGTAGAACTGTCTTTGAAACTAGGTACCTGTTTTCAATCTTATTTCTTATTGAAATAAGGCCGTTGTTATCATTGTATTAAGCAGCACTGAAGGCCCGCCGCTGGATGCCTTATAGTTAACTCACAACCATTTTCGTATACGAGTCTCAAGCTAAAGTAAACCTAATATCTGCTGGCACTGGGTTGACGATACCCTGTACATTTTCTTCATATACAAATTTTGATATGTGAAATTCATTTTAGATTCTATTTCGTATAGATATTAATTGATACTGCCCATTTGAAGGATACGCCCATTCTTCAATTTTATTTCCTGTAGAAACAAGGTCGATGCTATCAGCCTTACTGAAGACCTTCTGCTGGGCGCCTTGTAGTATCTCACAACCATCCTCGCAAGCTAAAGTTAACCTAATATCTATTGTCATTGAGTTGACGATAGCCTGGACATGTACTTCCATTCATAAAACAATTTTGATACTAAATCAACTAATTCACTTTAAGATTTTTTTTCTTAGGGCTAACGATCGAATTTTGTTATACTACCGATTTCGATTTTATGCGAACGATGTGTCAATCTTATTTCTTTTATAAATAAGGTTCATATTAACAGCCTAGCCTAGCCTAGCCCTAAGCCTAGCTGATATATACTTGGTGGGCGACATACAGCACTGGCTCACTGCCATACACGCGCGAGCTGGTACGAGCGAAACTAGACCTTATTTCTACTGCCACTAGGACGATGAAGACTTAGACATGACATTCCGTTGCGTATCCTAATTATTATATATTCATTCTGAAATATGTAAATAAGCTGTTTTCAATCTTATTTGTAGAAGAAATAAAGTTGATATTATCAGGTGTGTATTTAGGCAACGATGTCTTATCGGCTGTTTTACCGGACAGCGATTAATTTCGTGACCCAAAAACCTGTACAATTTTTGAGTAAATTCAATCCTTTAAGTATAGAAATGTTCGATGTTTGTGACTAACAAAGCTAAGCTTAAGTCAGCTTAAGTTTTAACAGTGGTTTGTCAAACGAATTTCGGTCTTAATACCTGCAATTTGTTTTACATTATTGTATCAATAATATTGAACACTGATTATTGTTGTAATGTGTAGAAACTGTTTAACTACTAATTTATTTTCGGTCTTATTTCTTAATTAAATAAGGTCCAATTTAGTAAACTCAGATGCTGCGTACAAAGAGTGCCCTCTCTCGGTCGCTTGTCGAAAATACTCGAAGTCGCAAACGATTTTAAGTCTTATGTTTGATGAGAGATAAGTAATGGTAATACTTTTAGAATTAATCTTCGACCGTATATCCAGTACAATAAGGTCGATGTTTCATTGTACATAACATCTTAGATGCGTCACTGAATAAAGTATTGTCAGGGCCAGGTTATATATATATAAGGTCGATATCATTAGTTGTAAGCTCACTCGCTAGTCTGTAATATATATCCATCAGCGCCCTCTATTAGGCGATAAATAATTGTAAAGTGTTTGCTAAAAAAAGGCAAACAATTTGTTTTATTTCTGAGTGAAAGTTGAAATTAAATGTAACATTCGATGATTAAACTAACTTCTAAGTGAAGTTTTATCATAATTTAATTAGTCATTTTCGATAAAGATATAAAATTATTTTTGTCTAATGAAGTAAACAATCGACTTTCAGCTAAAATTATTCAACCGATTTTGATGATTTCTGTGAGTCTAATTTGAGTACATCCTTGAAAATAAATTTAATTTGCTTCATTAACGATTTTCGAGTTATCGAGGTAATAAATATTTAAAACAGTACAACCAAACTGAAAGTCCTTTTCTTTGAAGTCGGTTATGACATTTTAATGTGTATTTTTATATAACACTATCCTACTAATATTATAAATGTGAATGTTTCGATATTTACTGCTCAATCATTCCAACAAATCGTTGGAACGGATAATGTTGTTAAAATAGACTGGAATAGGACATAGGCTACTTTCATCTCGGCCAAATAACAAATGGGAACTACTCAAATGCAAACCTATTTATGGTAAAGTGGACATGATTTGACTGCGGGTCCCCCGGGAACCACGAACGGGATAAAATGTAACCTTTGTGCAGGGCCGGACCGTAAGCTTAGGAGGCCCTGAGCTAATACTACTTAGGAGCTCATCTTTTCGCATTATCGTCTATTTTCGACATTGACTTGACTTAGCTGGAATCCACGGGGCCTTGGGCTGGAGCCCAAAAAGCCATATGGTAGATCTGGCCCTGCCTACGTAGGGCTATCGTGGTAATGAATGGACCATGTATTTTTATTTGAAACCGTTTAACCGTTACAAAGATAATCAAACTCGAAAATTTTCGCTATTATAGTATTAGTATGATTTCAAAGTTAGAACCCGCTAGGAAAAGTAGATCCTAAATATTTGAGAAATGCCTGGTAGACTGCAGGCACGTGAATAAAATGTATGGGCCATATGAACCACCAGACCTATGTAGGATGATAGAAAAGTATAAAGGAATAAGATTCAGCACTATGCATTTGTAAGCTGTCCAACTTGGAACTTATACGTTGTAAACGAGGCAAACCACGGTCTTTTCTCCTTGTCGCATGATTTTTTTACGGCGTTGCGGAATAATGGATTAGAGGAGGTATTGAAACTATAAAAAAAATTGGTTGCCTGTAAAGTCGGTATACGGGCGAAAGTTTTACGTGACAACGACTTTGAGTGGTATAATAATTTTACGGAAGGGACGCGTGCCTTTCACTTTTTATGTCTGTCTCTCTCGCTCTTAGGCGGGCTAACCATGACCGAGTGGAAGGGACGCGTGCCTCTCACTCGCTCTCGTTGTGAGCGCATAACGTGAGCGGAGCGTAACGCAGTTTCTTGAAGTGTCACCCGGCAAACCAATTTATAAGACGTTGTCACGTCAAAATGTGAAAGTATAAAAAAGTGCTGAATCTTGTTATTGTATGCCCTTGTATCATTCTACATAGGTCTCCTGATGGTTCATATAATAATTTTTGTTCACGGGCCTGTAGTCTGTCTTTCGCCTTTACAGGCATTGTGTAACCCTGTGCGACTATTTCCATAACAGAGTAACATTATTGTGAAGTTTTTAAACCTTGTCAAGTTCCATTCATATTGTGAACATTATACAGGACTTAATCAATGGAAGTAATTAAATAATAATTAATCATTAAAATCGTGATTAAGTCCTGTGTATTATTTATAACATAATTGCGACTGAATTTGCCTGTATAAAATAGTGTTTTGGGAAATTTCGCTGGAAAATCATACATAGGTCACCTTGTCAAATAACCTCAGTGGAGGCTCGATAATCCGTAACTTGAAATCATCTGAACCACAGAGCGTTCGGATTACAGAATGTTAGAGAAAACTGTATTTTCGAAGTCATGTGCATAATGCCGCTGGGTGTTTCTATGTACAATAAGTATGTATTTAAAACTATAATAAGTATTATATCAGCTGTGTGGCTTCCATAGTACAATATGGCTTAGTTTTAGGGTCAGATGGTAAGTGAAAAGAAGTAAAGAAAATACATCGTGAAGAAACCTGTTTGTCAGATAAGCTTAACTCTTAAAGAGAGAAGAAGTCTGTCAACCCGAAACTTGGCCAGCGTAGTCCATGCGTGGTCAGCGTGGACTACGCTCTGAACCTCTAAGGTTAAGGAGAGACCTATACTCTAACAGTGGGGTCTCTATGGGTTAATTTAGGTCGTTCGGGTTACTTTTAACATTCGGATTATCCGGTGTACGGATTATAGAGTCTCTGCTGTGACCTGCGCTAATTCCAAAAGATTTATATTTTTAAGATAGTACATTGTATATTTATGTACGTAAGCTAAATTCGATGGATTGTGAAGGAAGACTAGGTCGAGTACGATACTCCGGTCAGACGAAATCCTATATTGTAATACTCGACGACAGCAACACAACTTTACTACTCGTACTACGCTGAACGGGAAGAGATCTCGGGAACTACTCAGACATACTTATCAATTGAAATGATGACGGGGTCAAAATATATATATTCCATTGTTCGTCATTCATTAGTCCGACAAGTACATTTTAGAAATATACGGGGCACGTATTTTTTGTTTTATCAAATTATTCAAAATCGTCAAAGATAGATCGTCGAAATTAATTATCGTTGTTATTTTTGTTTGTGAAACGGACGAAAAAGACGTGTACGGTTTTCTTTAAAAGACGTGTACGGTTTTCTTTAAAAGACGTGTACGGTTTTTTAAAAGACGTGTACGGTTTTCTTTAAAAGACGTGTACGGTTTTCTTTAAAAGACGTGGACGGTTTTCTTTAAAAGACGTGTACGGTTTTTTTAAAAGACGTGTACGGTTTTCTTTAAAAGACGTGTACGGTTTTTTAAAAGACGTGTACGGTTTTCTTTAAAAGACGTGTACGGTTTTCTTTAAAAGACGTGTACGGTTTTCTTTAAAAGACGTGTACGGTTTTCTTTAAAAGACGTGTACGGTTTTCTTTAAAAGACTTGTACGGTTTTCTTTAAAAGACGTGTACGGTTTTCTTTAAAAGACGTGTACGGTTTTCTTTAAAAGACGTGTACGGTTTTCTTTAAAAGACTTGTACGGTTTTCGTGTGATATTGTGCTAGTTCACAATAATTATTAATATTATTATAACATTAATAGAGTTATTATGATAAAGTATTTTGTCTCCCTGCGAGTGACCGACCGTTGTTAAATGTCTGTGATCAAAATTATTGCTGAATAAGACTTGTTTTATATTTAAGGTTTGTTGTTGAATTAAATTCACTCTGCACTGATTTATTGTTGGCACCTGTCATTGTGGTTTCACTCTTAACGGTTCAGTCCGTGGCACTTGAGAGTTAAAATATTTTTTAATGATCTAACTGTGGCAGGTCTGTCGCCTACTCTCCTGCTTTCTGCTGTGCTTTGATTTGTGACGTCATCGGCTAATGTGATAACACCGATGAAAGTAGACGACCACATCTGCTCTCAGTTCCGCTGCATACGGAAAGCAGAAATAAATGTTGTCTGCTTTCATCGGTGTTGCCTAATTGACAGATGACGTCACAAATCAAAGCATAGCTGAAAGCAGGAGAGTTAGGCCGTAGACCAGCGGTTAAGCCAAAAAACATAGCTTAGCTCGTGGCTAATAACTCTGCCTGCGAATACGAGGGTCGTGGGTTCGATTCCCACCCAGTGCAAATATTTTTGTGATTAATTCAAATGTTTGCACTGTGCCTGGGTGTTTCTATGTATAATAAGTGTGTATTTAAAACTATATAAGTATTATATCAGCCAACTGGCCGTCATAGTACAAGCTTTGCTTAGTTTGGGGTCAGATGGTGTTGTGTGTGAATTGTCCACTAATATTTACTTTATTTAGTTATTTATGTTGCTCTGTCTTTTTAACCCTGGACGTTAAAACATCATTTTATAACTTTGACGCGTCTGTGTATGTGTGTCTGTGGCGTCGTAGTCCTTGAACGGATAAAAAGATTGAAAGATGAAGTAGTTGGTAGTGTCCTTAGTATGTTTCGTCGAAATCGGCTCAGCCTTTACAAAGTTGATGAGGTAATCGAAATATTGTAACAATAGTCTTTAAAACACCCCGTTTTGGCAAATTCTCAAATCTTTCAATTTTATTAGACGTGTCACACTTATACCGTCAAAATAGCACACATTACTGTTTTTCCGTTCTTTTGAATTTCTGATATCGACAGCATGTGTGGTCACATTCGTTTGCAGCTGAAATGAAAGAGATGACACGAATGATGTAAGTTTCCGAGCTGTGCCACGGACTGAGTACGTGACTACGTACACTCCTGTTACATAGTATTAGGGGTCTGATGACGTGTGCCCGCTCGTCCACTGGGTGAGAACTTTATGCTGTACGGAATAAAGAGCTTTTTTAGAATAAATGTGTTTTTGTTATTTCAACTACATATTCCCTTTTTTAACCCCCGACCAAAAAAAGGGGTGTTATAAGTTTGACGTCGATGTCTGTGGCACCGTAGAGGTCAAACGGATGGACCGATTTCGATGCGGTTTTTTTTTAGTTGAAGGTTAATATCCGTGCGGATGTTCTTAGCTATGTTTGGTTAATAAAATGTGGGGGACCCGCGAGCGCGCGGCACGACGAGGCACGCGCACCGGCTGCGCGCGGTACCGCACCACCTCGCCGAGTCTGACAGACTTGTGCATGTGTTGGCAACAGAAGTGTACAACAGACTACCGAAAGAAATAATACCTGCGTCCTCTAGGGGATCGTATAAACAGAGATTGAAACAGTGGCTTGTCGAACAGGCATTCTACAAGTACTCGGAAGTGATGAATTTGATATTTACATAATATGATAATTTATTTTATTGTTTATTGGTTTTTGTTTTAAATGCGAATTTACTATGTAGGTACTTTCGGTACTTGTGACATTGTAATCGTTTATTTATTTTCTGACATTTCCTTTAATTTACTGTTTTTAATTGATTCAAATGTTTATTTTAATGGTTATTTTAATTATTCTGAAATTTATTTATGACATTGAATTGATTAATTATCCTAGATAATTAATTTAAATGATATCAGTATTTTAAATAATTACATTTTAGTGTAATTAATAATTATTATAAATGTGTCTATTTTACTATTTAATCTTGTGACGTGTAATATTTTTTATGAATAAAAATGATTATGATTATCGATTCAAGATGGCCGCCTCCACAAAATGGCGGACAAACTATTTCAATATGGGTATCAATTGAAAGGGCTTGACTAGTAGAATGTTGTACAGATAACAAATCCGAGGTCAGGAGTTAATCAAAATTGATTTGATAACTGACTCGTAATATCGCACTAGTGATTGCAATCCAGCGTAATTTTCAATCCAGCCGGATCCGACTGAATCGCCGAATCAGTTACTGTTAACAGCTGGTTTATCAAATCGGGATAAATTTAGTTTTTCGGTTCAAAAGGAACTGTTAGTAAGTTAGCCAAGTGTAAGTAGGTATATAAGGTATAATAAAGGTGGGTTATAAAAATCACGAGTATATCAATTTTGATTTTGATCGTATAATTAATATAAATTGCTTTTAAATTGAAATCAATAAATAAATAAAAATTGGCAGTCATAGGAACTGCCGATAGAAGTGAAAACTACTCAGAATTACATTTAATTGCTTACTTTGGAAAATACGCGGGAGGGCGTGGCTATGAGCATAGCCATCTAGAAATACGTCTGCATTTCTAGATGGCAATGCTCACGCATTTCTAGATAGCCAATGGAATATGTTGACGCATTTCTAGATGGCCCAATGGCCATGGCCCCGAGTTACTCGAAGATTTCTTATCATTCCCGAGTGTGACGCTAGAATTCAATTCACAGCCCACGAAAAGTCAGTCTGTGGCGCGCCAAAAGAAGTTTTCACGTCAAAAAGACGGTGATAGGAGCTAGACAGCAGCAGCAGCAGCTGATTATTTCTTTCTCGCTCGCTCTGGATTACCAGAACATTTGTTTCATTATCGGGCGTGACGATGCTTCACAGCCCACGAAAAATCTTTGCGTAGGTAAGTAGTGCGCCCAAAGAAATGTTCACTTCAAACTGCCGGATCCACCGGAATATCAGATTCGTTTTGCCGGAAGGCAATCCCTATTTGTCACGTTACGTAGGTACTTGGAATTGAAGTTTAATAAGTAATTGTTTATAAATTGCTTTTTCGTATATTAACGCCCCTTAATTGACAGAATAATGATGTACTTACTGAAAATATGATATACCATCTCTCTTTTTCACTTTTTTGTTGTAATTTTTGCACGATATTACGATGCAAGGCACCATCATAGGGGAGTATGCAATGCGGCCGGTAGGGCGCAAAGTCATACAACGACTGACGTCAAATTGGCTGGCGTGTGGCGTTTTGGCTGTTGTTGAGTGGTGCCCTCTTTGCACGCACGATGACCTAAAATCCCTCTTGTTTAAATATCGTTGACGTAAGCACACAAAATGATACCTATTTTCATCACAGCACTTACACATACATTGTCAACATAACATATTTATGCATTTTTAGCGAAATACTGTAAACTTCAACTTCTTGATTAATGGCTATTATTGTGGTTTAGCCTCACAACTCCGCCAATGTTTCTATAAATAGCAAATACTTATCTACTAAAAATTTGCTAGTCAAACGCTATGTCCGACGGTCCGACCAGCGTATTTTTAAGCTACTGCATAGCTTTTATCGCGGGCTGGGGACCGAATTTTAGTGATCGTGCATCTCTTTCTTATGTTCACAAGAAAGAGGGATGGAAGACCGTAACGCCGTCCTCCTCACTCGGTCATTCGAAATTCGAATTTGAATCTTATTTGTATTAGCTTTATAGACTAAATGCTCTTAGCAGTGTTGCCAACTTAACGGATTTCCCGTGATACGTAGCGGATTTGAGTACGTAGAGAACGGGAAAATAACTTTCTAACGGCTATTATCATAGCATATTAGCGTAATTATGTATTATATTATTATCATGTATTTAAAAATTACGTAAGGTAAGTTGGGGTAAGATCGGATATGGGCATATGAATTGTTTTTTGATCTAATTTCGAATAATTTTCAAACATTCGTAAGATTAAATAAGACGCCATTTTATCGTCCCGCGACCCATAGTTTCTGTTTATTGCTCCGGCAAATCAGAAATGTGCTGTGCGTGAATTAGAAAATTATGTAAAATATTTAGTTTAGAAAGTGAAAGATCGAATGTATTCTTCTAATGGAATCTGTCTTCTAAGCAATAGAGGCTACTATTAATTGCAGTCCGAACTTGCCCTTCGGTGGTAAATATGTTATCGTGATCATAAAATATAAAGTTTGTTTTGGCAAACGTCTACAACAAAAACTATTACGCCTGTAAGACAGACAAAATTCACACTTATACTCTGTCTATCCGTTAAGCATTGTAGATTTATTTTAAAGATCTGGCATACATTGATCTCCAGAAATTAAATAAATCGCAAGACTATGCTAACTAGTCAAAAATCTGTCCGGAGTTACCCCAACGCAAATTACTTCAAAAAAAAAAAAAAAAAAAAATGCATATCTTTTTTAATAAATTTAGTACAGTGCGACATTTTAGAGTAGAAATTAATAAATCGGGAACTAAAAATTCAATCTTGCTGGCAACACAAAAAAAAAAGTACTCGATTTGTCAATAATCGTAAACAATCGTGTGTTTCTACAGCTGATTTTACTGGTAAGTGACTATAGAAAATTGTACAAAACACTGGCATGAACCACTAATGGATGCAGATAATAGATATTCTTACGATTAACAACAACATAATATGTTATCATACTCTGACTTATTTTTTTAGGTTAAACTAAAGTAAACAAACTTAAAATTCTTAATGAGGATATTCGCAAAAGAACGAAAGTGGCCGACATAGCTCAAAGAGTAAGCAAGCTGAAGTGGCAATGGGCAGGCCACATCGCTCGCAGAACTGACGACCGATGGGGAAGAAAGGTTCTAGAGTGGCGACCACGAATCGGAAGACGCAGTGTTGGACGGCCTCCCACTAGATGGACAGATGACCTCACAAAGGTCGGTGGAAACCGCTGGTTGTAAGTAGCGCAGGACCGTTCGTTGTGGAAATCTAGGGGGGAGGCCTATGTTCAGCAGTGGACGTCTTGCGGCTGATGATGATGATGATGAAAAAACTTCATCAAGTTATAGCGCAACTGCTGCATTTTGAGCATTTATACACATCAGTGATATATATTGGATAATTACTGCAAGATGAGTAGAACATGTGAGGAGCAGTAAATCCACATATTTATATGTATTAGTAGGTACATTTTTCTTTTCTTATTGTTTTAGGCGTTTCTGAGAGTACAGTCCGTCGGATAGTGGAGCAGGGCATTGTAAAAGGGGGCAAAAATTCTCGACACCGGCGAAACTTAGAAAGGATCGTCCAGCAAAGGTATTAGACGATTTTGATATGTGTGCGTGTCAACACTTAGTAAAATATTAGCTCAGTTAAAGGAAGACAGCGGTTATGATGGGAGTCGTGAGCATTTACGACAACTTCTGAAAAAGATTGGTTTTGTGTACAAAAAATGCAGAACAAACCGGCAAGCTCCTCTAGAAAAACCAATGATTGCACAAAAAAGAGAAATATATTTGAAGTCCATTATGGAAAATAGAAATTTGCCGGAAGAGCTTCAAAAATATATAATTTATTTGGACGACAGCTATATTCACTCAAGCTACAAGCTTAAAAAATGTTGGCAGTCCATTGAAACTCAAGGTGTTATAACGGATATATCGAAAAGGAAGCGATGGATTGTAGTTCACGCTGGAACTGAAAAAGGTTTTGTGCCTAATGCACTTTTAGTCTTCAGCGGTGTAAACAAACAAGAAGATTACCATTCTGAAATGAACCAAAGTAATTTTACTAAATGGGTTACAGAAAAACTTATCCCCAACATCAAAGAGCCTTCAATCATAGTGATGGATAACGCTCCTTATCATTCTGTGCAAAAAAATAAAGCTCCAACAGCAGCTAATAAGCTAATGAGCTACTACCCACTAAGCCACGAGGCCAGTCTATATGTTTATAGCCTCGCAAAAAAGTGAGCTAGAGAACACTTGACAACAGGTGCACTTGATAACCGCTGATCACCCATATAATCCAGCCGAGCACCAATATAATGCACATATTTCAACAAGAAATGTTATTATTGAGAGGTCAGTCACATTTAATAATTGAATATCATCAATACAGGCAAGATTGTTAATACTTATAAATACACATAGTGCTATACATCATAGTGCTGGAAAACAATATTCATTCAAACAAATATTTTAAATTATTTACTGTAAGAGATATGTTGTATCATTACAACAGCTCATTATTTCTTAAGCTCTTTGTCTTGTTAATATATTTTTTCAATGTTTTTAGGTAAATTATGTGTAAAATTATTAAAACTTAAAAATTATGTGCTCCATGTAAAAGAAAATGATTAAATTAGTAAACCTTTAAATTATGTTGTGTTTAAATATAGCATTATCTACCTTTCCAGCACTATGATAAAAACAAATGTGACTCAGACTCAACATTATGCCAAAAATCCTGCATAAATAAAAACATATTATAATAGGGATGTTAACACTAATCACAAATTAATGTTTAGTGTTAATTTTATGAAAGTTTGTATCATTAGAATATCGAAAATCACATTTCTAAAATGTAATACTACATAGTAAATTTATTAAAAATGTATTTTAAATGCTACATTTATAATCTGTTGTCACAAGACTGGAAACACCAATATGACATATTATGTCACTAACCGCAAAACAAGCTGTCGAAGACTGACTATCTCTGCATTTTTTGTTATGGTAAACTAATGTCACTCTTCAAAATAAAAGCAATTCCGAAAAATTGTTAACATCCCTATTGCTTATGTTGATAAAAATGCACGCAACATGCAATGCAATAGTTTTACCGCGGCAGTCTCCGAGTGCCACACTTCTTTTTTTATTTATTTATTCTTGACCATGAACACACTAGTCATTCAGCCGCATGTTATTCTCGTGTTGCTGTGCTTACTAGGTATATTCTAAGTGGTCTTTAAATATAAGCATTTCTTATTTTAGTTTTCACTTCTGCCGTGCGGTCTTAAGCTCACATTTTTTTAATTTGATTGGTTTTTAGGCAGTAGTAGTATTATTCTGATACAATCAAACCGTTAATTTCGAATGCAAATTATCACGACGAAGTAAGGAAAGGAGAGACGGCCATCAGCCCCGAGTTGAGACAATTCTTCAAAATATTTGCTCGAAACTCGAGACTCGTCGAATATAATTTTATTTAATTTATTGCGTCGGCATTGTTACTCAAAGACGAGGGAACACAGATGTGACAGTTATATGAGACTGACAACACAACAACCTATTATAAGTATACGTGTATAGTATATATCCTAAGTTTTTTCCAATTTGGCGTAACGGGACAAGCAATACCTGAATCGGATGGTAACTCGATGTTTGTAGACACCTACAGTCTTGCTTGGCGGTAGAATAACTGCCAAAACTGTGGGTAAGTACTTTACGTCATTTCCTCTGATTTTAGGACTCGTGTGTGGACGCTTTTAGCTTTGACATTCCTCTTTTTTTTTTCTTTCCGCTTGAAATGATAGAGACCGCAATAGCAAAACGAAAGCTGTTTTAGTTAGGCGGTAGAAGGGCGGGTATGACAAATACCGAGACGTTTGATTCCGTGTCAAGATCAAATCAATTCAATCGAGAGTGAATCGGTTTCTTCTAGGTAAACACGCTTCATCGTAGACCGCATCATCGTTTAACATCAGGCGAGATGGTGGTCAAGTGTAAACCTATAAAAGTTTTAAAAAAATAACCCGATTGTGTTGTCAATCAGGGCAGGTACATAACTTGTCTACACCAACAGTTATTGTTGGTTATGCGTCAGACGCTGTGTCAGGCGCGGTCCCAGCCTCGAACTTTGGAGGGGGTCACAATATATTGAAATCATTGATTTTGACTTGGGTCTTAAAACAGAGCGGTACCTGGGGCTTGGAACTCGACACCTTCAATCCAAATCCCAGGTAGCAATTTTACGTCATGACGACGTCCATTCACGGTCATTTTCGACGTAAATGACGTCGTAAAAAACGTCCCACAGACGTACTAAATGACGGCCTAATGTCAGGTCTCAGCGACGTCTCTGAAGACGTCATATTAACGTCTCCAGATAACGTCATATTAACGTCTCCAGATATCGACTTATTCACGTCCCCAGATAACGTCATATTAACGTCTCCAGATAACGTCATATTAACGTCTCCAGATAACGTCATATTAACGTCTCCAGATAACGTCATATTAACGTCTCCAGATAACGTCATATTAACGTCTCCAGATATCGACTTATTCACGTCCCCAGATAACGTCATATTAACGTCTCCAGATAACGTCACCTTAACGTCTCCAGATAACGTCATATTAACGTCGCCAGATAACGTCTCCAGAAGACGTCAATACCACGTATTGTGAAGACCTCCTATAATAACGTCTATTAACGTCTTCAGACACATTAATATAACGTTATCTGAAGCGTTAATATGACGTCATCCGGGATCAATTTGGCCTCGATGCAATTCATCCAGCCACAGTCTTCAAGTAACTCTGAAAGGTCAACATTAAAAACACAAATTTGCATTGTAGTATTATTTATTATAACGAGTTAACTATCACAACTTAATTAATAAATGGAGAATTTTAATCCTTATAACCATGGAGCATAGGAAAACATATAAAAGAATTACTAGTTGCCTCTTGAGGAATAACAACACATTTTGAAATAATATCATAAACAGGTACAATTTTGTAAGCTGAACAGAGTTCCGAAACTTTAAAAATATCAATAACAGCAGAATCATAAGGATACGTATAGTAGGAATCATAATGTACAAACTCTTTTCCATAGACGAACAAGGAAACCTCTCCATTAATCTTACATCTCAAAATATTATGTATCTCGACTACTTTGCCGTTTGCATAGCAGTAACAATTATTAGCTAAACCAGATTTTGTATACATTGCAAAACCCTTATAAACAAGTTTATTAAAGCATTCATAAGCATTGTTATCAACAGGCGTTGGTCCTAAGCTATTGTAATAAAAAACGCTGGTACCTCGTCAATCAGTTTTGGAGGAAAAGTAGATTCCATTTCTTTTAATCGTTTATAAATTTGCTGCAACGGTTTGTTAGGTGACCTAACTAATTTTTTAACATGCCTAAATAATTTTCGAAAGGAAAGGCGGAATAACTGTCCAAATCACCAAATAAACGAACGTCATCACACAAATGACATAACATATGAACATTGTAAATTAAAAATTTCCGGCTATAAATAGTTTCGGAATGTCTTATGAACATTAATAATAGCTCATGTGCTAAATATGTACCTACTTTATTGATGTTTCTAGGGCTACAAAGAATTGTTATAGCACAATGAAATAACAAAAATTTTCATACAGGGAGGTTGGAAGGATATTTTTAGAACAACTGGTCCAGTATATAACAAAAACATCCTAAATTCGGTGGCTTTCCAGCGAGCCAACTCACTGATACTTCGCGGTCGCCTGTTAAATTCAACAGGTATACAACTTGCACAGCTAAGTAATTTTTCAGAAACTGCATTTACTAAACGGCTATTTAAACGAACATTTAAATCACCACCAACCCAAACATTTAAAAGTTTCCTCATGACTCCCAGACAAACAGCATGCATATAATCAATGGGAAACAATGAAACTAAATCTATGGGAAGCGTCAAAAGTGGAGATTCACCAACATGATGGTCGTCATCAGACTGTAAACGAAATTGTGAATCCGTTCTCCTACTACAGAATACGCTTGTATAAATCACTCTACCTTGAATATACTCACCAGGTTCTACACATTTATCACATGATGAGTATCCACCATGGGATTTAGTACATTTGATAAAAGCTCTAGCTGGAGCGTCACATACAAAACTATGTACTTTTACAATATAATGAGTATCTTCAAAATTTATTCCATCATTAAGTAATGTAGACAGTTCTTCAACAAATGGCCCCAAAACAGATTCAATGGTGAAGGTTTAGAGTTTCCACAGAACAGAGTTATTACAAATGGCTGTGCACAATTAAAGTTTTTGATCAAACCTAATATAGGCCATAGTTGAGTATTCGTGCTTTTAAAAAGTGGCAAACCATCAACATTAAAAGACAACAATATTTCACTATTTTTAAAGTTGAACCCACTGTACAGTTTTAATTGTGCTTGTATTTGATTTATGAGACCAATGTGCACCAATTCACCAGATTGCAAAGAGTTACTTGATATATTCATTGGCGTATTTAAAAACGTTCTGCTATCTCTAGGCAATTTAGGGCAAAAAGGATTTAGAATTTTTAGAAGACTATCTAGAGCACTGTGGGAAATTTTATGTTCTACGGTAGCCCAATGTCTTAATTATGATGGCAAATCGTTAGCATCGTCAGATCGTGAATCATCATTATCTATAAAACAATCCTCAAACAATGTTGATTGACAATTTTCATCTAAAAAATATTCTCTTTATATGTCCTTAAACAGTTTTCATTTAAAGTATTGTTGTCAATACTACTGTTACTCGTAGCTATAGATGTGGATGTATATTGTGGTGAAGATGGCAAATCACTTAATGATGGCTGTAATGTACTTCTTTGTATTTCTAAAATAATTTTTCGTTTTTCTGCCAAAATCCTTCTATACATTTGACGCTCACCTACTACATTTTTTTTCTTCCTAGAGGATGACATTGTTATTTTCCTTTGACAATCGCTTTTTTGCTCGTTCAGGTGCGTGCTTGAGCCACACCTTTATATCGTCTTCAATGTCTTTTTCTGTAATCCTTGGAGAGGAACTCTTTAAGCTCTCTGAAAACAAAAAAGTTTGTGAATATAAGAATAGCCCAAATGCCTGCAACGCTCTGTGGGGTCAGATGACGGGTCGCTCTCACACAGCGACTCGCGAGTCGCGACACAACTGGTGTTAAATATTATTTTAACGGAGAATTAAAAACCGGTCAAGTGGGTGTTGGATCACGCGCATTGTAGGGTTCCGTAGTAAGCCCGTCGCAATAATTATGTGGACTTAATTGTTTTATTTTACCAGTTAATTGACGTGATTATTATTATATATAGCCTTGCCAAATTACAGCTTTCTAGTACTAAGAGTCTCCCCACCTAGCCACCTACATAAAACATGCCAATTATTAACCAGTTGCCAGTACACAAGGAATATGTATCTTTTGAAATTATTTAGGTATTTCATAGCACACTTATTTTGTATTATAGATGAGATCTAGAAAGAATAAATTTAATCATATGAAAGACAATAGACACATACCAACAATAAATTCACGGAGACGTAGCTCTGAAAAAGGCTTCTTCTCAGACCTTTTACCATAGAAGTTGAACTTGCTTGCCAACGAGTCTGACAATGTATATTTCATCACTCTCGATACTTTATTTTTAAATCATGCCCACCAAGGCTCTTTAGGTAGCTTGTCTGTAAATATTAATTGATAGCAATAAACATCCACATATATCTCTATAAGTACACACTAGAATTAACATAAGATCCAACAGTCACATACATAATCTTGAGCTCACACTATAGGATTCCCTGTCATAGGTATCAGGAACTACGAGTGCCAAGGTATCATGACACAGACCTAGAGCAAATATTTGTGTTGCAACAGGAATTGAACCCACACCTCACATCTCAGCCCTCTAATCGCCCACTGTGAAGCAGTGGCCAAAATTATTAGGAATTAACTACACATAATGTGAGCAGAAGCTAATAAAACATAGCCTGTCAGGGGTAATGTAGCTTGCTATTAGTGACTGAATTCCCAGAATTGAATCAATAGTTCCGATGATTAACTCCTACATCCAAACTCACAAACAAACTAACTCATTCTAGCAAGGTACCCATGTAATAAAAAGCTTTCTTATGGTAAAGTAGGAATTAATTATAATTGCTCAATAGGCATTTCCTGTTTATTAAAAGTAAACACTTACCAGGTTAGCACAGTTTTCTGTATTAGTCAGTAACTGTTCCACTGTTTCTAAATCTTGAAAAGTTTCCAAGGGAAATTTGAATTCAGGCTTCAATGCATTGGTATTTCCTGCTCTGTCTTTCAAAATTGCTAGGATGACATCATTTTGGGCTTTTATTTTGGCAAGTAGTGAAACAACTTGGCCTTGACAATCTGGATGAAAAAAGTAGTATGGTAGGTATTACAGTCTATAATAATCTTAACACCAACCACCACCACCACCACTATACCAAAAATAGAAATAATCGTCGAAAACTATACTCATGCATATAAGGTAGTATCTAGCAAAGAATCTAGTTAGGCAGCTATAGATTTAAAAAATCAAAATGATTTTACTATTTACCACAGTTATTGGAAGCACTGCTGGCAACAATTTCATCGAGTGTCATACTTTGTGAACCAGATGGTTGATCATGATGACTGTTAGAAGCCTTCTCTTGTGCATCAGGTTTATTCATCTGTGAGTTGTGATTTAGTACCAAATCACTGTAAATTGTGCTTGTACTTGAAGGTTCAAGGTTTATATCTAAAAGCAAAAAAAAAAAAATAATGGAAGGAAATATTATTATGTTCAAAATAATTTAGTTAATGTATCATCCGGTATAATTACAATTGGATAGATGTTTCTTTAAAGGCGGAGGACGAGGGAATTCACACCCTTTCTCATCATCATTATCATCTGATGATGAAATGTATCTGCTAGTTTTTTTTTTTTTGCGTTTAGGTGGCTTACTTATATAATTTTCCTCCTCAGTCTGTATATCTGATGTGTCTTCCACCAACTTTAATTTTTTCTTTGCCTTATCCAATTCATCTATAGAACAAGCATAAAACACCAACACAGTTAATATCAAAACAACATGCAAGTTAAAGTTAGTCACGCCATGCAACACACCCACGCCGTACAAGCTTGGTAGTCCAGCACTTATTAATCCATTAGTTCTATCTCATTACTAGTAGTTAATAGTACTGCCATTACTTATATAATTTACTATGCTTTTGTTTCTGTTTTGATATGGTATGGTGGTGAGATTACAGGCACATGAGACTGCAATGAACACAACACAATGCTATGTAGGGCACATTCTAGGTGGATGTGGGTACATACCCCCATACATACCCCTGGTGGTTCGGTGGCCACCTAACCACCAGGTTTATGTATGTTATACAATGTATAATTATAAGACAAGACCAACAAATATTTGTGAAAACAAACAAAACCAAACACCTGTGAACACACTTTCTTGGAAATGATTACTTATCTGTTGCTTGCTTGCTGTCGCTGCTGCTTGTTTACACACGGCGCCATGACCTAAAAATAGCAGTTCTGTCTTGTGATCTTGGGCAATCTGAATATTTTTTTTTTTCTGTGCGCATCAAAACTGCAGTCAACTTCAGCTCGGCCGTAATCCTTAGATTTTTAGGTTATGGCACCGTGTATTTTTTTAGTTAGGTTTTAAAACACTAGCACCTACTAGAATTAAATTCTGGGCCAGTCTGTCTGTGCCCAGGCTTAAAGCATGGTAAAGTTAACTGCCCTCAAGCCACCAGCTGCTAAAATAGTTGTGTGTGGTAGTGTTACACTACCTACTCATAAAAAAAACTTACCAGTCTGATAGAAAACTCTATCGATCTCGTATAGTTTCCATTGTTCATTTGGAGACGAACACCTCTGTAGAAGTTTATCAAATGCTTTCGCCTCCTTTACGGGAGGCCAATAGATTTCTCTTTTTTTAGGTGTTATCCATTTATTGATGACCACAGCCACAGTGCCACCCTCACTCTCCGCGAACTGAACGACACTATACATAATTTACAATCCTTTTATGTGCTGTGATACGTACTATAACAACAGCAAGAAAAAAACATGAGAATTTACACATTTGTTTGACACAGAGAATTGAGAAAGAAAAAAAGCGCGGGATACCAACCAACCGTCAACGCGTTCGTTCGTTCCGTTCCGAAATAAACAAAAGCAAACAAAAATATATTTTTTTTACTTTTTAAATATTTATATTTTTAATCAGCCTTTTCTATCTTATATTGGTTCTTTCTAATGTTTGATGATAGACTAATAGCTGAATTTCTTTTCATTGAGTTACATAACAAATACAAATGTAAAAAATAATAATTTAATAAAATAATAACAAACAACATGCTATCAATGCGTTCCGTTCCTCGCAGATTGGAAGAAAGATAAACTCTGGTGATAATTTTAAATTATTAAAATGGACTATTTACTGTCGAGTTAAAGTTTTTACAGAGTACCTATATTTTAATACAAAAAAACGTTCGCTAGCCGCATGATAGTTATGTTGTTAGAGCTAATTTAATCGTGCCTGCTTGAGCATGGTAGGCACCTGTTGTACTCTCCTAGAATAAAATTATGTTTCTTTTCTTGGATAATGGCATACCTAGCTCATATACCTACCTTACTTAATTAGGTTTTATTCTGATTCCCATAATAATAATAATATGCTTGAATGTCCATAGCATCATAAGTAGGTTCCCGTTTATTCTGCTAGTCAAACGAATGGAAGTCAGTGGTGGATGTTTCTGTAGGTATCGAGGCGGCTCAAGACCGCTCGTCGTGGCATTTCTATGTATATGGGGCCTGTCCAGCAGTGGACTTCTAACTAAAAGTGTTTGTACAAACCTACTTACAGAAAATAAATCATTTATCATTTAAACTGATAATTTATTTAATGACGATGAATATTAATTTTATCGGTTGCAATTAGGTACCTACCTTAACACGTTCGCAGTCCAGTGTACCCTATGCGGTACACGCGGAGCGATTCCGCCGAGTCCGTGTACCCTATGCGGTACACGAGGCCACTATAACTATATGGGCTCTGCAGCCACGGACTTATGAAATTTGTTAGTGTATCGTTCCTGGACTTGTGACAAGGGTTCTATTAGACAAGAAAAACCAAAAACATGACTTATTTTTTTATATAATGTTTTCACAGTACAAAATGAAACGAGTTAGTAGAAATATATAATGTTTTATTGGTGAACTGTAACTTTAGGAAAACAATCAATACATATGCCTTTTTACATTTTTACATTGTGATGACACCCTTTTAGCTTTGGCGCGTGCATACGAAGTGAGTCTTCCTTCGTCGTGTTTTAAGTCCGTGTACCGCCCGGTGTACACGAGCAAAGTCGGGGCACGGGCCTTTATTTTAACATAATTATGCATCAGTTGTGACGTTTGCATCGACTAATGGTCAAAAGTAATGAAAATGATATTGGACTTATGGCGTTGTCGGAAACTTTTGTATTGGGACTGCGAACGTGTTAAGCAGGTATTATTAAGTAGTACCTACGTGTTAGAGCATTCCTTTAGATGCACTAAATAAATAGTACGTAGGTAAGTACACTACGGCCGAAATATCTTGGCGAGTCTGTACATAGACACTACGAACTTTCGCCATTGACCCTAAATGTAGGTACGTTCCTACGGCGTCTTATTAATGAACAACACAGGGCGTCACAGAATGGAACCCAAATGGACGTTGCTAGGGCGTCTTATTAGGGAACAACACAGGACGTCACAGAATAGACCGTAAATGGACGTTGCTAGGACATATAATACATGACCAACACAGGACGTCACAGAACTGACCCTAAATGCACGTTGCTACGGCGTCTTATTAATGACCAACATAGGACGTCACAGTTGACCCCAAATGGCCGTTGCTAGGGCGTCTTATTATTGACCAACACAGGAGGTCACAGAATTGACCGTAAATGGACGTTGCTAGGACGTATAATACATGACCAACACAGGACGTCACAGAATTGACCCTAAATGCACGTTGCTACGCCGTCTTACTAATGACCAACACAGGACGTCACAGTTGACCCCAAATGGACGTTGCTAGGGCGTCTTATTATTGACCAACACAGGACGTCACGGAATTGACCGTAAATGGACGTTACTAGGACGTAACATTCACGACCAACACAGGACGTCACAGAATTGACCTTATATGGACGTTGCTACGTCGTCATAATCATGACCAACATAGGACGTCACTGAATTGACGCTAAATCGACGTCACCAGGACGTTCCCTTGAGTACCAGACGTTAAAATGACGTCAGTGTGACGTACTTATTTGACGAATAAACTACGGACCCTAATATGACCTTAGGATGACGTCATTTTTTCGTCGCAGACGTCATTTTGCTACCTGGGATACCCCGATAGGTAACCTTCACAGATATCGCTTCTACAGTCCCAATACTCTCTGCCGCCGCCCGTAACGAAGGGTCCGGCAAAGGGTTGTTTGCACAAGATTTGGTTGATTTTAGCGAAAAAAACTGTGTACAGTTTTCCCTTCATTTTTTCTTATTCCTTCGGCGACAGATGGACGGAATTGTCCCGGTATTTCGGGAGTAAATAAATATATGAAACGAGTTTCTGGAAACAGGAATAGGAAGGTGGGTTTATTTACTTTTACGATTCATATTTAGCTTTTTTTCTATTATTTTTAGGGATGGCTTTGAAACTGGATGAGGATTAAGCGATGGTGACCAAGTAGCAACTAAATACGGCATAAAGCGGGAGGTCGTAGATTTCAACTCTGCATGTACCTACCTACTCAGCCCTTAATCTTCAATATTTGTAGGCGGGAAAAAATCGGAAAAATAGCGGACCCACTGACTAATCTTTTACTTTTAATCGATTTCAGAAAAGGAGTTCTCAATGAGTCACAAATGTTAGATAGGTACCTGCCGATGTCCTCTACACGAGCCGAAAGCCGAAAGGAAGGAAAGTCTCGTGTAAATATTTGAGATGCGGTGTCGAATATAGCTAATCCAATAATACCTTTTAACGAGAAATCCTTGAATTTTTCTTCTTAATTAATACTGATTATAAAATTGAACTGGTTTTACATTTGAATGCGCTAATCTCAGGAACTACTGGACAGAGTTCAAAATCATTTCACCGTTGGATATGTAGGTAAGGGGCTTTCCAAAGAAGAAGAAAAATTTAGATACTTACTTACCTATGAGATGAGGTGATCACTTAGTGTTATAGACTATTTATTATGTACCTACCTATAACTAATTTTGGTGCCAAAATTTTCGATACTTACAATATTTACTAAATGATATTGGTTGAGCTAAAATAACTGGGTTTTAAGTAGCTATTTCAGTTCTTTTGTAATCTGACATATAGTATTGAAATTGTTTTTTTTTATTTGACGCAAACATTTGTTGCACAATAGATTATGATTGCGTAATAGAAAAATAATAAGAATAAATAAAATTTTGGAATACCTACATACGCGTGCATCAGTCCACTTGAAGCAATATCAATACAGTGTGGCCAATTTCAATTTACTACACAAAGTAGGTACAATCGACTCTAAGAGATGAAAACCGATTATGACAATGCTCAACATAGCTACGGGGTTCACTGGAAGATCAGCGAACGCTCGAGCGAGCAGAAACGTTCACGTCATTACCGAATTCCACCAACTTCCCACCGTTCTTACGAGTTCACTAACTCTCTAACTAAATCCCGATGACGTACAATCACGTAATGATGACGTAGTATTACGCACGCCGACGTAGATTTACGCAGATATTTGATTACGCGCGTATAATCCGTAATGATTAGATGAAACGCGGCTAATTGAGTTTGTTTGGTGATTGCGAGTTCATTTGCAACTTGATTCCTGTTTGGTTTGATTTAGTGTCCGACCGAAATGGAACTTTCTGCCGAAACTGAAATCGGAACTTCGGTATTATGTTTAAGTTTTAGCCTAAACCAGGGAATTCAGATTAAATGTGTTAAGACCTCATGTACCTACAAAGTGAATCAATTTTTGGTCGGGCCAATCGTACCAATGAATACCTGTTGCATAAACAAGTTATTGTGATCACTTTCTACAATTACCGTTTCAAACACTCAGCGGTAAACTTATAATAAAAATATAGTTTTTAATATGATACGATCATAAAAAAATCACAGAAGAATTAAATAAATACAATAAACAGAAAAGCTTTTTAACTATGATAAAAATACACGCCTGTTCTTTAACGCTCTAGTTTTCCCCCATTTGGGATTATATTTAAAACCAGTCCTGACTACCGTTGCTTACAGCCTAAAATATATTGTACAATATAATAATAAAAAACAGTACTTACCTACTTTAATTTAAAATAAGATCCAGGCCCAACCTTGTAGAAAAAGGTTATTACTAAAATACACAAGGATTTATGGAAGCTAATTTTACCAAATTTACGAAACATATTTTTTTTGTAACTTACAACATTCAATTTTTGACCTTTTTGGCGCTGATTTACAACCTGTGACACTTTCTATGTATAACTTCATATTATTTGATTTTCAATGGATTTTTATCAGGATGAATCTGTATCATTGTCGCAAAGTATTCTAGGCATCGAACTCTTAAAAACGCAGAAGCGGCAAACGCGCTTCTACTATGGCGATGCAAAATCAGGTGACGTCTCCTGATTTAGTCTCAGTCGCAACAAGGAGTTGTGTACGTTCGCTGACAATTGTGTACGTTCGCTGACAATTCAATTTTCTAATTTTTCAAACAAATTTTCGCCACGTTACGTTGTCTTTAGATTATGGCATACTTCATCTTCCTTTCTTTAATTATATCGATGATTCTAGGTATTATTTAAGAGCTTTACAGGGTCTACATAGTTCTTAGTGTTAGCTATCAGGTGTAATATTATGTGCACTGAGCAAATAAATAAACAGTTTATGTTAAACTCCAAACTAGAACCGAAGCTTTTTTCCCGAAACTGAACCCGAATCTTCGCGTGGTAACTAGTTTGATTTCCATCGTCGACGGTAGAGCGAGAGATTTTAATAATATTACATCGGTTCGGGGTTTCATTACGTTTTCACTAGGGTCATTAGTGACGTCAATTAGATCGGCAGATTGAATCTTTGTAACCTCGAAACATATTCCAATAGCATTATTATTTATCGTTTCTCATGCTATAAGTAGGACTGAATTACTTTAACATTGAAAAAAAAACATGTTATTTAAAGTCGACAGTTAATTAAAAGATGTAGTGTCACGGGACACGGGCACGGGACACCAGGTAGGCACGATGTTTATTTGGATAAACACAATTTGCAAAAAAATACTGCATGATTTTATTGTATGAGGTCCGCCCCGGCTTTGCCCGTGGTACAAATATAGCTTAAAGCATTCAAAAATCACGCACACATCAAAGGGTTAAAAAGTTTTAGAAATCAGCTTACTAGTTCCGAAGATTAGCGCATTGCAAAAACCTCTTCAGCTTTATAATATTTCAATTAATTTTTTAAATTTTGTTTGTAGGTACACAAAAGTGTATAGGGAATTTAGTATTTTAAAAAAGAACAAATTACGTCAAATACAATAAATCAGACATTTAAAAAAATAGTAATAAAAGACCAGTCTCTTCTTTTTTTTTCGACGACATAAAATCATAAATTATTAAAATTCCAAAAACATTATTCACTTTCGTTAAAAAAAACTTACGGTCTCACATTTTGTTCACTTCTTTGGAACATCAACCATAAGGAACTTCAATATCGATAGTATTGTCCTTCTTCGCTTCTAGAAATCTTCGTTTCGCCGACAAAACATTTTGTAGACCCAGACTAGACAAGTTTCCCATAAGCAATCGTATCCCAGGTGCTCATCATTTCGATCCTCACTATAAACCGTCAAACGCGGTCCTTACAGCCGTCACTTCAATCAGCTATCAAAGTTCATGAAGTGTGTAATGAAATGTTCAGTAATTTGAGTAACTCCGCGAGATGGGGACACCGGGCCGAGTTGGCTCGTAATGGGGAAGGTAGCGGGTGAATCGGGGATGTTTGGTCAAACATGCGAGTCTAGTTAACGCTCGTTGGGCTGCTTGATTGGGTTATCGCGATTATAGGCCGAGAGCTCGCGTCCAGGAGAATTAAGGTGAGAGGTGAGGACGCGGTAATAGAACGTAATAAATTAACCAGTATAATTAGTTACGGATTAGTTTCAAAAGAGATAGCGTGACATAATGTTATTCATTTGGTTTGTGTTAATTTGTAGGTAGTGCATTATTTTCAGTAGATAATATAATTTTTGAAGTTACCTTTATTACGTTGTTTTCATGAATTTTCCAATATTTTAAATTAATTGAAATTGAATAAAAAAAATACATTAAAAATTATTCACCAACCAAATTGGTGACTAATATATTTATTACAATATATCCTAATTTGGAAAGTCTAGGCTAATGAAATGTGCTTTAATGAAATTAAATAACATGGAACGAAAATAATTGATTCGTTATTTGCTAAGATTTTGGATAATAAGGATGTTTCAATAGAACTCTTACATATTATGGAACACATACCAATATAATTACGACGTCATAATTTTGTGCAAAATAAAGCATGAGATGCGCTTAGTCACAATTTTTATTTTGAAATTAATCAGTAAATATATATTACTATAAATTAGAGCGTGTTTTTTTTCAAAAGCAACAGCTTATCGACGATCTATTTTCAATCAAATGCACCTCCTTACTCATTCTGAGTGCGAGCTCTGCGACTACATCAGACACCGAGCGGGATAATAGCATCAGCAATCATCGCGCCGATGCGAGACTCAATTACGGAGCGAGACACCTCCTCGCCTACGTCTAGCTCCAGACGGCCGTACGGACCGGCCCGGCCTCCTGCTCGCTATTGTACACGTGTGGAGACTAGAGGCTACGTCTCAACGGATTGTATCAGTATCAACAGTAAATACACTAATTGGGATGACGACTGCGTCAAAAGTACATATACCATTCTAATTTTAGCCCGTTAGGTAGATTGTGGAAAAACATGTGACACATATTTTTGGTTTTAACAAATTATTTTTAATCGTCAAAGATAATTTATAGATCTTCAAAGTTCTTGACTGCGGTGGTGTCTAATATATGTGGAAACTTCTTCACACTATTATAGGTATTTACCTTCGCTCATTTTATGTTTGTGAAACAAAAGAAATACGTGTAAGTACAAGTGTTTTTAGTAATCGAAGTGATGGACTTATTCGTGTTTAATTACATGCTTATTGTAAGTGGTAATAGCATTGAAATATATCGTAAGTTACAATCAATTTTGGCAAATTAAGACAATTTTGTAATGAAAAACACATCGATAATTAACACACGTCTTGTTCGTCTTGTCACACATAAAAATGATAACAAAACTAAATTTACAAGAAGCCATCTCTTAAGTCACCCAGATAAAACGAAAGAGAATTTTAGTTTTTTGTTCATATTTTAAAAACCGCCTAACCGATTACAATAAATTTTGCCTGAGACCACCACTTAACTATGATCTAGCAAACAAGAGAAGAACTATTAAAATTGATTCAATATTATGTACAAAAAAAAAATTGAGAATTTTTTAAAGTCTTTTTTTAAAGTGGCAACCCTGAGCGTCAACGCATGCATTAGAGTAGGCTATTAACTCACTGATTGGCCCAAGATGAACTATTCTTCTTACTGTACTACAACACTGTTACAGTCTATTTCAGCCTCATGTGGCAGTGAGCGAGTCTGTGAACCAAGGAGCAATTACCGGCTTTGATGTGCGCCGCCGAGCTGTGATTGGCCACCACCTGATTACACGCGCCCGACCTGACGAACTCGCTGAACGCAGCCTATCACGGTAGCGATTAGTAAACTGTAATCATTGATTGCTTTTCTTATATATGCATAAGAATCTTTGAAAGTTGGCCTCGGTAGTCTCCACTTCTGCCTAATAAGCTTTAAAATAGCGCAGGAGGCTCAAGGCCCTAACTAACCTAATTTTACAAGCTAAGTACACTTCTGTAAGTCTAAGCATGTATTAAATCTACTTAAAATAATTTTATAAACATACCATGCTCACTCTGTACCGTATCCAACAAGTATTTACATTCGATGACTACTCTCTAATAAGTTTCACTTATCTGCAGGTTAAAAAAAGCTTTGGCAAAAATCAACAGCCTCAAACATCGTTGTAAAGATGCTTGGTAATGATATCGGAGAGTGTGTATTTGATCTTCATTGTCTATTAACGTCCAGATTTCTATTGTCATTTGCTACTGCACAGTTCGAAATTCTAAAAAGCAACACTGGTCGTGTTGCTTTTCCACAAATATTGTAGTAAGTATTTGATTTTGCTTTTTCGAATGTTGAGTTGCTAACTGTGATGTGACAACTTGATTTGGTTACGCTGTCGATACACGTACAGCCAACAATAGAATGTGCTTGCCGTGTGGGTTTTCTCCTTTGGATAGAATAGAGTCCTTTCAAATAGATAATGAATGTTCTGATTCGGGTTTTTATACTTAGATAAGTGCGTTCCATCGTGGTGTTACTGATGTGGAATCAAGTGCACAGAAAAATGAAATGATTATGAAAAAAAAATCAATTAAAATGAGGTACACTTAAGACCGTCTACGAATTTCAATAAATTATTTTATTACGTGATTATTTTTGCAGTGAGGGTCTTATATGTATCTAATGGATTTGCCATGCTCCTGAAATGGTAAAGTGAATCAACTTATTATACGAGTGTAATTATAATTTATGTGATAGAGTTACCTAAGAAAAACGTCATAATTTCATCATAATAATCAGGCGTGACCACCGCGTCACATTTAGGGACAGAAATTTATTTCCTACGCACGTGTTTAGCCCATACAGAATTACGTCATAGTCGCGATCGAGTAAATCCTTTGATTATAATTAAAATTTCACATTGTTTTGATATTGTTTTCATTATTATTATCGCGCTTCCAACGCAGACAGGTTCGCGTTTGAATATCAATTCGCCTGATGGCAAACGGAGCGACAGTGTGATCGGCGACGAAGCACGCTGATCTCAAAAAAATTCTATATTATAAAATATTAGGTGTACCCCGGCACGCTTCGCTGTGGCACATTATGATGCAAAAAATAGATAAAAAACAATCCTTGATGCGAATAATACGAGTATATCATTCTAAAATTTCAGCTCTATCGGTGCAGAACTCTTTGAGTTTTTGAAGCGTACACAAACCAACATAACATTTTTATATATAGAGGTCTCTTAGCAAAGAACAATTTATTTATATAATAGAGAATGACAGAACGAGCAGGAAATGATGATAAGCAACAAGCCTGCAACAGCACAGTGACACGCAGCTATTGAAACATGAAGAGCCCAAATCATAACCTAGCACTGCACTGAACTCGTTCCCCAGAGATACATACAAGATGTTTTATTTCTATGACCACTAATTTTGATTAAAATATTCAGCCTTAGCGATGGTCATCAAACGATCGGAATGCTCGGTAGGTCGGTTCGTCCTAAGCGCGGTGTTCCGCAGGGGAGCCTCACCTGCCTGTATTGTTTTAATGTAGCCGGCGAGGAGCGCCTTCACAGCTCGTTAGCCGCTCTCATTACATTACTGGACTCCCGGAGGACGCGCAGATAACCGTAGAAGATAAACTCACTATGGGACAGACCAATATTGAAATCAAAATAAACCCTACTAATATTATAGGTACATATCATGCTCAATTACGCCGTAACGTATGGACGGATCGAGTTGATATTTGGAACACAGTTACGTTATAGTCTGGAAGAACAAACAGGCTACTTTTGACATCGGGAAAGTAATGAGAACGGGAACTGCACGGGTAAACCCACGGAGAAATGCCAGTAATAAATAACCCTATGTGTTCTTCCAGAACATAATCTGTGTTTTAAATTTCAACTAGATAAAAACTGTTGGTAGGCAGGCGCAGATAGTAAATTTTAGTTAGTATAGACATCTGTCAAAAGAAAAATGTACCGAGAGTATGAATAAATAAATATATAAAACTGAGTATGATTTGATGTATTATGACAATATCAGCTTCTGTTTAGTGATCAAATAAATACCTACAATGTGTTCTACTATCCTCAGTAGTATCATAGGAGAGTTCTCCCTCTGGTTGTCTTCTCATCTGCGCCGAAGAAGAATATTAAAACCCTGCAATAACGGAGATGTGATTATGATGTACAATGGGCGGATTTTTTTGCCCTTTTTGAGGGTACTCCGCGATTTTGTCTTAAAAATGAAGCTCGGGGCTTCTGCGGTAATGAAGGTGAGCTTTTTGTGGGTCGAATTTACTTTAAAATAAATCATGACTTTTCTGTTTTATTCATATTGATTCTATACATGGTTACGTAAACATTTTCTTCTTCTAATATTATAAAGGTGAAGAGGTATTTTTTGAACGTGGTAATTTCAATAACTACTGAAACGATTGAAAAAAATCTTTACCGTTGCAAATTTACGTAATCTGTGGGTGCTGTAGCCAATATATTATGTATCACGGGCGAAGCCGTGGAAGAGCGCTAGTTTAATAACATAACCGTAATGTTTTACCATTATTCTTGTTTGTTACAAGAACTTTTCATTAAAATTCCCGAGGTTTTCCAAGAAAATAATATTCTTTCTGAAGAAACAAGGAGCGTTTCTCATAAAGCAACTATTTTTACAGCCGTCCACGTCTATAATCCAATTTTCCTTCCCCTTTTCACCGAAAAGTCCCTAAAATAAGTCAAGAATCAATTTCCCTTGTAGTAAATTGTTGGAGTGGCAGCCCTGATACCGGGCTATGAGGAGATAGCCCCCGTTTAGTCGCGACACCCCTATAAGTGGGCTGTAGTTTAGAGCAGGGACAAAGCCGGGAAAAACTATAACATGTAAATGTGGGGCTGTCTCCACGGACAGACATGACGCGGCTTTTCACCTCGTCATTATATCGGTATCGTTGCGAGATTTTCATTACAATACAACAACAAAACAAATACATTTTTCAGTGATTTTCAGATCAATACCATAGCAAAACTAGCTCTGTCTGCCTGATTTTAAGGTTTCACGTCGATACTAAGAGTACTTAACCAATTCAAATGAAATAACATACAGCCTAAGGATTCATTTTTTAATACGAAAACAGAGTCGTAAGAAATTGAAAAGAGGAATGAACATATATATGGAAGTTATTAACCCCCGACCAAAAAAAGGGGTGTTATAAGTTTGACGTCGATGTCTGTCTTTCTGTGTGTGTGTCTGTCTGTGGCACCGTAGAGCTCAAACGGATGGGCCAATTTCGATGCGTTTTTTTTATTTTAACGTTAATATCCGTGCGGATGTTCTTGGCTATGTTTGGTTAATATCGATTCAAGATGGCCGCCGCCACAAAATCGCGGACAAAATATTTCTTAACAACCTACCTCAATATGGATGTCAAATGAAAGGGCTTGACTAGTAAAATACTATATACTAAAAAAAAAATCAACTCCAAGATGGCCGCTAACACAAAATAGCGAATTATATATATTTTTTTCACTACTACCTCAATATGGGTATCAAACGAAAGGGCTTGACTAGTAGAATACATTGCGCTATGACTAATTTCAAATCCAAGATGGCCGCTTCCACAAAATGGCGAAATACATTTCGTTTTTCACAACTCCCTTAATATGGGTATCAAATGAAAGGGCTTGACTAGTAGAATGTTGTACAGCTTAACAAATCTTAGGTTGTCAGGAGTTAGTCAACATTTTAAATTTTGTTCTTGTTTTAAGTCATTTTTTAAGCTTGAAACTTATTTTTTATATTTTTGACTACCTATATTTTAATACATATATGGTATCATACACTGCTATTATCCTTGTCGGTCTATACGTACGAGTATGAAGCACTCATCCTTAAAGCGCTGCTCCGACGCCACTTCAACACTACACATCGGTGTATATGCTAATGTAGCGACATTAGCATGTCCGGACACGAATCCATAAGATGTTCCCCTACCAAAAAACAGTAGTTACGTTAAGTAAAGGTTGTATTTACCTATGTTTCAGACTCACTTTTATTGTTTTTTTTTTCGATGGTTATGTACTTATATTATGTATTAATTTGTTTTATATTGTATTATTTAATTAGTAGTATTAGGAAAAGTGTCACCTCACTTCGCCTAACCATGTTTATAGGCGAATTTTCTTTAAGCTGGTTGCCTAGAAGAGATTGCTCTAAGCAATAAGGCCGCCATTTGTGGTACTAGTTCATAAGTGTTCTACTCTAATATTTCTATTTTTATGTCACAATAAAGAGTTATCTATTTAATTTTTTCAGTTATATCGGCGGTCCCTATGAATGTCTATTTTTTTTTCAAAGTGGCAAGTATCGTGTGACAACGGAGACTAGTTCACCCCCAGATCTCGTCCTCGGTAATTGTTTAAACTTATTAATACACGCGGTAAGTACCCGCGGTGCTCACAACCGCTCCCTGAGGTCTCATCATGAGCTGTTCTAGTTAACGGCGCCTGGGTTTGATTGCCTCCTGGCGAGCGAGCTTACTAGGAAGGACTACGCCTGAGAAGCGAAGCGATGAATACCCTTAATGGAACTCTTGATATCAACTTATCAGCGTACATTTTGTGGGTAGTTGTGAACAACTGGAGCATTACGAATCTTAATACTAGGATGATTATTATATGTATATATTATTATTGTATATAAATTACCGCTTTAACTCAAGTTTGAAATACTCATTCCAGTCTGATTTAAGTTTCGGTGGCGTCTGGAGACCTTTTTCAAGGAGAGTGCGCTTATGTGATCGCTTTTCGTTAGTTTAGCACTGAAACGACCTAAACTTGAGTCGGACTGAACTGACTATACCAAACGTGAGTTACCCGTGTATTTATTTAAAATTATAATACTAATTGAAATAAATACTTATTTATAACGTTGAGCACTTTTATGTGTTGAAATCTTGTAGATTCGAATTACCGACATGCTAAACTAGAGACGCCGACGTAGCGTTAGAGCGGCGGCGGAGCGGGAAGTGCGTGTAAAGGTACAAGTTCGCCCGGAAACCGCGACACGAGACCGCGACCGGAGACCGCAACAAACACTTGACACTATGGTATTGTAAGAGCGCCAGTTCGCGCCGAGACCGCGACCGGAGACCGAGACACGTGTCGCGAGACATGTGTCGCGAAACGAAGTAATATTGTGCAAACATGAACGTGCTCTGGATTAAGTCATCTTATATCTCTGAGAGACGAATGCAGTGCAGTGCTAGGGAATGATTTGGACTCTTCATGTTCCCATAGCGGTGCGACGGTACGGTGATATAGGCAGGCGTGTTGCTTACCATCAGGCACATGTCCTGCTCGTGTCGTCGCTATAAAAAAAAACTCTTCTTATGAGAGAAGGCCAAACAAGCACTTATTCAATTTAGGTGTGACAGACAGCCCTTTAAGCCGGGGATGCATGGAGGGGGAAGAAACGCCACAGCATGTGATAGTGGAATGCGGAAGCGTGGCAGATCAACGGGCAGAATTCCTCCACTCCCCAGCGGCAGTTCCGGAGACCTTCACCAACCTGAATAGGTTGCTTGCCTTCTGGGATAGCCTGGGATGGCTGGAGTAGAAGGGTAGTATGAGCCACGCACAATGGCCCAATTGAGAGGCTAAGTGCGGAAAAAGCCCCGCCAAACTAACTAACTAACTATGAGAGAAAGCCGCTAGTCCCAGCAGTGGGCTCATAAGGTGGGCTACTTATGTATAATAATAGCTAAAACAAAGCCACCAGCAATCAATAGCTGCCGAACGTCACTAAGGCTTTAATTCCCGCTCTCGAGTTAAATCTCGAAATTTCCCGTTACAATCCCGAAACTCATAAAAACTGACTTCCAAATCCCTAATTATTTTCCCAAAGTCAGTGCGACCTTTTTCAATTTTCCCGTCCAAAGCCCTTCGTTTGTTTATGCTTATGAAAATCCTGTTAAAATTTTCGGTCCTACCGGGGGGAGGTGCGGGGCGGGGCGGGGGAGCTGGCTCGTGGATCGGTTGTTACACATCGGACATAGGATCAAATGCCGGATAAACACATATTGAAAATGATAACTTCTTTTAATATCTCCATATAACAGAACATTAGTATTTATGTAGGTATGTAGTTCTTATTTTTAACCGAGTTCAACCAGAGAGCCGAACTAAAATTATCTTTGCATTGATATTCTTTTCTTTTAAAATGACAGATACAGCAATAGCAGAATTAGACGTAGACGAGGACCCGCTGGACGAGGTCATCAATTATTATTCGGTTGGTATTTTTACGTCTAAGTTTAATAATTATAATTTCGTTTAATTTATAATAGTTTTTTTAACTAGAATAGGTTCGCACTTGACCACCATCTCCCTGATGTTAAGCGATGATGCGATCTACGATAGAGCGTGCTTACCTAGAAGAAACCGATTCACTCTCGATTTGAAGACACCAAGACTGTAACCATCGGGGAAAACCCACTCAGGCAACGCATTCCACAACCTAGACGTTCTTATCACAAACGTGGAGTCAAATCGCTTCGTTCGTGTTTTTGGAACATCAACCATGAAACGATGTCGCCCTTTTGTGGAACGAGAAGTCCGATAGAAGACTTCAAATTTAACATTTACAATATTTGTAGGAAGTAGGATTGCATGCTCTATAGAGTAGGTAAATATTTGTGTGATGAATTCAAATATTTGTACTGTGTTTGGGTGGGTGAGTGGACATTTCACACACAACGCCATCTGACCCCAAACTCAGCAAAGCTTGTACTATGGAAGCCAGATAGCTGATATAATGCTTGTATACTTTTAAATAAATACTTATTATACATAGAAAACACCCAGGCACAGTACAAATATTTGAATTGATCACACACACACATTTGCACTGGGTGGGGAATCGAACCCACGATCCGCGGCGTCGCAGGCAGACTTGTTAACTAACCCAACAGGCGAGCCAATAATTACCAATTCTGTTTATTAGCACAAACCCTTTTTTTGGAAAAAAAAGTAGTACAAGTCATAATAAATATTTTAAACTCACCGAGTCCATTCATACCACTCCCAAGTAATTTAATAATTAAATTCAGCGCCATGACATTTTTTAAATAAGAAAAATATTTAAGAATTAAACATGGTTTCATATCTAATATGTATAATTATATACGGATATATTAACACCAACGTTGTTTACAAGAACTGAATTAAAAACCACGTCAGGGATTCTAATATACAATTATAAAACAATACGTTAACGGTATATTAACGTCTGAAGATAATCTTATTTACGGTGCAGCTGGAAATTGAAGTTTATTTATTTTGCTTGTGTAACCACAAATTAAAATAATAAGTTAACTCTTATGGTACTATTATAGTCAAACTTGAAATAAAATTTAAAATATCACACAGTCCCATGTTAAACTCATATTTTAAGGCGATCTAAATATTAGGTAGTAGGTAAATAGTAGGTAGTACTTTTAAAATAATGTTATCGACATAACCCAGTGTATGGGTGGGTGTTTTATGTATAATAAGTATGTATTTATAACTATATAACGATTTTATCAGATATCTCGCCGCCATATTACAAGCTTTGCTTAGTTTGGGGTCAGATAGAGTTGTGTGTGAATTGTCTACCAATATTTATTTATTTATAAGTTCTGTTAATTTTAGGTCAAATTAGTGTTATTATGTAATTGATTTCTATTATTAGATGTATGTGAGCCCGTGATGTAAGCCGTAAGCACAAGTATATGTATGCTTTCAATGCCAAAGTTTGGCGTCGAACACGCATACCTATCGCAAAATTGCAACGCCCTCTATACACGGCTAATAAATACATTATTGTAAACTAAAAGTTTAGTTTTTAGGAAATATTTGTAACAGATCTAATTCCATAGTAAAGATTATTTTAGAAATTTATTGACTGAACATACTTGTACATATTTGTAATAATATTATAGATACATGATAAATATTCATTTGTCATAACCCACCCCTAACAGATTCCGGCGCAAAGGTGCCCAAAACTTTTTAGAAAATAATGTATTTATAGCAATCATCATCAGCCTGTATTCGTCCACTGCTGGACATAGGCCTCCCCTATGATACGCCACTCAGCCCGGTCCTCGGTCTTACTTCTCCAACCGTCACCAGCTGCCTTTCGAATATCGTCACTCCATCTAGCAATATTTAAATTTATAGCAATCAATAAATTTAAAAAATTCATAAAGTTCATCGCGCAAACTTAAAAGCTCTATCTAATATACAATATGGGCATACTCGAACATAGAACGATCATTCGTATTTATCTCACAAACATTTATCCAACAAATCGAAACCACAATCTACAAGTAGACTCTCAACCGACTATCACACGGAATCAATCGATTTGAGGTTTAAATTTAATGAGGAGGTACATTAAAAATGAAACTAAAATCGAACTTAGATCTATACGTTCACATTAACTAAACATGTAAGTGGAGAAATGCCTGTTTGCAATTCCAAATTAACGTCTTTCGAAAGTACCTATTATCTACGATAGTACTCGTAGTAAGTAGGAACATGAACAATTTGCATAACTTTTTGTTTGTTTCGACTAATTTCTGACACGGCTGAACGGGACTTTCACAATAGAACATAGCTGATACGTTACGTTACGTTTACGTTACGCATAGCTTTAGTTTTTTATCTAAAATAAATTTTAGTAATAACTGGAGTCCCGTGAAAATAAAATAAAAGACATTCCATACTTTAGGTGCACCGCAGTCGCAGTTAGTTAATACAAAAATTTGCGCCACTGCTTAAATCCAGTTCCGAAAAAATGACAAACAATAGTTGCAAACGTGCGATAGTGCTGCCTCTATCTGAGAATAAATATATTTGTCAATTCCACGTTTGAAATTCCCGAAATGAATTGCAAACCCGTGTGGTTATTAGTAACGAACGGCTTGATCGCATTCGGTACAGTACCTCGACGAACGAGCGTGGCGATCCATTCGCCACGACGCCCAGTAACAAGGCCGCTTCGACACCTAAGGACATTTCACTTAGCTCTAGATTCCGACCGCGGCGAAGCAGTAGTGCGCCATTTCATATAGAATAAATCGAATTAAAATCGTAATATGATGCTGTTCGTATTTGTGTATATTGCGCTATGTACGTTAAAACCTGCTTTAAGTGATGAAGTTTTCAATGATAGTATGTCTCAGGCACTTGCATTGTGTAAGTTATTATAATTAAAACATATAAATTTAGAACGATCAGTTATTATTGCTTGATTCCTTCAACATTTAAAACACAAAGTTTTTGTGATAGATATTTCTTTATCTTTCTGTGACAAATAACTCTGTATTCCAGCAGTGGGAACATAAAGTGGGCTGCTTTTGCTTATTATATAGCTTTTGTATGTGTATGCCAGTAGTACTCGTACTACTTGACGGACAACTTGACAAAATGATTCCAAAGCTGTTATAGAGCTAACAACTTTTATAAATTAAAAGACGCGTCATTTGGTAGGTTTCATATGCCTTAAGTTTCGACCGCATTTGACGGCCTAATTTCGAAGTAGTGCACCCACACTGTCGTATATCATTTGGTGCAGTTGGTCAAAATACTCAGTACTCCATGAGTAACAGGGGGTTTTAAAATTATTAATAAGATGGATAAATCTTGTATTTAATCCATTGATAAAAGACACATCCATCCTGATAAATTATGTCAGTAGGTATGCCAGACCAGTAATTATACCGCTAACCAGTAATGTTCAAACTACACTGTGTTACAGTTTGAAGAGCAATGTTTTCGTAAAGAAAATGTATACCTTCTTTCTCCATTCCAATTAGCCCAGGCTGTCCCAGAAGTCAGCATCCTATTCAAGTTATCGTAGTAGGCCTCCGGGACAGATGCTGGAGATTGGAGAAATTCCACTCGTTGATCTGCCACGAACACAAGCAAGCACTTGCTGTGGCGTTTCTCCCTCCTCTATACATCTCCTGCCTAGAAGGCTGTCAGACACACCTATGGTGAATTGGGGACAGTGATCAGTCATGTACCTATTATAATCTTGCGAATTTTTAATCTAATGACGTTGCGTAACCACATCCATACATTTTATATGAACTCGCCGCACACTGCAACGCTAGAGCTCTAGACTCTTGCTGCACTTGCTTTCTGGAACCAGCTTCTAAAAACACCGCCACACGCCACTCGCGCGATCGTTTACCCTTTTCTACTTTGGCTTTAGCTAAAATTACGGTTTCATCTTCCACGATGACAATTTTTTTTACTGAAAAGCAGTGCAATTAAAACTTCTTCGTCTTTGAACTCATTATGATACATAATGTGTAAAAAAGGTAGTAGGTATCGACCACAACTGTCGACCACTGGCCACAAGTGGCTGTCGCCCGCTGCAGTTATTTCTGTAGCCGCTTCTAGCTGGCTAGTTTTATGGCTGTCACGTGTGGCCCGTATGAGGCGACACTAAGAGGTTTCGCCCACCTGCCGCCTAAATAAATCGGCTGTGGCTTTGTTGTCTCTATCATTTCAAGCGAAAAGCAAAGAGAGAGCAATACTGCTCTCTCTTTTCTTTCTTATCTTTCTTTGATATCAAAGCAAAGACAGTTTTAGTTAGGCAGTAGACCCCCCCGGTCTATATAGGTACTATATTGTTTTTGCTTCCTTTTTGGCTAGTCTAAGTAAAATCGATTACCTCTTGGCTTGTGTTGCAAACTGTCCCCGAGTGGAGGAGCCTTTGTAAAATAAAGCACTCAACGCTTGAAGACTTGTATTGTAAACTGTCCCCCAGTGGAAAAGGACGTGCAGGAGCGGTCGTACTTCCCGCACACGTACCACGAATCGGTGTACCACGGCAAGCTGTCGGCAGGCTGCGTGGACAGCTACCAGCGGCTGTACCTGTCGCGCTCGGTGCCGCCCCGGACCTACGGGTACTTCCACGAGACTGAGGCCAGGAGGAGCGCCGGTGATGATGATATGGAGGTACGCACTTGAAATTGTTATGATAATTCTACCAAATGAGTAAGCAAGCAGGCGCACTTGCACTCCTCCACAGATTTTTAATTATGCAAACGCATACTAGGACGGTCATAAATATCAATAACTTGCATATGTATCACGTCTTAAAATAAATAAATATGGAACTTATTTAAAATGTATTCTTTAAAATGAATCGGAAAATAGTTAACTATCTGAAATTCCGAGTGAAGCCTAGTGTAGTGAAGACGCAGATGGGCAGATGGGCAGACTGCTGTATTAGCGTCTGGCCCTAGCCTGTCTTTTAGATTAATTTTCTTATATTTAGTGTTAACACGTCTAAGTGTAAGGTCTTCTACCAATAAATCAAATATAGTTAAAATATTTGAAGTTACGGCTGGTCTAGTCTCAAGAACGGCGTTTGCCGATCCCCCGGGTTCAAATTGCGCATCACTATACTCGATGTCTGTTGTGTGCGTAATGTCTCTAACTTAAAACGGTGAAGGAAAACATCTAGAGGAAATTGACATGCACCTAGAATCTTTCGAAGTCATTTGTTATCTGCCAACCCGCACTGGACCAGCATGGTGATGTGGGGTCTTGAATCTCTCCTTGCGAGAGAAGGCCCTGAGTCCCAGCAGTGGGAATATTTAGTTAGTTATTATTGCTTTTAACGTTTTGACTTGACATGTCGGCGGCACATAACCGATGAGAAAATAGCTACTAGGTAATCATAACGTAATGGAAGCCCAGATTTATTTAGGCTGAGACTCAACCAAAGCGGAGATGTGCGGAGATGTCAGAAACGGAAACGAGAAGAGACGTTTTTCAGCTCGGGTGACTCCACCAAAGCTGTGTCTTACGCCGCGCGTCGTCGCCTGCGCACATATCTTGTCTCCGCTGCGCGTCGGCGAGGCACAGCTCACATTTTTGCTTTGATCACGCCATACAAATATGATACATCTCTCTACTGGGGAAGAGACGAAATGATGTGTGAATAACATTTAATAACGTTTTTTCTATTGGTTGCTAAAAAAAACATTTCGTCCTCACTCGCACATCTCCGCTTTGGTGGAGTCTCAGTCTTAAACCGCCTTCACATTAGGTCACAAGTAGTGGCGGTAGCCACACGACAGCAACCGAAGCCTTCTCATTTCAAATACTGCCCAGCGTACAGCGTTTGCAACACAGACTCAAAACTGCCTGATCGCAGGCAGCTGCTGCGCTGCCCTCCGCTATGACAATTAGGTGTCGCGCAGCTGTCGCGCTGCTCTTTTTGGTACAAAAGTTTGTCGCTTGTGAACTGCGCGACTGTCGCGTTGCTGCCGCACTATTTGCGGCCTAATGTGAAGGCCTGTAAGGCGATGAAGCTGTAATGAGTTTCCCGTGATCTTCGTCCATGTGTCGTGCCCGCGCAGCTGGAGTGGCGCATCGTGGGCGGGCAGCAGGTGGACATCCGGCGCGCGCCGTACGCCGTGCTGTACGGGCTGTACTGCGGCGGCACGCTCATCGCGCCCGAGTGGGTCATCACCGCCGCGCACTGTAAGTAAGTACCACCCATTGAGAGACCTTCTTTTTTTTAAGTGAAACTTTCTGTTGGCGCACCACATGCTGATTTTTCGTGGCATGTGAATTGAATTCTAGCGTCACGGTCGGGAATCATAAGAAATGATCAGGTAAACTCGGGACCCTGGCCATTGCCATTTAGAAATGAGTTGACGTTTCCCATTTGTCATGACTACGCCCTCCGGTTTCACCAACGTTGTTTCCAAAGTAAGCTACCAAATTCTGAGTTACCTATAAAAGTTTTCACTTCTATCGACAGTTCCTATGACTGCCAATTTTTTTTGTTGTATGTTTACATTTCATCACCCATTTTGCCCGATATTAAGCCACGGTATGGTCTACGATGGAGCATGCTTACCTAAAAGAAATTAATTCACTCTCGATTTGAAGATACCAAGATTATAACTATTAGGAAAACATTCCACAGGTCAGGCTAGACGTTCTTTATCACAAAAGTAGAGTCAAATCTCTTCGTTCGTGTCTTTGGAATACCAACCATGAAACGACGTCACTATTTCGAGCTACCAGAAGTCATATAAAAAAGAGCAAGGTTACATCGTGGTGATCTGTTGCACACTTTCCGCAGTGGGTCCGAGAAAAAAACGAAAAGCTAGCAATTCTCTTCATTCTTTTCATTCCCTACACAAAAATCTTGGAGTGTTATTTTATAAAGATTTCTTGTAGTAGTAGGACTCTTGGCAGATCCGAATTCGTCTGGGGACGTACCACACCTTTGCCAGTTATTCTACCGCCAAGCAATAATGTGCACCATAACTGTATGCTGGTTTAAAGGACAGTGTTTCCATAGAAATAACAGGACTTAGAGATATAAAATTTAGGATTCAGGATCGGGGTTTTCTGAATGAAAAAAATATAGACTTAATTATGAAACCATTATTTTAATTACAAACAGTCCAATATTTAACGCTAAAGAATGCATGAGGGGGGTCATTTATATTAATTTGAACCTTAACAGGACTGACGAACAGTTCATAATCGCGGGTTCGAGCTCCCAGTTCGACGGCGTGCGGTACCCCATCTGCGCGCACTTCCTCCACCCCAACTGGAACATCACCAACAAGCTGCACTTCCACGACTTCGACTACCAGCTCGTGCTGCTGGAGCGGCCCGTGCCCGTGTCGCAGTTCGCCCGGCCCATCGCCATCGGGAACGTGCACGAGATCACGGCGGGCGCGCTCATCACTGTCAGCGGGTGGGGACATACGCGATCAAAGGTAACAAACCTTCAACTTGATTGAAAAGTATCAGTAGTCAAACCGATGTTCAAAAAAAGGAAATAGATGTCTAGTAGAAAATTATCGCCTGGTAGTGCCGGTACCAATACTTTCCAAAATTTTCGAAAAGGTGACCTATTAACGCTATGTACAATTTTTTTGAGCGATGTAATATATTCGCAAGTGAACAGTACGGTTTCAGAAAGGGAAAAACTATCAACATGGCGATATTTAACTTCCTTAATAAAGTAATGACGAAAATGGACAAAAAGTTAAGGTATCAGCTCTATATATGGATATGTCTAAGGCCTTCGATAATGTGGATCATGACCAACGGATGGCCAAACTGTATACATTTGGGGTCAGGGGAAATTCGTAATCTAATACTATATATATAAACTAATCGAATCATATCTGAAAAATAGAGTACAGATTATTCAAATAGATAAAATATGTCCAACCACAACCACAATGAAGACTTATAGATCAGATGTTAGTGATGTTAGTTAAATTTGGAGTGCCACAAGGCAGCGTTTTGGGACCATTACTCTTTTTATTATATATTAACGACTTTCCAAGTATCTCCAATCATCACATGCCATTGTTTGCAGACAATAGCACTATTTTATTCGTAAATGACAATCATAAATAACTTCAATTTGACATATGAAAATCACTGACGTCTTTTATTAATTGGTTAAATGACATTAATTTGAACGTAAATATTGATAAAACACATTTAATGAATTTCAGAATGAAACATAATGACTTTTTAAATTTTGATATTCAATATGGAGGGAAACACGTAACTGAGGTGCAAATTACGCGGTTTCTGGGATTGACAATAGATAATAGGCTGACATGGAAATCTCATATCGAAGGATTATCAAAAAGACTAAATCAATTTGCAAATGGACTTTTTCAGTTACGTAAAGTCGTGAAAAAGCCCACGCTTTTGATATCATACCATAGACATGTTGCATCAATACTGAGATACGAAGTCATATTTTGGGGTAATTCTACGGATCGATTTCGAGTATTTAGAGCGCAAAAGCGTTGTGTACGAGCAATCTGCGGATTAACAAACCACCGCCACCACAAAATGGAGAAATGTATTTCGCCATTTTGTGGTGGCGGCCATCTTGGATTAGATTTTTTTATAGTGTATAATATTCTACTAGTCAAGTCCTTTCATTTGAAACCCATATTGAGGTAGGTTGTAAAGAAATATTTTGTCCGCCATTTTGTGGACGCCGCCACCTTGAATCGATATTAACCAAACATAGCTAAGAACATCCGCACGACTATTAACTTTCAAATAAAAAAAAACGCATTGAAATCGGCCTATCCGTTTGAGCTCTACGGTGCCACAGACAGACACACACACACACAGACAGACAGACATCGACGTCAAACTTATAACACCCCTTTTTTTGGTCGGGGGTTAAAAATAGGAACTCATGTAAAAAACATTTTGTTCGACTCAATATCCTGACCCTGTCTTGTCTGTACAATTATTATTAATTTATTAATTATTAATACAAAAAGCATACTACACTGTTGATACATTTTTGATGGCCAAATTTGACGAATAGAGAAATTCTCAATGGTTTAATAAGTTTATTTTTTTCCGATATACAATAACTTGATTTTAGCTATGTAAATAAAAAGTAATAAATAGCTACTACGGACTACGGACCTCTTGTATTGTTGACATTGTATAGTTTCACATATATTTCCTTTTTTTAAACAAAATCTTTGACCTGTCTGTGCCTACTGAATTTCAGATATAGGTAAGTATTTTTTTAAGTACTCGTATTTTGTCTGTATACCTTACCTGGTGAAAATTAGAGATCATTTATTTATTCAACCTATATGTTAAGAGAGATACTTATATGTAAAGAGTTTGCTACTACTAAATGTTACAGATTGAATCAGAATGTTCTAAAATGAGTAGTTGTTAAAGTTATGCCGGGTGAGTCATAATTTTTTGCACTTTTGAAATTACCATAAAAAATAAACTACATATTGTGTTTAAATGAATGTTTATTTAAATAAAAGAAAAAATCCGGGAATTCCATTTTTTGAAAATATGTAATATCGTCCAGGTGGCCTCCTTCTTGCCGCTAGAGCTCTTGTGTAATAGCTGTATAATATCTATCTTTGTAAATGTTACCATCTATCTTCCATAAATTCTTATATATTATAGTAAGCTTTATTATTGAAACAATTTTAATCCTATAATACAAATCACTTTATTATACCACAAAAAATACTATAAACATTGATTAAACTTAGCATCAAAACATTTTGGGCACAAAAGGTGATCTTATCGCTAATAGCTCGTCAAGATAACCATTACAGATAATTTAGTTACAAGTTCTTACTAATATTATAAACTAGCCGTCCGCCCCGACTTCGCCTGTGGTACATAATACCCTATAGCACTCAGGGCTTACGTACTTATTTAACGGTGAAATATTTTTTTGAATCGGTCCAGTAGTTCCTGAGATTATCGCGTTCAAACAAAATACTTCTTCTGCTTTATAATATTAATATAGATGCGAATGTTTGCACATTGGCCACTTGATGACGTCAGAATGGATTAAAATTATATAATATTTTTTTGTTGGGTAGATCATAGTTCAGAGGTGGTCCCATACACATTTTATCTAAATCGGTGAAGTGTTTTTTTTAATCTCGACAAAACACTAAAATTTGTTTTCATGTACTTAGATAATACAGTGATATATTAATAATTTCGTCAAGGGGTACGGTAGACTTGGTCGAAACCTTATATAAATTTATATGAAAAACAAAACATAAAAAATAGGTATTGATTTTGAGTCGACAACATATTTTATGTCCTCAAAATTCGGATTATGGAGATTTCGTTAAATTCTGATGGCACTGACAAACAAACCGCTGTCGCCATCTTTGGCGTGAAGCACGTTTCGTTCCATTAATCAACACATTGCGTGCGTCCGTCGCGCTAAAAAAGTATCCATCACAAAAAACTGTGATTCAGATTCAGATTATTTATTCACCATTACAACATGTTAGTTATACAAGGTACGTCATGGATACAGGAATAATCAATACTAGAAACAGAGATAGTTCGTAAGTTATTTGAAAATTAATAATTGAAATTTACAATATATTTAAAAAATTGCCATCACAAATTATCTGGCTAGGTAAATAAAAAATAATATTTTTGTTTTTGAAGTATACATAATACATGACAAATGTTATCTAATCTAATCTAGGTAAATAATAATCTAATTAACATTAAATAAAATAAAATTGTTAAAATAAATAGTTAAATGTTATAAGTCAAAGTAAAAATATGTATGAAATGTTAATGAACGCGAATTTTTAAATAAGTCAATAAACAATAAAATCAATAAATTATGTTAACGAAAATACAATGTCAAAATGAGTACAGATTCATAATATTATCAAAACTCGTGATGTCAAATAAATTTCGTTATAATCACCGCATAATATTACATATCTGAAAACGATTGCTCCTTTAATTTTAACTGCATAAACTCATTTAATGTATAAAATGCATTATTAGTACAGAATTGTTTTATTTTCCTTTTGAAATCTAAGATTGGTAGATTAGCAACAGATTGCGGTAATTTATTGTACATCATGATTTTATTGCAAACCCCTTGCTTTTGCGTTTTACATAGTCTTGTACGAGGTACGCAAAGTTTTTCTTTATTTCTTAAATTATAACTATGCAAGCACTTGTCCATGTTCTTGGGATATATATCTTTTTCGTTATGTATTTCGAGTAGCGATTTATAAATATAGAGTGATATTACAGTCATAATTCCATTTTCCAAAAAATATTTTCTAGCAGACTGTCGTCTACAAATTCCATTTATGATTCGTATAGAGCGTTTTTGACAAATTAACATCTTTTTGATATCAGTGCCGTTGCCCCAGGTAGTTATGGCATAGCTTATGATTGAATGGACGCATGCATAGTAGACTGATATTAATGATTTCTTGACTTGACGTGACGTGACGTGACGTGACTTATGTGACTACGTAAAACGAAACGTCTTGCCGTCGATCGGAATTTTATTAGTAGGTACTTATATTTAGTATCAGCATTGCACGCGTGCGAAGCCGGGGCGGGTCGCTAGTAGAAATATATCGTTTTGTATTTATGTATATATTTGTCAGATAGTGTCTGAATTTAACGAAAAATTTTAAAGTCGGTTTTTAAAGTGAAACTTTTATTACATCTTCTCAAACTTTTCCGTCCATCTATTGCATGTCGCGTCACGGTCGGCCGCAGAGTAGGGGTAAAGTGAAAGTGGCTCGACAGAGCAGCCGAGGACAATATGGCGGCGTTACTCGTTAAGTTACTTAAATTACTGATATAAATCGAAAATTAAAAAAAAAACATGTTACTTAAATGTCTATAAAGCGAAAAAAAGTGTCATTTTTACCGTGGTTTTAACCACACAATATATTTATTAAGATTATTAGGTTTTAAATGAATGTCTGTAGCCAAATATAACTCTAGATTAAATTATTCATGACATGATATAAATTATTTATCATAAAATCTTATGAATTCATCTCAGTCCCGTGAATAATGTTAATGTTTAGCTAATGTGATTCAACCACCGAATGAATATACTTACTAGTTCATCATGCTCAAAATTTCAGAAGCAAAAACTGGCAAACATTTCAATAGAAACCGATTCACTCTCGATTCGAACACTGAGATTGTAACCTATTATAGGCCTGACGACAGGTCCTGCAATTATATTAAATTATTTGATATAATGACGGTAATTATATAGAATAAAATATGTACTAATTATAATTTTGATATTGTTTAGTTTAACTTACTTTATGATCATTCATAGATGGATGGGCAAGTCCATTTTAAAAGTACAAAATTATTAGAAAATTTATTTACCATTCAATTTCAAGTTACTTTTGTTATGAAACCAGTTTCTTAAACGAAATATTTAATATAGCTACCACACATACTTTACGCGCGACGCATAGAAAATACGACAGTGTGACGTCACGTTTCTGTAGTGATTTGTATGAAGCGTTTTTGCGAGAGCCCAAAATTGTGATTTTAAGATATCATGGGAAGTTTTTAAGGTAACAAAGTCATTATTTCACCTATGTTTCAGTTATTGGGTAGCCTTTTGATGGCACATTAAATAAAAAATGAGTCGACATGCTTATTGTATGGAAATCTTTATAAGTCTCTTCTGTTTCAACTCAATTCTGGGTTTAGCAACTCAAGTAACCTGATGCTATGTTGTCATGACGCAGCAACGGCAGATGCAGAACGTGATCCGCCAGGTGTCGATCCCCATCATCCCGCACGCCGTGTGCCAGTCGCTGCCGCACAAGTACTACAAGACCATCACCCCCCGGATGTTCTGCGCGGGGAACCTGGTGGCTGGGGGACAGGACTCCTGCCAGGTGAGACATCACTTCTTTTAAACTTTCGCTACCACAGGTAATAGGGCCAGTCCTCTTTGTTTGAATTTACGTATTACATCAAGCTACATTAAAGATTTTGGTGGAAACTTGAGACCTTAGCTCGAATTTATATGTAGCATGTGAACCTAAAAGAGACCACCTCTGACAAGGAGCACCCGATTACAAGTATGCCACATATTTCAGCCATCGCTCTCAACAACCATGTTTAAGGGAAAAGAGCAAACCGTCACACGACGCTGCTGTAAGAAGCATTTAAGCTAGCTTAGCTTGAGTACTCGAGGCACACAAGTAAACCCAGTATTGTATAGGTGTAAAAAAAATATCTTAACTAAACTCTCTCTGCGCTGATTTCGACTCCATTCATGGCCTCTATCAGCACTGCTTTTCTATCTTTGCTTCATTATCGGCGTATTTTTCTGATCTAAAAGAGCACAACAGTGTTAAAGAAATGTTAAATTATTGCGTGGCTTCGATTGGTGTAAGGCTATATATATATTGCGTTCTGTAAAGTAAATAATAAATACAATTTGTGTTACCAAACACATTGCATGCCTCTTGAAGAGGTCAGTTTGTATGGGTCAACTTTCAAGATATTTGGTATCGTTTTGTTTTACCTGCAAATAGCAGTAAAGAAGTTTGTGTTTGCGCCGTGTCCAGGGAGACTCTGGCGGGCCGGCGGTGCTGAACAACCACCTGGTGGGGCTGGTGTCGTTCGGCATCGGCTGCGCGGAGCCCGCGCGGCCCGGCGTCTACACCGACGTGCCGCTCGCGCGCGCCTGGATCCGCGAGATCACCGGCCTGCCGCTCTGATCATCATCAACACCTTCATCCCAACACCATCACTACTCACATTCGATGAGGTGCCACTGTCGTATTTTTCAAAAGCCAAAAGCAAAATACTTAATAGAGTAATTTAGTTCAACAATTTTTACAACAACCTGAGACGTATCGCGAACTTAATGCGATATTCTCACATTTTTTTCTCACTGACTAATTAAAACAAAGACTCGCCCTTCTACCTCCAAGCTAAATCGGCTTTGGTATTGCTGTCTCTATCATATTTAAGCGAAGAAAATAGAGAATCATATCATATTCTCTTTATCCTCAAAGACCGTTAACTCGAGGTTTGGAAATTGTCATTGAAAAACTACAAACAATCACATATAACTAACTAACTGGAGTAAAAGCTTTTTTTTTATTTAACGGTTGAAAAGAGATCATTTTAAATGTTGTAGGTAAACAATTAGTACGAATAAATTAGTGTAAAATTGACCTCTACGTAAAGCAGCCTTATTGACTAACTGACTAAGGAATAGGTTCATAACGGAAAAGTCAAACTACTTCATTTCTTCTAAACTACAGTTAAAATCATACCTATTTCGCGAAACCACTAGGTTTCGCGTTTTGCATGCATTTTGACTCGTCTAATAGGGTCGATAAAATTAAAGTCACTAAACTGCAAAGGTGGCTACGATACAGATTATGTGAGGAATAAACAAAAGTCCTTAGCAATTATTTATTGGCACTAATAGACTGCAGACCCGTGAACAAAATGTATGGGTCATCTGATACAGCAGGAGACCTATGTAGGATGATAGAAGGGTATAAAGTAATAAGATTGAGCACTATGCCGTCACTTGTAAGCTGTCCAACTAAGTGCTGTTGAAGAGGGGGGGGGTTCTAAACTTCGATCATTTCTTCTTGTCGCATGATTTTTGTACGGCGTTGCGGAATAATAGATTAGAAGAGGTATTGAAACTACAAAAATTATAAATTTTAAAATTCTCATTGTTAGTTTGTGAAAAAAAATCAAGATTTTCCGACGATTTACAGAGTAAGTTTGGTCATTTGATTATGTTCGGTTTTGGTTCTATACAGTTTCAATACCTCTTCTAATACATTTTTCTGCAACGCCGTACAAAAATCATGCGACAACGAGAAATGATCGATCGATCGATCGATGGACAGCTTACAAGTGACGGCATAGTGCTCAATCTTATTACTTTATACCCTTCTATCATCCTACATAGGTCTCCTGCTGTATCAGATGACCCATACATTTTGTTCACGGGCCTGCAGTCTATAACCCTAAACAACCGTACTTCAGTTTGTTTATAGCTCCTTGGTTAATAAAATCTCACAATACTAGCTTTTTCATTCCGCTTAAATTTTGTGCGATTTCATTTCTAAATGTGCTTCTGAATAATTCTAGTCTAATATAGTCTAAGTTATGTGTATTTCTATGAATTCACACAAAATTTAATTATATTACTTAAGTATTTATTTTATAATAAATACATCATCTCTATAATTCGCCATTGTGTTTTAGTTATATTTATAACATAAAGTTTGGTGTTATGTTTCATTTTTGATCACATTTTTTTACAATTAGTTAGTAAATAATTATACGTGTAGGGGTAAAACGCTCCACACACAAGTCCTAAAATCAGAGGAAATGACGTAAAAGTAGTGGGGCGGAGCCTACATCGCACCATAAATCACTAATCATATGGTGCGATGTAGGATATGATTGGTGATTAATGACGTAAAAGTAGTGTAAAACAAACCATAAATAACCAATCATATCCTGCATCGCACCATATGATTGGTGATTTATGGTGCGATGTAGGCTCCACCCCACTACTTTTACGTCATTTCTTCTGATTATAGGACTCGTGTGTGGAGCGTGTACCTAAACCTCGACTCCTCCTGGTGAACTACAATCCATTCCGTCAATTGTGAATTCCTACAAATAAGACTTACAATAATTACATAGATACTCCATATCAGTCTAAGTTACGGCTGGATTAGTCGAGCGACTGCCGGTCCGGAGCCCCGGGTTCAAATCCCACGCGCACGACTTTAAAAAGAGAGTAGCTCTTTTTAAAGTCGTGTGCGTAATTCCGCTAACTTAAAACGGTGAAGGAAAAAAACCGTAAGAAAACCGACATGTACCTACCTAGAATCTTTCGAGGGCATGTTTCTTATGACACAATGTCATGTGGTGGATTGCGACCGTGACTCTCGCCTTGGGAGAGACGTAGAAGGAAGAAGAGAAGGTTCTGAATCCTAACAGAGGGAACATGTTGTTGGGCTGCTTATTTCAGTTTGAGAGGTAAAAATACAAGGTAATGAATAAGATAAATTATATTGAATCATTAGGTGTCGGTGTGGTGCAATACTTGTCAATTTTTCTTTATTAATTTAGTTAACAAATGGGATTACTTCGTCAAGAAACCGCCATGTTCCTAGAAAAACATGTGTTAAGGACATAGCGGGTTGGCTAAGCCAACCTATGGTCTTAGCCAACCCGCACTTGGCCAGCCTGAAGGATTGTAACCCAACTGAAAGAACAAAAAGTGGGCTACTTAAAAGTAATTTATGAAAAGCTTTTAACAAAACTTGAACTTGGCAATAATTGTAAGTACCGTTTTTTTTTTAAATAAAGAGTGACGAGACGAGCAGGACATGTGCCTGATGGTAAGCAACATGCCTGCCACATAACAGCACAGTGACACGCAGCTTTTGGAACATGAAGAGCCTAAATCATTACCTAGCACTGCACTGCGCTCGTCACCCAGAGATCTAAGATCTTATATCTCTAAGCCCTGTAATTTCTCTGGAAACATTGCCCTTCAAACCGGAACACAGAAATGTTTGCACATTACTGCTTGGCGGTAGATTGCCAAAGGTGTGGTACTTCCCCAGGCGGAAAGTTACCTACTCGTAACATGTGATGTAATTCACTACACTTAAATACCAAATCGTAATAATTGTTTTAGCTCTAATTTGTGTTATTTTACTTGTTCATGTTTCCTTATCACTTATTTTTAATTATACCTACAATTAGTGGTTTGTTGATTAACCGAGACATCGGATTAGTTATACAAAACGTGTCGGAAATCTTACTGTACATTTTGTATGTAAAATTCGCTATACGACTTACAAGATTTTGGTCATTTTGTATTACAGCAATTATTTTCTTATGTTTCTATTTTTAACCGACTTTAAAAAAGGAGGAGGTTCTATATTCGGCTGTATGTTTTTTAAAGTGAAAACTTGTTTTTGGCGCGCCACAGACAAATTTCTTCAAATTTGGAAGTCATGCGTCATCTGCCAACTGGGCAGCGTGGTGCGTTACGGCTTTGGGTCTCTTTTTGCAAGAGAACGCTCCTAGATCCTTTCCTACATTTTTCTATATTATATATATAGTGTTATCCACACATATGTTTATTTTAAGTTGTGAACAATAAAGAATTTTCATTCATTCATTCATTCATCCGGTTTTGGGAGTGTCATGCTGAGACTGAGGCGTACTCTTATAAGGTCACCTTATGGTCTTGACTTACTCTTCACTCATTCCACCACTTGGCTCACATGCACACAACACATGTTCTGTTTACCATTCTTCCTGAAATAGTCAAATCAGCCCCTGGTTTTGATAGCCTGAAAACCGATTAAAGTGCTGGCTTTAGAAAGTGATGGTAAAGTTAAAATAAAATTGAAAGAAATTGACATTGTTCATTCCAATAAGAAATGAGCTACTTGACAATTTGTAGAGTGGTGCTAGTGGGCGAGTCTTTGCAGAGTCTGCCTGACAACAATACAGAAGTATAGTAGGAATAGTAGGACTCTAGTAGTAGACGCTTTACAGAGTTCGCCTGGGGAAGTAACACACCCGGGGAAGTTTTTGTTTCCAGAGAAATTCCAGGGCTTAGAGATATAACATCTTAGATCTCTGGGTGACGAGCGCAGTGCAGTGCTAGGTAATGATTGGGACTCTTCATGTTCCAATAGCTGCGTGTCACTGTGCTGTTATGTGGTAGGTATGTTGCTTACCATCAGGCACATGTCCTGCTCGTCTCGTCAATCTTTATTAAAAAAAATGTGTGCGCTTAAGACCGCACGGCAGAAGTGAACTAAAATAAGAAATACTTATGTTTAAAGACCACTAAATAATTGTATTAATTAAAAATACAAATTATTTAGAATTAATATTTACCGAGCAAGCACATCAACACGAGAATAACATGTGGCGAAATGATTAGTATCTATGGCCTAGAATAAATTTTTAAAAAATACGCGTTTGGAAATAGGGTTTGACTAGCAAATTTTATAGTGTTTCCCATTTATTTATTTCATAGGTATTTCGCTAAAATGCATATATATGTTGTGTTTACGTATTGTAAGTGCTGCGATAAAACAGTAATACGAGTATATACAACAATAGTAATTTGTTATACAAGAGTGCAAAGTTGATTTTTAACCGCGTGCTCAATTTTGATGACCGAGCAAGCGAAGGATTCTAAAATTGAATCACGAGCGCAGCGAGTGATTCTAAATTAGAATCCTGAGCGTAGCAAGGGAATCAAAAGAGCACAGGTGAAAAAATCTTTGCACTCGAGTGCAACACGTAACTTTTCATTCCACCTCAGCGAGGAAATGACTAAATGCAAATTTTTAAATGTTTTCGCGCTAAGCAAATTAAAAAAAAGTAAGTACACCAAGGAGGTTCCGAGTCTGAGTTTTTAACACATTAAAAAAATGTATGATGCATTCGGCACCAAGGAGGTAGAAATAAATAGTTTGCATTATGTTTTGAATTCAAAACCTCAGTACACACGATGTTCTAAATTCAAATTTACTTTAACCTCTAGAGGGTAAAAACAACTTTTGCGCCCTGATATCGAGGAGCAAAAGTACTCTTTCCGAGCTGGTGGGATGAAAACACTTTTTTTTGCAATGGATGTGAAATGCAAATTCAATATTTCGTGACAAGTTCAATTAATGGCATTAGTGTGGTAAGTACCTAGAAGTTAATGTCGGTATAAAAAGATATAATAAGCACAGGTTCACAGGGACTATATTATCTTTCACGCTCTAACGCGCTTGTTCACTGTATTTTGTTTCTCGTTCTAGCATCCTGAGTTCATCCGGAAATTATTACCATACCCAAGCGTGACAGTAAAATTCATTTCGCAGCGCACGAAAATTTTGTCTCAACGCGTCTAAAGAAGTTTTCACTTTAAAAAAAGTACCACACATTCACCAGTTATTCTACCGCCAAGCAATTATAATGTGAAAGCATCGCTGTGTTCCTGATTTAATAGCAATTTATTCAGCAAACTTACAGGGCATACACACAACACACAAAACATCTTGTTTCTGTGGGCAATGAGAGCAGCGCAGTGCTCAGTAATTGTAGCTTGTTGTTGTAGCTGTTTGTCGACCATTTCCTATGGCAAGTACTGTATTTTTATGTATTTATTATATACTAGCTGAACCCGCTACTTCGTACGCGTAAGCAGATATTACTGACTTATACATTAATTGGAAGTATCGTACGTCAAATATTTGGATAAGTAGTCATTGAAAAACCTTTGAGTTTGAGTGAATTTGTTTTTCCACACAAAAATTTATTTAATTTTATCATCTTTTTTTTCTTTTTTTAAACACAATCAAACATACTTAGTAAGGTTTCGTAGTATCGAACATAGCCGCAAGTGTTAAGTTTGTAGGATTTTTTATAGGATACATTATGAAAAGTCTGAAGCTATGTAATGTGCATGATCTGATACCTATTTTTTTTTACCTATTTCTTTTTATCCGCAAGCTGTTTTCTAGCTGTTACCCGCGACTTCGCCGGCGTAAAATTTTGAACGAAGCCTGTGTGGAATCAAAATAATTAAAATTTTGAGTTTTAATGATATTCAAGCAAGTTGAACCCGTAAATCTAAGCCAAGCCCTAGTGAAATGTTAATGTATGAATTTAATTGTAGGTAACACAGAAAAAAATCACGAACGAAAGAATCCAAATTTGGCATCATAATCCTTTTAGCAGCAAAAACTTATTAGTACAATTTAGAATACCAGTAACGCCACCTAGTGATGAAAGAAAAAATACATACCACAATAGCAAAACATCGATTTAAATGGCCTTTAGTGCTTTTAGATTTAAACTGGCATTAGCGCCGTCTAATCAGAATATTATGTTGCATGTTATTTTGATTGTGAACGCAAATCACCTATATTATCTACGCCAAAACGGGTGCATATTTTTTCATTTTTGGCTTTTACCTTACCATCACATGAAGTTCCTGACGAAAATATATGCTTATATTAATATGGAGTTAAATGAAAATGTAGACTTATTAGCCCATGTGAAATTTTAGACTCTAAACTATATGTGTTTCGTATGTCAACCCAATTCGTTGTGCCGTTTTGACGTGATAGTTAATATTTGTTTCCTTAGGGCCCATGCTTCTTTTCAGGTTGATAGGTAATAAATACATAAATGTGGTATTTCAGACTATGAGTTATTTCTGTTTCAATTTTCTACCAAATTTGCTTAGTCTTTCCTACGTCACAGTAACCTGTAAGTAACCGATTTGCTATTTCTGAGTTCAAACTACGTGTGTTTCGAATTCCATCCAAATATGTTCAGCCGTTCCAACGTTGTAAGTATTATGAATGTCACTGTTTGGATGTTTGTTACGTAATACATAGAGTACTTACTTATACATAGGCAATGTTTAGCCTATGTGTTCTTCCAGACTGTAATCTAATTCTATTTCAAATTTCAACCCGATCACTTGATACGTTCCGCTATGATTAAAGCGGCAATAGAAATACATCATCTGCAAAAAATTTCAACTGTCTAGCTATCACCGTTCTTGAGATACAGCCTGGTGACAGACGGACGGACGGACGGACGGACGGACGGACGGATAGCGAAGTCTCAGTAATAGGGTCCCGTTTTTACCCTTTGTGTACGGAACCCTAACAACGGTATGCTTCGGTCACCGAAGCTTGTTGAACACTACCTTTAAATTTTAAACAGTATTTGGATTGAAATATTACGTTTTCTAATAAGTTACGGCTGGTCTAGTAAGTTACAGCTGACCTAGTCGGGAGAACGGCGACTGTCGATCCGGAGACCCAGGGTTCAAAACCACGCGCACCACTATCTTTTCAAAGTCATGTTCGTAATGCCGGTAATTAAAACGGTGAAGGAAAACACCGTGAAGAAACCGAAATCTACCTATAATCTAAGTTCTAAGTCATATGTCATCCACCAACCGACACTGGGCCAGCGTGGTGGATTATAGCCTTGTCTCTCTCCTTGCGAGAGAAGGCCCCGACGCCCAGCAGTGGGAACATTTAATGGGTTGTTTATGCTGCTACTTATTATGCTGATATGTTTTCTCCAAAATACAAAAATCTACTTCAATGACAGGTAATTTAATTCTGTCATTCGACTAAATTTTATAAGAAGGTATAACTGGCGTACAGATTTTAGTTTTTTGTTGATATTTGATATCTGTTTTCGATATCTAAGATCACCTCTGAAGTATTTTCTACCAAACAAAAAAGGAATTATCAAAATCAACTAACAATTAGCGGAGTTATCGCGTAAAACAAAACCAAATAAAAAAACATGCAACCCGATTGAGAACATCCTCCTTGTTTGAAGTCGATTATAACCGAATGATGGTTGTTTTTCCACACAAAAATATATTTTTGACAATTATTTTGTCATCCAAGATGACGCGACGCGATCACGTGGGCACTTTCTAGTATCTAGAATCTAGATATTCTGTGGATCGTCTGTGATACACAGAATACTTAGAAGTTAGTATGTACCGAACGCGCCGCGCGTGTCGTTATTAATTAATGTTTGTGTAATTTCCGAACCAACAAACCGATATTTTTCAAATTTTGACGGGACAATATAAAAAAATGTGATCTTTCTAACAAAAAAAGAATTAATGAAATTAAACAACGCAAACATGACTTACAACCAAATACACATTCTGACTTTCACCCCCTCCCGCAAGAAAACCGATCAGAATTTGGGGATTAAAAGTAGCCTACAGCAATGTCCTTAGTATAAACTAAAATCATGCCAAGTTTCAGCTGAATTGAATCAGTAGTTTCGGCGTGATGCGTGATCCCTATACAGAAAGACAGACAGACAGACAGACAGACAGACAGACAGACAGACATGAAAGAAAAAAAATGCAGTTTTGCCATCAGTATCGACTATGGAGTGCCCCCAAAAAATTTTTTTCAAAATATCTTCAATGTACAGAATTCGACCCGTTACAGTTTTATTATAAGTATAGATATAATTATGTTTATTAGTCTATTATTATATTTTACTATCTAAGTACTAGTACTTCATGTTAGGTATATGTTTTGATAATATAATTCTTCTTTCCATTTTTTTTTCTACATCTTATTTGCGCACCCCGTTTTTTTTCATTGTCCACACATTATTTTCCTACCTAAGGTTGCCTGGAAGAGATCGCTTTTAGCGATAAGGCCGCCAACTTGTCGCACTAGTTTTTAAGGTTTATTGTAAATTGTGTATCCCATTCTTTTGGTGTATCAATAAAGTGTATATCTATCTATCTATCTAATGATTTGGTTCCAATAGCTGCGTGTCACTGTTACACATGTTATATGGCCGGCATGTTGCTTACCATCAGGTACATAACGTGCTCGTCTGGTCAATCTATGCTATAAAAAAATAGGGATGTGAAAACGTCACTGTGTTCCGGATCGAAGGGCAATGTATCCAGTAAAATTACTGATTAAACCATTTTATATCCCTGGGCGACGAGCGCAATGCAGTCCAAAATAATAATTTGGACTCCTCCATGTTCCAATTGCTGCGTGTCACTGTGCTGTTATGGGCAAGCATGTTGCTTACCATCAGGCACATGACCTACTCGTCTCGTCATTCTATGCAAAATAAAATAATATGTCTGAACATTTGCGAAGTGTAAGAGTAAGTGAGAGTGTGAGCGTGTGAGAGGGCCGATAGTGTCACCACGTGCGGTCTTATCGCGGCAGTTAAGATAATCGATTGTCGCCGGTCTCCGACGACTTCATCAACTGCGATCGGTTTTACTTAGAAAAGGTTTCTGAAGCGGAGCATTTTAGTACTTGTAAACATTGGACGCGCGAGAAATGTTTAATGAGATCGTAAATAATAATTGTGCAAGAAAAAATATCGTGGAGTTTCCCCTGAGGATGCAATGTCGCAGTTACTGTTAATTAGGTCGTGGATTTTCCTTGAGACAGGTGGTAAGAGCTCTTTTCAGTTTGTGTGGGGAAGTACCACACTTTTACCAGCCATTTTAACACCTAAAAGTAATGCGTTAACATTAGTGTTCCGAAAAATTTGAAGGATAATGTTTCCAGTTTACTGAGTTAAGAAATAATTCATCTTTCGTCTCAGGGGGCTGACGAGCGCAGCGCAATGCTAGGCAGTGATGAGGACTCTTCATGTTCAAACAGCTGCGTTACAATTAACTGTTATGAACCAGCTTACCAACTGGCACAAACATGTTTTACTCTTCTCGTCACTATATTTTTTTAAAAGCCAAAAGGCTCCGTGTTCCAGCGATGAGCAAAATACTCAAAAAACTCAGATTTTACTTAAAAAAACTAGCAAGTAGACTTGCATTTGCATTGGGACTAAAAACCAAATAAAGAGATATTCCAGCTTCATTGCTAAAGCCACTATAATGTTTTGATAAGTAAAACAGATATTTTATCTGAATTGGAGAGTTGATTAGAATAAGTAATGAAGTCTGCGAGAACTTGGGTACATATATATATACAGGGTGGGTCATAATTTTTTGCACTTACAAAATCGACATAGCACCGCTACTTCGCGGGAGACGGGGTAGAAACGACTCACGCGCGGTAGGTTGGTTCAGGGAAATTTAGTCACATTTTGTATAATAGCTGTTTAACAAAAACAATGATTGTTAGGGAACTGTTCGCCGCCTGTTTCGAACGAAATCCCAATTACATGATATCAACAATTGCCCAAGGGTTACTAAATCGTGGGTGACAAACTTAGAAGCAATATGTATATGTCGGCGACACAGAGTCTCGCCATCATCATTATTGATCGCATCCTTCTGCTGTGGGAGTAGCGGCGGGTAGTGTTGGATGAAAACACGCAAACACAATGAAATTTGTGCACCACAGGTAACAAAGTTGGGTTTATAGCGAAGTACGTATCGTAGAACGCGCGATGGTTCAGTGCCGACCGCTCGCGTCGAAAGCCAAGCGAGAACTGACTCAAACGATCCGTCCATTCGACAGCGCGCGCGCCACTATCTCCATCGAGCGCCACCAGGTGGCGCTTGCGTCCCGGACAATACTAGATTGCAACTCTATTGAGATTCGATTACGACATATAATACAACGACGCAATCACAGGACATGAAAAATGTAATCTGATATCTGCAGGCGTCATCACGCGCTGCCACGCGTGCCGTGGTGTGCCGTGGTGTGTTGTAGCGTATCACTGAAACAGCTAACTAAATATTCCCACTACTGGGACTCGGGGCCTTCTCTCTCATGGAGAAAATTAAGGCCGTAATCCACCTTGCTGATTCTGGGCGGTTTGGTGAATGACTCTTGACCCCGAAAGATTCTAGATACATGTCCGTTTCCTCACGATGTTTTCCTTCATTGTGTAGTAGCGGCATTACGAACGCACATGACACATAAGCAGCCCACTAAATGTGCCCACCGCTGGGACTCAGGTCCTTCTTTTGCAAGGGGTGTCAAGGCCAAAGCCATAATCTACCACGTTGGCCTGGTTATGGATGATACATGACCTCGGAAGATTCTAGATTCATGTCGGTTTCCTTACGATGTTTTCCTTCACCGTTTTTAAGTTACCGTCATTACACATGACTTCGAAACGACAATAGAACTTATACGATACAACGACGCAATCATTGAACAAAAGAAATGTTAGCTCATAGCAGAAGGTGTTATCACGCGATGTCATCACGCGGCGTTGGCATGGCGTGGCGTAGCGCGGCCCAGCGTGGCGTGGCGAGGCGTGGCAAGGCGTGGCGTAGCGCGGCCCAGCGTGGCATGGCGTGGCGTGGTTAGCGTGGTCTTTTTTTTTTTTTACCTTTTATAGGCTCACACTTGACCGCCATCTCGCCTGATGTTAAGCGACAATGCGGTCCACGATGGAGCGTGTTTACCTAGACGAAACCAATTCACTCTCGATTTGAAGACACAAAGATTGTAACCATCGGAGAAAACCTACTCAGGCAACGTATTCCACAGCCTAGACGTTCTTATCACAAACGTAGAGTCAAATCTCTTCGTTTTTATCTTTGGAACATCAACCATGAAACGATGTCGCTTTTTCGCTACGAGCATTCCGATAGAAAAAAGGGCAAGGTGGTATCAGATCATGCAGATCAGTTGCACACTCTCCGAAGTGTATCCGATAAAAAACCCGATAGGCTTGTGATTTTTCGGCGATGCTCAAGACTTTGAAGTCTTTTTCGCACAAGAGTGTCATTGCCTATGAGCCTTTTGGTCTGTCACACTCTCACACTCGGCCCTTATTTAATCATATTTACTCACAAAGCCGCCAGTCAGTTTTGCGGCGAGCAAACAACGATCAGCAGTTGATTTTTCGTATTAGACCATCAGCTATTCACATATTCAACCCTTGTGGGGAAGGGAGGCTGGTTGAGGTAAACACACGGGACTATATTGCATGAGGCTGATTTACAGGGACGGACGTCGTATTTTTGAATTTAGTAAATTAACTACTGTTTTTTTACTGAATAAGGCTACGTTTGACCACCCACACGCCTGTTGATAAGCGACCGTATTTTTAAAGTAATATCTCTTTTCGGCTTTCTTCTTTTACATTTTCAGTAGAGCAGCCGTGGAGAGTGCCAAGAAAATTCCATAAAGAGTTCTATCATTCCATATCAATTACATAGCACACTATTTTCCCGCGAAATAAGGGAACCAGCTGTAGTCTATGTGGTACTCTAGTCTATAGTCTACCTCTGTTCGAAAATACGACCCAATATGTCAGCCGTTTCGACGTTCCAATAAGCAACATCAAGAAAGAAACATCCAAACTTTCACATTTATAACACAAATTATCAGGACCCCGCGGGTTTACTCGCGCAGTTCCCGTTAATTTTCGTTTGCTGTGATAACATAGCCTAAGTTTTGCTTCGGTAAGGTATGTGGGACGTGGAGTTATTTCTTTGTAGTTTTATCATTACCCACATGCGAAAAATAAAGAATCATTAGTGGTCTTTAGAAATAAAATACCGTCTGAGCGCATCAGTCTGAAATTTCCAGCCGTGTGTTTCCGCGCGATCTGCATTCGAGGCGCGCGCTAGTGTTGCCCGCACATTGGGCGCCGCCGACTGATTTGGTATTCCTGAAGACATGACCATGATTTATTTAGAAAAGTGGGCCCGTACACTCGCGCTGAACTCGGCACCCGACACATTCAGTTACTATTTTTGCGATATCATCATCATTTTTGGCCAGTGTCGACCCACTTATTTATTTATTTATTCTATTGCTGCTTATGGCTAATAGGCTTCCCTTTTTTTGTGTGGGTGAAATTTCGTTTACGCAACGTCCACGGTGAAGACCACACCACAGTGAAACCGGCATCCAATGGCGCATCACCTCGAGAAGGCCTATCCAGTCGGTGGGGTCCCGGAACACCCTAAAGGTCCGGAGCGCGAGTAGAAGTTCCCAGCCCCGGCCGGGATTCACCACCACACAGCAAGATGCCACCGAAGCCAGTTGTTGTGTGATGCCCATGGTGGACCACGTGGAGGTTCCCGAGCCACGCACCCCGGCTGCCTCTCCTGTATGCCATTGATTTATATCCTGAGCTGATTTCATCGACGTAATCTCCGTGATGGGTCTGAAACTCTACTTGCAGAAATAAAATTTCATAATTTTTAGACTTTTTAATCGCACGGCCGGGTATAGCATTCATAAGTGACATCGTTTCGTAGTTGACGTTCCAAAGCCTCTAACGATGAAATTTGATTACACTTCCCATTAACAATTTTGGTTTAATTCAACTTTTGTAAAAAATATGTCTAGGCTGCGGAATATGTTGCCTGATATAGGGGTTTTCTTGATGGATAGCATCTGCCTGTCTTAAAGTCGGGAGCTTAGTGATTTCTTCTAGGTAAGCATGTTCCATCGTAGAACGCATCGTCGCTTAACACCAACTATTGGTTTGCAACCTATTGGTTTGCATTTTACCACCATTTTGGCTGATGATTTCATGAAAAAAATCATAAGCAGCTTTATTTTTCAACTACTCGGAGTAGTAGATACTATAATAATAGACCACACTGGCCAAGTGCGGATTGGTGTATCACACATGTTCTCGAAAGATGTATTTGTTGGAACACGTCTATTTTCTCACGATATCTTCGCACTTCTCACGAAATTAAAAAATTGAATATATTTTATTCAGATTTTTTGCAGAAAACAGACTTTCTTTTGTATGTCTAGGAAATCACAACATATGTAAGAGAGTTTGCGGTTAAAGCGGACCCCTGTGGTTGTAGCAGTTAACCATCAACTGACTTAATACCTACATTTGTTTTTCCTGGACATAATATAAAAGAAAGTGGAATCGTTTACATGTTGTTTATTTGAAAAAAATCCGCACGAAAATTGTATGTATAATTTTATAAGAATTGTTGAAAACATCGTGAGAAAAGTAACGTCAATAAGGACATCTTACAAGAACTTGTGTCTTCAACCCGCTTGGTATTGCGTATTGAATCATTGACTTTCTACTTATGAGTGCACTCTAATCCCAGCAATGGGAAAACATAGTAGGATTTAGACAAATACATTGTAAAATTTGCATGTTCAAACGAAATAAAAGTCCTTAAATTTTATTAGGCAAGCGTACATTTATTTTGGTGTCTTAAAAAATGTGCTAATATTTTCGTCGGCAGTGTACGAGCGCAGGCAGTAGGCAGCCGGGACGTTCCCATTTTTATTTATGTACGGCGTACGTTCTGATTTGACAACGCACTTGACTGTTTGAAATATGGTTTCGCGGGAATCTCCCGCCGCGACCTTCCAGGGATCCTGAGGAGAGGGGGACGTACGGCGACAGGGCAAACTAGCAGATTTTAGGTCTGATGTTGCGTTTTCAAAATGACAGGTTACCCTAAAGTAAAATTTTCAAAATCACGACAATTCAATTGAGAAACGACGTTTTCACTTCTAAAAGTCAAACTTTTGGCGTGTAAATTTCTTTGGCGTACCATCTTCGGGTGAACTCAGGGGCATGGCCTAGAAATGCGTTAGCATGGCCATCTAGACTAGATGACCATGCTTAGAAGACTTGTGTAGACGACAATGCTTTGAAGATTTATTTCAGACTAACAGTGTCCTCCGGATTCACCCGCGTAGTTTCCAAAGTGATCTAACAAATTCTGAGTAATTAGTTTTCTCTTCTATCGCCACATCGGCAGTCCCTGTGACTGCTGGTTTTGACGTAAAAAATCTTTTGGCGCACCATAAACAAATTTTTCGTGGGCTGTGAATTTAATCCTAGCGTCACGCTCGGGAATGATAAGAAATTTTCGGGTAAACTGGCGCCTAATGGTCATTATAAATTAATAATAAAGCTATTAATCCAAATCCTGCTTTGATACATATTAAAAAAGTTTGTTAGTGAGTTGTTACTTAATTTAATAAAGAGGTTACTTATATTTAATGTTAATATTGTTATTTTGTTATTTGGACCCCTGTTTCAGTAAAGGCCTCCTCCATCCTTTTTCATGACTCCCTGTCGTTGTATAATGGCCATTGGTCATCTAGAAATGATGAGCATTTTTCATTGGCCTTCTAGAAATGCATGGGCTAAACTGGATGGCCATGTTTATGGCCACGTCTTCCGGTTTCACCCGCGTATTTTCCAAAGTAAGCTACCAAATTCTGAATTATTTTCACTTTTGTCGGCAGTTCCTATGATTGCCAATTTTTTTTCTTCTTATATTTATAGAGTTACACTTAACCGCTATTTCGCCTGATTAAGGGATGGTCTATGACCTACGAGTACCTTGCATATCAGGTTAGTAGTTTATTGTAGTGGGGTCTTACAATGGGTTCGAGTTATGACTTGTTGTAGTAAACGCTGATGTATATATTCTAATATTCGCAAGTGTCATCTAGAGATATAGTAGTTGTAGTTGTTGAATAACTAGTGTTATCGCTAGCAAATTGAATTTCCCTTGTCTGTAATTTTTGTGGTGTATCAACGTCAGCATTTTCACTAGCTCCAACTTGCCTCTAGCCTCCAGCGTTTCGGCGTACTACTCGCGGCGTGCGCCCCGCTCGTCTGCGTGACTTGCACAGATTTACAAATAAGTGAGCGTCCCGCGCGCATGACGCGGGTGCGATATGTGCCTGTATCGAGAGAGGGGGAGGGCGGGAAGGGAAGGGGTGATTGCATTATTACATTTGAATAGCAATACCTTGGAACTTCATTTAGTATTTTTAACCGACTTCAGAAAAGAAGAAGCTTCTCAATTCCTCGTTCCGAAGATGTTTCTCTTCAAGCCGGAACTGATGTTTGTACATAATTGCTTGACGGTAAAATAGCTGGCAAAGCTGTGGTACTTCCTCAGGCGGACTCTGCTAAGAGTCCTACCACTACTGAAACACAGGAGTCATTCCCCAATCCGCACTTGACTAGTCTGGTGGATTATGACCTCGAGTCTCTCCTTGCAAAAGACGCCCTCGAGACACAAACGATAAAACAGTTACTACGCCCGATACCATCAGTAGGAACATAGATTAGTTTTCTTATGATCGATGCTTTTCAAATCCTTTGCTCTCTTTCACAAAAATAATGTATGTAAAAAGAAGAGCTGAAGTGTAACAGTGACCGCCACAATGCCGCCGGCCGCCGGCTCCTGCGCCTGACAGACCGCGGCCAGGTTTTAAAAAACAATTTGACTCTCGAGCAATTAATAACAGCTGACGGGCCACGGGAATAGCGACGGCGTTTTAGTTTCAAGCACCGGTAGTAGGGTCGAAATCTGCCTGTACCTATGAATGATACGTATTTTCCAAAACCACTTTTACTAGCTTAATTTTTTTCGTCAAAACTGGCAACGTTCAGATTTACTTGAACAGTTCTTGTTCAGGTAAATCCAGGGCAAATATTCCAGTCCGTAATCTGTATTCCTAATTTCAACACGAACCGTCCAGAAGTTCCGACGTCATTGAGCAACAAACATCAAAACTTTGACTTTTATAATGTTAGTAGTACGTAGGGTGATCAGACCACAATAAGTTCCCACTACGAGGAATCGGGGCGTCATCGTGGTGGATTATGACTTATTTCTCTTCTTGTGTGACCACGCTGGCTAACGGCTGGTTAGTGGATGACACCCCTAAAAATGTATTTCTTGGATCGCGCCTGTTTCCTCACGATACTTTCCATCACCAAATACATGGAAACACAAACGCATCAACAGCTTCGTGAAGCAGCAAATTGAAGTGGAGCTCCTCGCGTACGCACCAGGGGGTGTACCGCCGAAGGAAAACTCTCTTAACTTTGATGATTCTTTCTCTTTTTTTTTGGTTGAAATGATAGAGACGGCAATAGGAAAGCTAAAGCCGATTTAGTTACGCGGTAGAGGACTAGGTGAGCGAGCGAGCCTCGAGCGACGTCCTCTTCCCGCTGCGGTCCTGGTGCAAATGGTGGTGATAGCCAATGGTGTATTGGGTTACCGTAGAAGGCACAGGACCTAAAGTGAAGCTAACCATACCTAAGTTATGCTAAGCATGGCATGATACCAGGATATCATGAAGGCTCCTCAGATGGCTCGACCTCGGCTCGGGCTAAAGCCGGGGGATGGTCGGATATATTTACAGTAAAGCGACGGCGGTTCGGCGCTTGAGAACGGCGCGACTTTCTTCGTGCAACCGTGCCTATATTGCAGCTATTTAACAATATATTTGCCTCATGTTTAAATAACTGTATTCCGGTTTGAAGGGCAATGTTCCCAGAGAAATTACTTAGAGATATAACATCTTAGATCTCTGGGTGACGACCGCAGTGGAGTGCTAGGTAATGGACTATTCATGTTCCAATAGCTGCGTGCCACTGTGCTGTTATGTGGCAGGCATGTCGCTTACCATCAGACACACGTCCTGCTCGTATCGTTACTCTTTGGTAAAAACACTGTAATCACTGTTTTAAATACAATCCTCAAGAGTAATGACTACTTATGGAGGAGTACAGGCAGCTAAAAGCTCCTACTGCTCAGCGGGCTTGGCGCGGCGGCGTGCGGCGTAGGGCCCTATGGGACATAATACGATATCGTATGATATGTTATGTTTGACTAATCATCAACATCGTTCAGAATAAACGAAACACGGGACATTTTTGTTCAGAAAAGATTTTAACAAGGGCTTTGTTACTTATGAATTTTTGGCACGTCTTCTACGAAATACAAAATCCCCATTTTATGTATAAAGAGATAGTTTTTAACCGAATTCAACGGGATGAGGTTATCAATTCGACTGACATTTTTTTTTATTATTTTGAAGTATCGCAAAATACATAGAAGTAACTCCATGGCCCCGGCAAGGGTTCGCCATCATTAGTCGGCGCGCAGGGCTGCGAGTGACACGGCGTGACGTCACGCGACACGGCGTGACGTCACGCGTCTCGCTAAATGACTGCGATGCGCGGCGAGGCGCGGCTGGCGGCTGTCACGGGAACAAGCGGTGCGCGCTCAGAGAGTACCACTAACTTATGTGACACACTGATCAAAAATGGAACTAGCGTGATATCACTACATTGTAGGCCTGGCTGGACTGAACTCGTGGCTTAGTGGGTAGTAACTCTGCCTGCGACGCCGAGGGTCGTGGGTTCAATTCCCACCCAGTGCAAATATTTGTGCGATGAATTCAAATGTTTGTACTATGTCTGGGTGTTTCTATGTATAATAAGTATGTAGTTAGAACTATATAAGTATTATATCAGCTATCTGGCCGCCATGTCACAAGCTTTGCTTAGTTTGGGGTCAGATGGTGTTGTGTGTGTATTGTCCACCAATATTCATTTATATATTATTGTATAAAACGAAGTCACTTCCGCGCCTGTCTGTCCCATATTTCCTTATATCTTTAAAACTACCAAACAGATTTTGATGCTAGTTTTTTAATAGATAGAGCGATGAGAAAGATTTCTATGTATAAAACGTGCATTTAATAGCAGAGAAACACGGATAATTTTAAAGTTTTCTAATGTAATGTCATAAATAAGCACTTTGTTTGCGCTTACACTGCAAACGCTGGCTGAACCCTATGAGCTAGATCAAAATAATGTATAGCAATTGAGCTATTGTGCCTCTTCAGAAGGTCTACAAATAAGTCTCCAATAACCAATTATTAACCCACAATAACCAATTTATTAGCCCTTATAAGTAGTATCAGCATTGCACCCGTACGAAACCGGGGCGCATCGCTAGTTAGTTATATTATTAGTTATGATTGGTCTCGTGTCTTAGTGGATAGTAACTCTGCCCCGAGGGTTTGATCCCCACCCAGTGCAAATATTGGTTTGATGAATTCAAATATATGTACTGTGTCTGGTTGTTTCTATTAATAAGTATTTATTTACAACTATAAAAGTATTATATCAGCTATCTGACCGCCATAGTAGACAAATCACACAACGCCATCTGATCCCAAACCAAGCAAAGCTTGTAATATGGACTTCTATTCATAAATTACAATTAATATGATTACTAAATAATCAACACCATTAAACCTTGTAGAGGTTTGTCTTAAGGTACAAGTTCGCGCCGAGACCGCGACCGGAGACCGCGACAGGTTCTTGACTCTATAGAATTGTATGGGCGCCAGTTCGCGCCGAGACCGCGACAGGAGACCGCGACAGGTTCTTGACTCTATAGAATTGTATGGGCGCCAGTTCGCGCCGAGACCGCGACAGGAGACCGCGACAGGTTCTTGACTCTATAGAATTGTATGGGCGCCAGTTCGCGCCGAGACCGTGACCGGAGACCGCGACAGGTTCTTAACTCTATAGAATTGTATGGGCGCCAGTTCGCGCCGAGACCGCGACAGGAGACCGCGACAGGTTCTTGACTCTATAGAATTGTATGGGCGCCAGTTCGCGCCGAGACCGTGACCGGAGACCGCGACAGGTTCTTAACTCTATAGAATTGTATGGGCGCCAGTTCGCGCCGAGACCGCGACAGGAGACCGCGACAGGTTCTTGACTCTATAGAATTGTATGGGCGCCAGTTCGCGCCGAGACCGCGACAGGAGACCGCGACAGGTTCTTGACTCTATAGAATTGTATGGGCGGCAGTTCGCGCCAAGACCGCGACAGGAGACCGCGACAGGTTCTTGACTCTATAGAATTGTATGGGCGCCAGGTCGCGCCAAGACCGCGACAGGAGACCGCGACAGGTTCTTGACTCTATAGAATTGTATGGGTGCCAGTTTGCGCCGAGACCGCGACACATGTCTCGCGACACGTGTCGTGGTCTCCGGTCCCGGTCTCGCGTCGCGGTCTCGTGTCGCGGTCTCCGGGCGAACCGCTTCCTTTAGTGATAACATCCTCGAAAGTATATAAAGAATGATAATTGCAACCGAAAATGTGAAATGGCGGAATATGATAGTGGCGACCTCTTTCAGCGGCGTTGGTAAGCTTGACGTACTCGAATTGCAGACCAGAGTAGGTGTCGCGGGTTGTGACACGTTTAAGTGTCAGAAAAACACCGCGCTGAACTTGTAATTAAGGAAATAATGTCTCATAGACCGTGATATTATACTGAATACGATACGACCTTTGCCAGAATTGTCCTAGCTAACCTGTTCTGGTTTGAAGGGCGATGTTTTCAGAGGAATAACAGGGCAATGAGAGAAAATATTTTAAATATCTAAGTGATGAGAGCATTGCAGTGCCAGACAGTGAGTCTGCGCTTGTGTGTTTTTTTTTTACAATGGCTGCAGTTTGTTTATGCTACCTTCTAATATCTTTGAAGTCGGTTTACGGACTGAAAATTTTATGTGTTAGTTAACATTCATGAAAAATAGTTTACTTAAATGAATTGAATTAAGTTACAGCTAGTCTCGGTCTCTCGTCGGCGACTGCCGATCTGGAGACCCGGGTTCGAATCCCACGCGCACTACTGTCTTTTCGTCATGTGCGTAATGCCGCTAACTTAAAACGGTGAAGGAAAATCTTGAAGAAACCGACATGTACCTACATAGAATCTTTCGAGGACATGTTCGTGTCATTCACCAACCCGCCCTGTGCCAATGGATTATGGCCTAGACCTAGACTCTCCTTGCCAGAGAAGACCTCGAGTCCCAGCAGTGGGAAGATTTAGTGGGGTGCTTAAGCTTGTGCGAATTACAATCACCGAATTATTGTTATTTTGTACAAAGCTGCCGATGTGTCGTGTGTGTGGATGCATCTCCCGATGGAGTAGAAGACAAAACAAACCGAAAGGTAAGGCTCTCTTCAGCTAGGTTCGCTCTCGCTTGCACGCTCGGCTCGCTGTTGATACATTTTGTCTTCTTAATTCGGTTATATGTCCAGTCGAAGTGCCATCCTCGAATTATGTATAATAAGTGTGTATTTACAATTACATAAGTATTATATCAGCTATCTGGCCGCCATAGCACAAGCTTTGCTTAGTTTGGGGTCAGATGGTGTTGTGTGCGAATTGTCCACCAATAGTTATTTATTTATTTAAGTATAATTTTGTACGGGTCTCCAGTACGCTGTCTCAGATTTGGAGGGTCAGCAGTAAATAACACGGTCAATACAATAAGGAAGCTGCTATTTGATACAATCATACTCGTACAATCAATGCTCCCACAGATCCGGAGTACCTTAGAGGTACTACTACATTTCATCTACTGTATTAAAATACTAAGTAACTTAGTCTAATCAGCATATTACAAATATGTTTATTTTTCAAAGTTTAGTCTAGTTTTTAAGTTTCATTTTAAAGTGAAGTCCGTTTTTTTAAGAATATTAAATTACTGTTTCAAGTGATTCCCCAGAAATTTCACAATACTTTGATTGTTGTCTAGCAGAATGTTCATAAAGCAGGTTCCAATGGTGCGGTATTTATTGTTCGTACGCGGGTGCAGCTCGTGCCAGGGATGATAAATATCTGTCGCGTGTGACGCGGCCTGACGCGGCGCGAGCTGCCGGCCTTTACACCGCCCGATAAATAATAAATAAATATTGGTGGACAATTCACACAACACCATCTGACCCCAAACTAAGCAAAGCTTGTACTAGGGCGGCTGATATAATACATGTATAGTTTTAAATACATACTTATTATAAATAGAAACACAGTGCAAAAATGTGTGCCATATTTCTTACGTGTAGGTACCGTTTGCATTTCTTAATGTGTGCCTTTATACATTATGCTCAGTTATCTTTATGCTATACATGGTTATGTTAGTAAAAAATATGCGAAAACAGCGTTTAGTTATTATGGTAAATTATCATTACCTAAAAACCGTTATGCCAACTTAAATTAGTACAAACATTGTTATGCTACTACATTTAGACCAATATATTAGTACCACGGGGGAAGCCAGGAAAGGTCGCTAAGGAGTTGTGAATAATTTGTGTCAGGATAAATTGGCTACAAATAGCTTTATCAAACATTTTTATATTTGTTAATGAAAGACGTGAGCAAAAATATCTGTGTCGTGAGTAGTAAAATGCCTAAACCTAAAATATTTCCAGGATAGTGTATGAAATATTACTTTCGAAGTAGCAATAGTACGTTTAATATGTCCGCCGCATAATCTCATATCGTGATATTAAAAAGGGTATTTTGAGCGCTCGCGAGGTTTTATGAAGTCGCTGTATTTTTGAGCCGATTGTGTTCCGTTGGAGATGTTGTTTGTACGTATGTGTATGTGTGTGGGACGTGATTGCTTTTAGATTCTATCATCATCATAATTTTCCTTTTGTTGTTATTTTTTTTCATCTATCTAGCTTCGTACCATACCTGGTGTCTGACCTTATTTGAGCTCAGCCTGCCGTCGGGACTTGGACCTTATGTCAAGCTTGTTCAATAATTGGACAAGAGAGTTGCAGTGCTGGCATCAAAAAGCGGCGGAAGATGAAGAGGAATTTCATGTACTGAGAGTAGCTTGAAGTCACATTGGAAATTATTACTCCGATCATACCAGCGCTGACTGCGACGCTGACTGCGCTACGAAAGGATTCGTTTTGAATGAGCTTAAACTAGGTAGGTCAAATTTTAATCATGATGAAATATAAACAAGCTTATCAAAAACGAAAATGTCCTGTGTGCTTGAGTGATGTTATAGGGATGAATCTCGCCTGTTATTATTTTTTCATTTCAATTCAATTCATTTATTCGAACCATAAATTCATAAGAACACTTGGTAACGTCATTTACAAAAAGAATCTGTGTACAAAATAAGATAAAATAACAATGTCAAAAATAATAAAGCAGCTGTAAAGGGGCCTAGTCAATTACATGCAGCTGTAAAAAGGCTTTGTCGAAGACAAAATAACAAATAATCAATACACACAGTATACAGATACTACATTAGTACAAACAATGTAACATCAAAAGTCTTACAAATCTATTATTGTACCTTATTACAAGATTCTAATTTCGACACATTTCTCTTCCATACTATATTTAACAAAGTCGTCTATATATGTCTTGCTCAATAGGTAGTTTTTTTTATTTCATTTTTAAACTTGGTTTCATTGAGACCTTCCACTTGTACAGGGATTGCATTATAGAAGCGAATACCATTACATTTGAAATAGTTATTTGTTTTCTGAAGTCTGCACTTAGGAAATACAAAGTTGTGTTTATGGTGCGCTTTTGTATTCAGATCAGTTAATTTCTACAGACGACTTAATTTTTTTCGCATACATTATACATTCATAAATATACAATGAAGGGACTGTTAATATGTCAATAGTTTCAAATAAAGGAACTCAATTTGTATTTATGACAGGTTTAATCTACCTAGAGAACACAAACATGTGATGTCCTCTGCCAGCGTGGTGAATTATGGTCTTAACTTTCTCTCTGTTGGAGAAGACTCCAAACCGCAGCTTTGTATGTTCCCCTGCTGAATAACAGCAACTATAAAGAAATATTATAGAAATACAAAACGGGTTGCTTATGCTATCTGGCAGTCTACCCGTATATTACAAGCTTTGCTTAGTTTGGGGTTAGGTGGTGTTGTGTGTGAAATGTTTTCCAGTACTTAATTATCTTTTTATTAAGATAAGATAAATCTTTATTGAGTTTCCATGTTTGGCAATTATTTGTCTGTATTGACTACGTCGACTGAAATAAAATTAGTTCAATTAAACTGAACGACATTTTTTATCAAGTTAACCTATTAAGAATTTCTATTTACAGAGTTATTCTATTTACGGAGTACAACTACCACAAGAGTATCAATTACGACGCAAATGGAATTAGTAGATTATCGAACGACTATTTCACAAGGAACGTTTCTGAAACATAATTTTATTTATCCAAATTTCATTCAGAATAATCAGTTTATGGAACAAGTATTGGCTGACGAGCGCGATAGTTGACGGCGCGACGTACAGCTCTGCCAATTTAGCTGCTACGGTGAACAAATTTGGAACTAAAGGTGAATGTTAGTATAACGTAGTTCAGCAATTAATGGTGTTTTGTGAGAAAAAAAATGCAGTGTTTCTGATACATAATAGTGTATATTATGTTTTTTGAAGTGAACACTTCTTTTGGCGCAACGCACAGATTTTCCCTGGGCTGTGAATTGACATCAAGCCAAACTCGGATGATCTAGATAGTCATAGTCATGACCACGCTCTCCGGCTTCACCCGCGTTGTTTTCCAAGTGTGCTATCAAATTTTCACTTCTATCGGAACTATGACTGCCATTTTTTATTCAACATTTTTCTGACACATAATTTAAAAAAAGCATTCTGCATTATTTTTTGTCTACATAATTTTATGAAAATTCTATAGAATTTGTATGTATTTATTCTGACATTTTAATTTATAATTTTATATGACGACTGAGACTCTGATTTTATTTATTTTGACATTTTAATTTTAATTTTGTGTGACAACTGAATACCTACTATTTTTTTATGGATTTCATTTGTTAATTTTCTATTTATGGGTATAACGGCCTGAAATAAATGTTTTTTTAAATAAACGATAAATGTGCAAAACTTCATACTCCATACAAAGTTTACTTCATACAAAGTTTGACTTCAAGTATTAGCATAGATTGATGTATATAATTGCGCAAATTTCTGTGAGCAAATGAAACAAGAGCGCCACCCGTGGCGTAATTGAGAACTATTCGTACTATCCCATTTGCTGAAAACATTTTATTACTTTTTTTTCAATCGTCTAAATTTGTTAATATGCAAACAGATCTGTTATCGAAAGCCTGCCTTTTTAGAACCTATAAGACTTTTAACAGATGTCCTGAGAAAATCAAGTTACTTAGTATTTAACTATACAATTAATAATTCTTCTGCGTAATAAGCGATATATTGTGACTTTTACATTTATTTGAATGATAAAACAAATAAAAAATGTATTTAGTGCTAGCAATGCCCCGGGGTTTGCCCGTGTAGTATGGGTTCCTGTGGTTTATCCGCAGGAAAAAATATTCTATTCTAGACAATCACCTAACGTAGCTTCTAACTTTAAATTGCTTATTTAAGCCGTTTCGATGTGATTGAGCAACACACATCCAAACTTTCGAATTTCTAACATTTGTAGGATGAATTTGAATTCGTATGTGTTATAGACCCTACCTACCTACCATTTCCACGTGAAAATCTTGATGATGTAATATCTATTAACTCGCCACTAGCGCCACCCTCGACTGCACGGATAAGTTGGTGATACTCTACAATATTAAATTACAATATGGAGGTTCAAGCTACGCCGTAACATGGTTACGAAGTCTCGTAGACGTAACGGCGTAGCTTGTAGCCTAAAGCTACGTGTCAAGGAATTTGTACTTTTTACATGTTTTATTAAGGTTTCTTTTAGAACGATTGGATAAATCTTATTCTGTATTTTCATGTAGTTTTATTTCTTTTGTAAGTTCTTTAGTTTTGATCATTAAAAGAGATGTGTTTTATTTAATTCTTGTAAATAACTCTAACCTCTAACTGCCATCAATGAACATGGAAGCCCGCGTTTATCTCCCGCACATTTGTTTTTAAAGTTTAGCAAAACTAGCACTCAACGTTATCACAATTAATTTTAGGGCGTACAGAAATGGAGTGGACCGTTCTACTAGTGGATAATGGATTCCAGGATCCTTCAATACTAAAACAGGCTCAGTACAAAGGAAGAGATGTGCAAAATTATTAAGATTGATTAAATATAGTTTATGTGTATAAAATAGTTTATGTTTCTATGTTTTATGTGTATGTTAATGCAAAACAATGACATCGGTCCATCGCATCGACGCGACGCGACGCGGGTCGGCGCGGCACCGAGCGGCGACCGCAGCGGCGCGGCGGGAGCGCAGCGACACTCCGCTCTAAGGACTCGATGAGCGCACACTACTATCTACTACTTACCTAAACTAAATTTGTAAATTTTGAAAATTAAAACTATTCATCGTAATACCAACTTTTATTCAAGAATCGAGAACCAGACAAACCATCATTGACAGTGTATAAAAATCGATTTTTGCAATCTTTATATGCTCTACGCTCATAAATTTTTAATTACTGCACTAAATTGAATAGTTCTTTGTTTTGTGTAAAATCGTTCTAAAGAGATGAAACTCAGACTTAAAATAACTCGAACTCTAGCCACTAAACGCAGCTCAACGAAACCGTTCACGTGAACCAATAAAAAAACCCCAACTGAAATAAAAACTACGTTGATTCGGAGCCGGATACAAACTCAGTCTTTCGTCTGAAAACTTTTTTCATTTGCTGAGTTTTGGTGGCGCGGGCCGGCCCCGGGCGATCCCCGCTCGCCTGATTATTTCATTCTGTTGGATTGATTTGAATCGGAGGTAAGTTGACAACTAGCTATAATACTCGATTAAATATCGTACTATTTACAAATATTTACTTGACGAAAATGTGTTTGGAACATACATATGCCAAAATTACTTGGTAGCTAATATCGGTTAAAAAAACAATTGATTTTTTTCAGAAAAAAAAATACAATTTCTAATTAAATTTTAAATCAGACACTCGGTAAATTTTTTTTTTTTTTGAGATTTCTAAAACAACTGTATTGATTTTGATAAAATGTATGAGGGATCTTTTCTGAGCCTTTCTAATCTATGTAACAAACAAATCGTCAAATTCTTTCAATCAATTCACATAGAGCGGAGCTATCGCGTAACATACATACAAAAGAAAATTGTATTTCTTTTTTTGACTTGATTTTTTTTGAATAGGCAGAGCCTTTCTTAACAAAATTAAAATACAATGAGAACTACACTACACTACAAACCTACCTACCTAACTAAATAATTTATTTTGTATGTAACATGTTTTGTATTTTTGAAATGAGAACAATAAAATCTAAATCGACGACGACGAGACGAACAGGACATGTGCCTGATGGTAACCAACATGCCTTCCACATAACAGTGACACGTAGCTATTGGAACATGAAGAGTCCAAAGCATTACCTAGCACTACACTGCACTCGTCACCCAGATATTTCTCTAGAAACATTGCTCTTCAAACCGAAACACAGTAATGTTTGCACTTTACTGCTTGGCGGTAGAATATCTGGCAGAGGTGTACTTCCCCAGAGTCCTACCACTACACAGATGTTACCGTGTAGTCGATACTTCATATATGTACAAATTCCTACATTCATACATAAGACGGTGGAACTACGTATATAGAGACAGACAGAATTCAGCAGTACCTTATATAATTAGCACAACAGTACAGAGTCCTCGAGTGCGCTCAAAGCGTCCCACGGAACCTCCGCACAAGGCTTTGTGCGGCAAATGTATTACGTTTCAGTAATGTTAGTCTGTTTCATTTTAATGTGATATTCTGGGAAGAATTTAATTTTTGCTTATTCAAGGAGTTATAATTGTTTTTATTTTACTTATATTGCTCTGAAAACATTTCACGTACAAAAATAATATTGGACATTATAATGTTACTGGTCCACCTATAGGGATGACTAGATTCTGAATATTGTCTGGAAATGGGTACTTAATAAGAGCAAAATTCTAGATCCCACGTTAATAAAATTAATTTTTTTTAGTTAACCTTTGTAAAGTCAGTATTTGTCTAAATAAACGTTTTTTTGCATTATCATTCAAGTACGTCCACAGCATAATATAAGCGATTAAATCAATTGAACTTATAGTTTTCACTCGTATTGCACTAGCGGTCTGCCCCGGCTTTGCCCGTGGTACAATAGCACTCAGGGATTCCGTACATATACAACGGTGATAGAGTTTTTGAAATCGGCCCATTAGTTCCTGAGATTTGCGCGTTTAAGCAAATAAACTCTTCAGCTATATACTTATATGTTGTGGTCGATGTTATCGAAATCAGGTTTTGAGAGATCGCCAACAACTTTAAAGTTTTTTTTCGTAAATAAAGAGTGTCGGAATGAGCAGGACATGTGCCTGATGGTAAGCAACATGCCCGCCACATAACAGCACAGTGACACGCAGCTATTGGAACATGTAGAGTGAAAATCATTACCTAGCACTGCACTGCGCTCGTCACCAAGAGAACTAAGATGTTATATCTCTAGGCCCTGTAATTTCTCTGGAAGCATTTAACCCGGAACACAGTTATAACTTATTTACTTACTATAAAGTAGAAAATGAAAACAGTCCTCTTTGTGCTACCACTCCGTGGACCCGGGGCTTAGTCTCGTAAGAAGAGAGTCAAGAAAATAATCTACAGACCAAGTGCAAGTTGGCGGATGACACATTTTTTTGAAGAATGTCTTTCGTAAGACATACCAGCTTCATAATGAGATTTTTGTTTATGAAAAGATTGTACATCTACACTTGGAAAACACTCTGATGTGTGATATAGTGAAGGGAGTCGAAAATACGATACTTATAAATTGGACATTCCATCGCAACCAGCCAACCATGACTTCTAAAAACTATAGTACAATTGTGTTCTTAATTTAAAAATTACTCGTTGTTAATTTTAATTGTTAATTAATTTTGTTCAAAATTAATTAAATAATCTATCTAGACCAATTCAATTACTTAAATTAATTTAGCGTTCAAAGCTCCAGTATTTGTTTAGGACGTTTTGGTCAATTTTATAACTATTAGAGTAGAATGTATTTGAATCGTTTAGCAGCCGAAGCAAAGATGACTCAAACATCGCAATGGTCCATCGTTGTCCCCTGTGTTGAGAGCATGTGCTGACAAACTATCATCTAACGAAGGTTAAAGAAAGCTAATGAAGGTTAGGTTGGGGTTCATATTCATGTTCTTAATCCATAACGTAACGAACTCTGGAGTCTGAGGAGTTGCTAAATATATAATAATAATAATAAAAAATGCACATAAAATTAGGGCATTGTCTCTGTAAATCTTTAAAAAAAAGATTATCAGTCATAGGAACTGCCGATAGAAGTGAAAACTTATAACTCGGAATTTGATAGCTTACTTTGGAAACTACGCGGGTGTAACCGGAGGGCGTGGCCTCAATGAGTATGCCCATATAGAAATGCAATCGCCAATGGGAAATGTAGGCATATTTTTAGATTACCAATGGCCATGGTCCCGAGTTTACCCAAAAATTTCTGATCATTCCCGAGCGTGACGTTAGAATTCAATTCACAGCCCACGAAAAATTTGTCTATGGCGGGCCAAAAGATCTAAACGTATTGACGATGGAACCCCAAAATCTTCAGGTTAAAAGACGCGAGATACTCCTCCACTCACAGCTGAGCTACCCGGTTGATCGCAGCTTGTAAAATGTTTACGTACAGACAGACTACAGCACGTTTCATAGCAGGAGGATGTTCGTACTCTATAAACTTACTTTGTTTTCATTCCTAGCACAACGTTTATTTTAAGGCTGAGTATCCACTGAAGCGGATGAGATAGTGAGCACACGAAACACATATAAACAGCGCACTAAATGTTCCCACTGTTGGGACGCTGGGCCTTCGCTCGTAAGGAGAGCAGTGCGGGTTGGTGGATGACACATGACTTCGAAAGATTCTAAGCACATATCGGTTTCCTCACGATGTTTTCCTTTGCCGTTTTGAGTTAGCGGCATTATGCACACGATTTCGAAAAGACAGTGGTCCGTTTGAACCGGAGTCTTCGGATCGGCCGTCGCCGAACTCCCGACTAGACCAGCCTTAACTTAGTACTTACTAAGTGGAAAATTTTTAATCCTACTACTAATATCATAAACGTCAAAGTTTGAATGTGTGTTGCTCAATCACGTCGGAACTTCTGAATGGATAGTTGAAATTTAGAATACAGTCTTATTCGTTTCGATGATGTTGTCTTTACTACACCTATTAGATAGATGGAATCTGGATGGAATGGATAGATTGTAGTTTGGAATAGCACATTGGCTACATTATCTCGGAAAAAAAATAACGGGAACAGGAACTATGCGAGTGAAACCGCGGGGCGCTGTAAGTAATATCACAAATGCGACAATTTGTGAGTACAAACATCCGCATCTGCATGTTGTCTGCCTGAGGGTCGACTGCAGCTTTGGAGGCTACTTACAACAAGAGTTCCAAATCTTTTATTTAACTAATTTCACAGCAACTTTCACAGCAGCAGCAAAAATGGTATAAATACCACTGGAGTGAAACCAAGTTAAATGCAAATTCTATTTTAAAATAAAGATTAGTTTTATAATTTTCGTAAACTACTTCGGAAACTGTCAGAGGCTAGTGCGAGTAGGTGCCAGCCGCGAGGAACAAGGAACGAGGTTCTCGCGCTAAACAATCTATTCTGGAATGAGTTGGAGCTCCCAGCTGTGCGGAATAGTTCTACATGAACCCCTACTCGGAACAGGGCGATCAGATGAAGAATTATGCAGAGAGGAAGCTTCAACATCGACTGGATAAGTTGGTACACAATAGTTGATGGTAATGGCGATAAAATGGTACACTGAAATTAAGATTTTTTCGTTTCACTTAGGAAATGTTGTCCTTTTTAGGGTTCCGTAGCCAAATGGAAAAATACGGTACTATTGTAGATTCGTCATGCCTGTCTGTCTGCCCGTCCGTATCTCACAGCCACTTTTCTCCGAAACTATAAGAGCTATACCATTGAAACTTGGTAAGTAGATGTATTTGTGAACCGCATTAAGATTTTCGTACTAATAATAGAAAAAAAAAACAAAAAAATTTGGGGGTGTCCCATACTTAAAACTGAAAGTCAAAAAATTACCATACGTGTTATCTATGGATAAGTCTTCAAAAATGATATTGAGGTTTCTAACATCTTTTTTTTCTAAACTAAACCCCTTGTAACTTCTTAAATAAGAGAATAACGACACTAAAAAAAATTTACGATGTACATTACCATGTAAACTTTCAACGAAAATTAGTTTGAATGAGATCTAGTAAGTAGTTTTATTTTAATACGTCAAAAATTCACTATTGTTAAAACACTGATTATTAAAGTAACAACGAGCTACAAGAACTTTTATATTATGTTACTTGCTGCTACGGAAGCCTTCATGGGCGAGTCCGACACGCACTTGACCACTTTTATTTCAGTATACAGTGAGGGGGGCGAGTATGACATGTGCTTGATAAGCAGAATTCATAATATGCCCATAAGAGTATAGTGACACGCAGCTATTAGAACATGAAGAATTCAAATCATTACCTAGCACTGCACTGCGTTTGTTACCCAGAGATTGACTATGTTTAATTTTTGCCCTGTATTTTTCCCGAAAACATTGACTTATGACTAGTTGACACATTGGTTGGCGGTAGAATAACTGGCAAAGGTGTGATACTTCCTCAGGTGGATTATAAGCCAAGAAAGGCTTGGTATATTGCTATGATGTACAATTTTAGTTTTAGAGTGTTTTAACAAACTAAAGTGGATATGGATGGATGGAATAATATGGGTTTATCTGACTTTTGGCATGGATCACAATATGTTATGAACACCATCTTTATTTGCTTGCTATCTTATAATTTAATGGTTGGCTTCACTGTTGTTCTTCATATAAGGCTTATTGATGATGAACTATTTTTTAGTCCAGGGATCTTCGTAACCCCGATTTATCAGCGTGATTAAACACAGTTTTCTCATAAATAATTATGTTGTCACCAAATCCGTGTCGATATTAACACATTCGATGATCAAAATTTTAAAAACTATAAGTGGGAGTAATTTCATGCTCCTTACTCTGCGCACTTTTCGTAAAAAGGAGTACAAAGTTCAAGCTTTACTTATTTATTTATTCATTCAGGTATACAAAACAGAACACAGTTAAATATATATAACATGGTACAATTTCGATCCAAACTATATTCCTTACTATGTATACACAACATGAGTGACAGAGTGCTTACGTCTCAAAAGAAGTTAACACTAAAAAATAAGTTGTACACAACTTAGGAAATCAAATTTTTTTTTTAATTATTATTTTTTATTTGGGTTTACATAATCGGTGAACAGATTTTACGTTACTTTACGTTATAATATATTGATTATTAGCTAAAACCCGAGTAGTATGCCAAATAGTCTATCTGTCAGCTATTCAGCGTAAGTTCCCGCTGTACATCACTTGTTGTTACCAATTAATGTAAATGAGTGAGTACACCGCGACACAGTGCTGACGATTACCTCGCAACTACATTTACGGAGTAACAGTGATGTGAGAAGTAACCTGGATCTCAATGGGAGATTTAGAATTAAGATCGCCTGCCGACGAATGTACGGGACGCACCGTCGCGGGTTTCAACGGAGTATGGTTGCAAGGACACATGTTTTGAGCCATCGACGACCTAATAAAGTGGCCAGACTTCTAACCAAAATACGTTTATTGTATTTTAACAGCGATTATTGAAATTTGTAATTAATTGATTTACTATTTCTCGCATATGCTATATTGTGTGTTAGTGACAATTATATTTTTTTTTCGACTTGTCACTTGCCGGTATCAATGAATGATTTGTATTTGTGCATTTAATTATTGAATAGTTAATTTGACGATAGGCATAGTAACTAAAACATATAATTTTTATATATACTATACTATAATTTTTATATCTAAAACATATAATTTTTATATATACTATACTATAATTTTTATATCTAAAACATATAATTTTTATAAATCTTTGTGCCATGCTGTTTTTAACCGACTTCCAAAAAAAGGAGGAGGTTATCAATTCGACCCCTATGTATTTTTTTTTTTTTTTTTTAATTTGTGTGATAATGTTAATTAAGAATTTAAAATGTTACATTAATTACTATTTTTAAAATGGTCAGTAAGTTCGAAATGAACAAAACTGTTGGAACTCATAGAAATTGTAATATCTTGTACTCTGTACACAGTTTATACAATAAAGCATATTCTATTCTATTCTATAATTAGTCCGTCAGTTAGTTTGTAAAAAAAAATTGTATCAACACGTATTTTTTCTTTTGTTTCAAAAACAAAAAAATACAAAGATACTAGCCGCCCGTCCCGACTTCGCTCGGATATCGTAGTTCCTGAGATTAGCGCGTACAAACAAGTAAATTATTTAGCTTTATAATATTAGTATAGAAGTATATATGATTCTGCATCAGTATCTGCGTCACCATCGTGTCACGACGCTTTGATATGGCGACATCATTTCATAGGTCACGGTTCGGACGAGGAAATTTGACTCAACTTTCATAATAAAAACTAGGCATAGAGTGTAGTTTTTTCGACAAGTTGATTATGAAACAGATTTGATTTAGATAAACACATAATATCGTTACAGATGCAGTCTACGCGACGTAGATGAGGGTCATTATCCAAAAATATCTATTATTGTTTGAAAAAAAAAACAAAAGTGCAAAAAACATTAAGAGTATGAAATATGCTTTTTTTGTAATAATTGTTTTTTACAGAAAGGCTGGTCCGGAGCCAGTGTGGGGTGGGATGTTTGTGAGTTGTTAGACACACTCGCCGCCCTCTATACGGCTCTGCGTTTATTTTGCCCTGAGTGATGAGAAGTGGTTATGTATGCGATACACACTGCCTGCTAGTATGGCAGTTCAGAACTTTTATTAAATATGAAAGACCACACCTTTCCCAATCAGTTAGCCGCCAAGCTGTAATGTGATAACACTATAGCGGTCTGGTCTGGGATTGGGCAATGTTTTCAGAATAGTTACAGTGCAAAGAGTTAATTTTATCTCTTTGAGTGACGAAGACACTGCAGTGGTAGACAGGGATTTAGACACACGGTAGTGTGTTAAGCCAAGCTCAAATCTATGTTAAAATACCTGCGTGGCATTGTTTTTTATCTGGGCAGATCCTTTATTAACAAAACTAAAATACAATGAGAACTAAACTACACTACAAACCTACCTAACTAACTACTTACACTAAGCACACCTGAATTATCCATAGACCACTGTAGGTCTACAGATAATCAAGATGTTCAAGCCCCCTACCAATCCGAAGCGTACCCAGCATGCTGGCGGTATTGTTGTATCATTATTTGTATTAGCATTATTTTCATTAGCATTATTTGTATTAGCATTATTTGTATTAGCATTATACCAGTCTACCCCCGTACTCGGCCGAGCGCGGACGCGTAATAACTGATCGGTGACTCAATGTTAACATGTAAAAATGTCGACCTCGACTACGGTTAAGTGTTCGAATTGTAACATTGTGATTAATGAGCTACTTGCTTTTCTAAGCAATGTGCTAGATGCTACATGGATGAAGACAGCATACATCAATTGGTTACCTCGTCCTTTAAGTGTGAGGATATTACTAAAGCGAAGTCTCTGTTGTTGGAATCGCTTCCGAGTACAAAGATGCCATTACGTCGTAAGGATGGAAAGAAGAGGATGTCTCGTGATCTGGACGATATTGTTGGTATGATGAAAAGTCACAGTGCAGAAAAACTCCCGATTTATGTTGCAAGAGACCTACACCTAGTCCCTAGTGTTGGTTTCGATCACATAGATTGCACCCGGCTTTTGAAGGATGTAGCTAGATTGCAGACGCAAATAAGTCTACTGCATGAAAATACTGTTACGTTAGAGATGTTTGACACGTTGAAACAGGAATTGAATAACATGAAACACGCATCAGTTATTGAAAATATTCCATCCAACGTATACGTGAATGCGCGACGAGGAGCTTGTTTGCAGGATAGTTATGAGTTTTGTAGTGGGCCAGTAGGATTGCAATACGTACCTATTTAATCTATTCAAACATCAATGGTGGATGTAAACACAGCTGATGATGTAAACAAACATTCAACGCCAACAAAGATGAGAACCGGTTGCAAGATAATGAACGACATTGTCTGCAATGGAAGTACTGACATACCTACTAGGTCTGAAGCGAGTGTGGGCGAAAAGGATGGCACGATAAGCTGGATGTGCAGCGTTGAACAAGGAAGAAAAGAGACAGAGCGTCTTTCGAAGTGCACTGACACCTCAAAAACTACAACAAATAATAAGAGGGTGCCGACGACACCGACATGTCTGCAATCAGCAGTCGGCGATGACGTCATTTCAAAATTAGATCTGCATTCAGATCGCAGAACTTTTTCTAGTGTCATTGCAAATGATCATAATAATTTTAACAGTAAACTATCAGCTGTGAGGTGCACCCAAATACCTGAGCCAAATAATGAATGGGAAGTAGTGCGCTCTAAAACCAAGAAGAGATACAAGCTTATTGGACAGAAGGGTTGTGCTTCTAATGTTGAGAGCGGGAGATTTAAAGCGGCTGTGCTAAAAGTGCCCTTATTTATTTCTAACGTCAGCAAGGAAACGAGTGAACATGACATCCTCAGTTATATTAAAGATAAGACGGGTGAAAGTGTATCCTTGAAGTTGATAAAAATGAAATTTAATAAGAAATATAATGCCTATAAGTTATACGTTTCTAAGACCAATTTGGGTTTATATTTACAGGATAAATTTTGGCCTGACGGTATTACTTTTAGAAGATTTGTGCATTTTAGGAACGGATCAGAAAAAAAAAACTGATAACTAGAGTTGACGAGCTAATTGACTGTAATTGTTAAAAGATTATTTGTTGGATAAGTATAATTGTTGTATAGGATGAATAATAACGTATGTATAAATAAATATTGTAAGTTCAGTAGCTTTAACTGTCATTCTTTTAAGAATTCTATTGACGATGTAAGAAAGATCTGTAAAGTCTCGGACTTAGTGTGCTTACAAGAAACATGGCTTCTACCTCATGACATCCCACTGCTGGGAACTGTTTGTAGCGACTTTGAGTATACAGGCAAGTCTTCTGTGGATACGTCTGAGAAACTTTTAAAAGGTAGACCATACGGAGGGCTTGGTATCTTATGGCGAAGAGGTTTGTTTGAGTCAGTGGCTGTCGTGGAGTGTAATAGTAACCGATTAGCCGCTATTGTAGCCAAGTTGGGCGGGCGTAAAATTTTAATAATCTCAGTTTATATGCCAATAAAATCTTATGAAAATCTCCCCATCTTCACTGAAATTTTAGGTGAAATAAGTGCTATTGAGGAAAGTAGTAGTGTTCAAACTGTTTTTATACTGGGTGATTTTAATGCTCATCCGAATAGTATTTTCTTTAGAGACCTTTTGGGGTTTTGTGCAGATCAGTCTTGGGTATGTGCTGATGTGGAGAAGCTAGGTACTGAGTCGAATAGCTATACATATATTGATGCATATCATGGATCTCGCAGTTGGTTGGACCACTGCGTGGTTTCTTTCTCAGCGTGGCAAACTATAGTAAATGTATATATAATTGAAGAATTATTTATTTCCGATCACTTGCCCTTATTTATTGAATGCGATATAGAAAAAATAGGTCATGAGTTAATCACAACTAAAATACCACAAAATGCGGTTGTCTGGGGTGAGAGGGACGAATCTGTCATTAAGGACTATCATAATTTATGTCATAGTGCGTTGCGTGATATTGATTATCCCTCTGAATTCACAGAATGTGGTCATGGCTCATGTAGGTTGACAGAACATTACAAAATATTAGATAAAATGTATGAAAATATAGTCAAAATATTGAGGGATTCGGCGATAAAAACGAATATAAGGGGCATAAATGGGGCTAATAATAATAATGGAAAAGTTTTGTGCGGGTGGAACAATTATTTGAGGGATGCCCACAGGGATGCCAAGCTTAAATTTAATATTTGGGTGCTTCATTGTCGACCATCATCAGGCTTGATTTATGAAGATATGTATATTTCTAGAAGGATCTTTAAAAGTAGGTTGAAATGGTGCCAAAATAACCAGGAACAAATAAAAAATGGATATTTTGGCTAAACATAGAGCTAATAAAGATTTTAGTAAATTCTGGAAGTCTACATCAAAATTGGACATCAGGCCTGGTTTCCCTGCTAGCGTTGGCGGACAGAGTGATCCGAAGGATATAGCCAATATGTTTATGGATCACTTCAAGGTCCAATCCGCACTGGGCACTTCATCGGGAAGGGTCGACACCGTGCCTCATCAGATAGATGAGGGGCCTTTGTTGGGTTTTTCCGTGGCTCAAGTTAACAATGTTATCAAGGCCATGACTAAGGGCAAGTCTCCAGGGCACGATGGGCTTAGCATCGAACACCTGAAACATGCGGGTGTCCACTTGCCGAGAGCCTTGTCTATGTTTTTTTACATTATGTATCAGTCATTCATACCTGCCGATTAATCTTATGAAAACTACAGTAGTGCCTATTGTGAAGAACAGGACGGGAAACTTATCGGACATGAGTAATTATCGCCCTATCTCCCTAGCAACGGTGGTGGCCAAGGTGTTGGACGGTTTGCTTGATTCACAGTTGCAAAAATATCTGGAACTACATGACTCTCAATTTGGATTTCGGCGTGGATTATCAACTGAAACGACTATACTGTGTCTCAAGCATACTGTTCAATACTACACTGACCGTAGAACACCAGTATATGCCTGTTTTTTAGACCTTTCTAAGGCCTTCGATCGTGTCAATTATGATGTGCTCTGGAGAAAGATGGCAGGCAGGGGAGTACCGGCTGAGATGCTAAACTTGTTCAGATTTTGGTATAATAATCAGATAAATAATGTAAAATGGTCGAACTGTATCTCCGAAGCGTACAGGCTGGAGTGCGGGGTGAGACAGGGGGGGTTGTCGTCTCCAAAGCTATTTAACCTGTATGTTAATGACTTAATAGTGGAGCTCAGCAGCTTGCGTGTCGGATGCCGTGTGGGTGGTATTTCCATTAACAATATTAGCTATGCTGATGATATGGTGCTTCTGGGCCCCACTGTGAGGTCTATTGCGGAAATGTTGAGAGTCTGTGAAGCATACGCCACTGCACATGGACTTTCCTACAATGTTAAGAAAACGGAATACATGGTCTTTGAGGTCGCCGGAAAGAAATGTTGTGAATATGAGCCCTGTCTTTTTCTAAACGGTGTGAATATTAAAAGAGTGACACAATTTAAATATCTTGGGCATATTCGTACTGATGACCTAAAGGACGATGTGGACATTGAACGGGAACGTAGGGCACTAGCGGTTCGTGGCAACATGCTGGCTCGTAGATTCGCTCGCTGTACGGATCAGGTCAAGATCACCCTCTTCGGGGCATATTGTCAGAGTATGTACGCAGGCAGTCTGTGGACCAGATACGCCAAGAAGTCGCTAGATGCCTTACGTGTTCAGTATAATAACATTTTTTCGGGTGATGTTGGGACTGCCGCGGTTCTGTAGTGCCTCGGAAATGTTTGCGCATGCACATATTGACGGGTTCCCTGCAATAATGCGCAAAAAAGTGGCTTCCTTGGTACATAGAATAAGGGGGTAGTGACAACAAAATCCTAAAAGTAGTAGCACAGAACACTTTCTCGCCCCTGATGAAGCACTTTGTGCATATTGCTCTCAGTGGCAACAAGAGGGACTGCGAATTTATGTGTGCCAAATGTTTCTAAAATGTAACTTAAATATAATTTGTAATTTTTCTTTTTAAGTTTGACATGTGTTTAGTTGTGTAATTTTAATTTTAATTTGGTATAAAATAATCTAAATAATTATAATACAATTTAAAGTAATGTAAATTATATTATTGTATGTGTAAATGGATCTGAGATATCTGAAATAAAAAGATTTTGATTTGATTTGATTTGATTATTGTATTAGCATTATTTGTATTAGCATTCTTTGTATTAGCATTCTTTGTATTAGCATTATTTGTATTAGTATTATTTGTATTAGCATTATTTGTATTAGCAAACGTGTCGCTTACCATCAGACTGTCTTACTCATCCAGTCCGTCATTATTTACTGAAGTTTTAGAAGAAAATAATTACAATAATTTTATTAGTAAGTACTCGTTTCTTTAGATTTCTTTGCTAGATATGTGACATGCATTTATTGTCAAGATCTCGAGCCGTGTGTCCCGCTACCTGTCGATGTCTCTAAATATCTAAAACCACCGCGTCTAGACAACTCAATTAATATAATATCGGGTCTAATGACGTCACCGGCCCACTTATTTCAATTCATTATGACCCACGGCCCCGGCCGCTCGCTACATTTTTAATTGCTTCGCTCCGCTGAGCGTATTTCGTTTGAAGTGATATTTAAATCGGTAAAAAGACGTTTAAATGATGTTAATGAGAAAACGATTTTCTCTATTCTCTTTTTGTAGCCATTTTGTGGTACAAATGTTTGAATGGTTTTGTTTCGACGAGGTCTGGTTTGAAGCTTGCTGGCATTTTTGTGCTTCTGCAATCCTTTATCGTGACTTTTTATTGGTGTTGTTCCAAACATATTTTTAAAGTTACACATATTTTAGCACGATTGGAAAAAAACAATTTTATACATAAAACTACAACACTTAAATATGGCCTCAAACATTTTTATTGAAAAAAAAATCAAATATAAATTTAAATAAAAGTGGTCAAGTGCAAGTCCGCCATGACGCCCATGAAGGCTTCCGTAGCAGCAAGTAACATAATATAAAAGTTTTTGGATTTCGTTGTTAGGTACTTTAATCAGTGTTTTTACTATAGTGTATTCATGACGTATTAAAATAAAACTACTTACTAGATCTCATTCAAACCAGTTTTCGTTGAGAGTTATAGTATGTACATCATATATCTTTTTTAGTTTTGTCATTCTCTTATTTTAGAAGTTACAGGGGGGGGGGGCACATTTTACCACTTTGTAGAGTCTCTCGCCCAAACTACTTAGTTTAGAAAAAAATATGTTAGAAACTTCAACATCATTTTTAAAGACCTATCCATAGATAGCCCACACGTATGGTTTTGATGAAAAAAACATTTTTGAGTTTCACTAAGTATGGGACACCCCTAATTTTTTTTGTTTTTTTTTTCAATTTTTTGTATAAAAATCTTAATGCGGTTCACAATATACATGTACTTACCAAGTTTCAATAGTATAGTTCTTATGGGGAAAAAGTGGCTGTGACATACGGATGGACAGACAGACATGACGAAACTATAAGGGTCCAGTATTTTGCCATTCGCTACGGAAACCTAAAAAATCTATGAAATCATTTTGCCCTGCTACTCACCGGCCAGGTCGGCACCCCCGTGTTGGGATTATAACAGCAGAGTTAGGTATGTGACAAATTTTCAGCTCGCCTCAAAACTACTCTAAATTTGCTGCCAGCTCTCGGAATACTATGACTGCCAATTTTGTATTTGTACTTACTAAAAAGAAAGTCTTCAAAGTCTTGAACATCGCCGAAAAATTGTGAGAGTGTGTGCGACTGATATACCTACATGATCTAATACCACCTTGCCTTTCTTTGCACTGTGTCTGGGTGTTTCTATGTATAATAAGTATGTATTTAAAACTAAATAAGTATTATATCAGCTATCTCTGGCTGCCATCACGCAAGCTTTGCTTAGTTTGGGGTCAGATGGTGTTGTGTGTGAATTGTCCACCAATATTTATTTATTTATTTCTATCGGAATGCTCGTAGCTCGAAAAAGTGTCATCGTTTCATGGTCGATGTTCCAAAGACACAAACAAAGAGATTTGACTATACTTTTGTGATAAGAACGTGTAGGCTGTGGAATACATTACCTGTGCGGGTTTTCCCTGTTGGTTACAATCTTTGTGTCTTCAAATCGAGAGAGAATCGGTTTCTTCTAGGTAAACACGCTCCATCGTAGACCGTATCGTTGCTTACCATCAGGCGACATGGCGGTCAAGTGTAAATCTAAAAAAGTAAAAAAAAAAGGATCCAACTCGGATGGGTAGCGTTCCGGAAATTACGGCACATCTTCGAGTCCAAAATACCCCAATGCCTGAAGACCAAAGTCTTAATCAGTGCGTGTTGTCAGTAATGGTTTAGGGAACTGAGACGTGGTCCTTAACTGTGGGCCTCATAACAAAGCTCAAAGTTACACAGCGAGCTATGGAGAGATCTATGCTCGGAGTCACTTTGCGCGACAGAATCCGTAATGAGGATATTCGCAAAAGAACGAAGATAGCCGACACAGCTCGAATAACAAGCAAGCTGAAGTGGCAATGGGTGGCCAACATCGCTCGCACAACTGACAATCGATGGGGTAGATAGTTTCTCGAGTGACGACCACGAATCGGAAGAAGCAGTGTTAAACGGCCTCCCTCTAGATGGACAGATGACCTCACAAAGGTCGCTGGAAACTGCTGGTTGTAGGTTGCGCAGGACCTTTCGTTTAGGAAATCTAGGGGGGAAGCCTATGTTTAGCAGTGGACGTCTTGCGGCTGATGATGATGATGACTTACTAAAACACGTTCCATGTCACATAATGTTGCTGAAGCTCTAAAAGTTCATTATATGTTATACCTTTAAACGAGCAATTCTTGTAGGTATATATGTATATATATATATAGCATTTGAATCTCGGAAACGGCTCGAACGATTTTCATGAAATTATGTATACAGGAGGTTTCGGGGACGATAATTCGATCTAGCAAGGTTCGATGCTAGATCGATTTCCGAGGCCGACGACTACGCCATCGGCCGGTTCGTGCGGCGAGCGTTGGCTGCATCATTGAAGACCATCCGAGAATCCAACTTACAGATGGCCATCAAGGACAGAAATGCAGCCGTGGTGGAGGCTCTGGGCCGGGAGGAGGCGGCTTAGGCAAAAGACGTCGTCGACGGCGTCTTAGGCAAATGGCAAAAGGCAATTAAGCAAACACTCGATGTCGAGTCGATTACTAGCGGAATCCCAACCGGTAGTGATCGGCTCTACAGACGAGCACTAGAATTAGATTTCAAATGTACTCAACTCCCCCAATTTTCCTCTTCTTCTCCTTATCTAAGATATGTGTAAAAAAGATGATTGTCACAAAGATCACGGACCCCGGAGTCTGTGAAGTGGTTGATTTATTTGAAAAAAAAATTGCAAGGTTTTATTTAAAAAAACGCCGTTTTATGCGCGTTTTTATACAATGAAAAACTGTTACATAGAGATTAGAATGCGACGGTAAATTTCGCGACGTCGCGCGACAGTATGTTAGCTCAGTCGGGAAGACGGGCGGTCAGAATATGGTAGATCCGGGCTCGAATCCAACCGGCCGCCATTCTTCTTTCAAGTTATTTTTTTTTGAGAAATTCACCCAGGTACTTTTTACTTATTGGCATGCAAACCCGTAGGATTGACCGACCGTATACCTATACGTGAGTGTCCCGTTATCCAACTCATTTTGTGTAACAACCACGTTAATTTTAGTAGTAATATATTTTATATAGAAATCTACTGTAGGAGCGAAATTATGTATACTAGGAAGTTTACCTTCTACAGTTAGCAACTATAAGGTAAATTCCTTTCGTGAAGTTTGAAGCTAAAGACATCTTCGCTGAGAGCTTGTTGGTCCATATTCATAGACACAGAGCCGTCGGCCGCCGGCTCCGGCTCCGTCGGCCGCCGCCGCCGGCTCCGTCGCGCTAGTGCTGTGATAACTTAAGCAAGCGACGTAATCACTAGATATTACGCTACTTAGTCCCACTATCTGAGCTAGGGTTGGGACACATATTATTGTTGCAGTCTCGTTTTACAGTTGTACTTTTTATGGCGCATCAGAGAAACGTGGTTAAGAGTAATGTTTTGAAGACGCGCGCGCACGGCGGTTTGAAACGAAAAACAGACACCCTTATGTTCGCTAATCAACATTTCAGTAAACATTCTACCTAACGTCAGTTAACTGCGTTGAAAATAGGTATTGTTTATTCTATGGTTGATGTCTTATAAAGCGAAGATTGAGATATTATGATTATTATGATTATAAACTCAGCGTCATTATGGCTGTTATGGCTGGTCAGATACAGTGGGACGGTTTCATCATAAATTCTTATATTGTTATTTCGTTAAAAAAACACGTTGTCCGCTTTTCGTTACAGAATTTATTGAATGTGACCCAGACACATTCAATAACTTCTGTTCACAGAGGTTTTTTATTGGATACACTTTGGAGAGTGTGCGACTGATTTGCATGATCTGATACCACCTTGCCCTTTTTTCTATCGGAATGCTCGTAACTCGAAAAAGCGACACCGTTTCATGGTTGATGTTCCAAAGACACAAACGAAGAGATTTGACTCTACTTTTGTGATGAGAACGTCTAGGCTGTGGAATACGTTGCCTGAGTGGGTTTTCCCCGATAGTTACAATCTTCTTCAAGTCTTCAAATCGAGAGTGAATCGGTTTCTTTTAGGTAAAGACGCTCCATCGTAGACCGCATCGTCGCTTAACATCAGGCGAGATGGCGGTCAAGTGTAAACCTATAAAAGTTAAAAAAAAAAGAAAAACACAATGCAAACATTTGAATTCATCACACAAATATTTGCACAATTTAGGCGTTGGGTTCGAACCCCGCCTGCATATTTGAACATTTTCACAAGTGTATAATTATGATGACCACTGCTTTTATTACGTTGAGTACTATGTCACTGTGTGACACATATTGCACGTCCGTAATTGGGCACACTGTTTGTATATTTAAGCTACTTTGAAATCTTTGTAAACACAGTATGGCAATAATAAATGAATTCTTATTATTATGCTTCTTATTTTTTATCGTCGATCGGTAACAACGCTAGGAAACTGACATCTTATTAGTAAGGTATCTTTGAAGGATACACATTATCTGCTTGGCCACACTTGGCCAGCGTGGCGCATATCGACTGCATGAGCAGCCCGCTAAAATGTTCTCGCTGTTGGTATTTAAGCTTTTCTCACAAGCAAGAGTCAAAATTTCTATCCTCCACGCTGGCTCACGCGGTGTCGCGGATGAAAACATCCAGTCATTCAACGAAAATGTCTGTATTCATGACACAAATAATTGTGATGGGTGGAAACGAAACCCACGACTTACAGCAAAAAGCTTTAAAGAAAATCGTACAACTGAGCCACAAGGCCAGTCAGAGCCACAATGAGCCACATTACACAGTGATTGGATCAGTTTAGAATTCCAAGACTATCGATATCAAGACCGAGTTTCATCAGTCCACGTCTCCTCCCTACGGCGCCGGTGTCCCTAATCCTGACATAATGGCGCGTCGCCACGTGAGCCCGCGTGACTCGCCGAGAGATATTTATTACTTGTAACACCCTGCGGCTGGACTAACGTTTCATTATCGATAACTACTATTTCTCAACACTTTTAAAAGTTTGCACTTGACCGCCGTCGCGACTGGTGTTAAGAACATCTAGGATGTGGAATGCGTTGCCTGAATTTGTTTTCCTGATGTTTACACTCTTAGTGTCTTCAAGGCAAGAATGAATCGGTTTTTTATAACGCGCTATGTCGTAGACCCCATCGTTGCTTAACGTCAGGCAAAATGACGGTCAAATTGAAACCTATTAAAGTTAAACAAGAACAAAATTAAAAATTTTGACTAACCCCCGACTACCTCGGATTTGTTATCTGTACAACATTCTGCTAGCCCTTTCATTTGATACCCATATTAAGGGAGTTGTGAAAAAATAAATGTATTTCGCCATTTTGTGGTAGCGGCCATCTTGGATTTGGAATTTGTCATAGTGCAAAGTATTCTACTAGTCAAGCCCTTTCATTTGATACCCATATTGTGGTAGTGGTGAAAAAAATATATAATTCGCCATTTTGTGGTGCCGGCCATCTTGGATTTGAAATTTGTTATTATGTATTGTATTCTACGAGTCAAGCCCTTTCATTTGATACCCATATTGAGGTAGATTGTGAAGAAATATGTTGTCCGCCATTTTGTGGAGGCGGCCTTCTTAAATCGATATTAACCAAACATAGCTAAGAACATCCGCACAAATATCAACCTTCGAATAAAAAAACCGCATTGAAATCGGCCCATCCGTTTGAGCTCTACGGTGCCACAGACAGACACACACACAGACAGACAGACAGACAGACAGACAGACAGACAGACAGACAGACAGACATCGACGTCAAACTTATAACACCCCTTTTTTTGGTCGGGGGTTAAAAAATATACCTACACGCCCTGTGTAACAGGGAAGACTGCTCGACTGTTGTTAGTTCTGGAATTATTGTAACCTACCAACTGGTACAAACTTATACAGCTTGTTTACAAATAATTCTGGATCAGGTTTAAGCCATTGCTGGATAAACAGCCCACTTTATGTTCCCACAGATGGGACTCCAGGCCCTCTCCCAAAAAGACGGAGTGAACGTCACTATGCTGCCCAAATGCGGCCTGGCGTACAATTACGCATGACATTATGAGATTCTTTGGTAAACGCTAGGTTTCTCACAATACTTTAAATCAAATCTCTTATTCCATTCTAAAAGTATCTAGGAGAGATCGCTTTTAGTGATAAAGTTGCCAATTACTATAATACTTTGTTTCGTTTACTTTAAGTAACTATCTATTTTTCCTCATTTGTGAAAGCTACTGATGTTGCAATCACTAACTCTTTGCATTCGTTGCACGAAAAATACTCAGAGGTGGAGGTGGGATTCCAACCCACGACCTCACCATTCAGGACATATAACATACACCCTAGATCCTAGACTATGGAAATATAACTGTGCTGCTTAGCTGCTTATGATTTATTTATTTTATTTATTTAAATAAAGAGTGACGAGACGTGCAGGACATGTGCCTGATGGTAAGCAACATGCCTGCCACATAACAGCACAGTGACACGTAGCTATTGGAACATAAATGAAACTGCGTCACCCTATCCGGTTTCTAACTCGCGTCCATAGCGTATTAAACTAAGTCAATCCAAATCAGGTTCTGCAAACACTCAATGGTCCGCCGCCGCAGTGACCCCTGAACTTGTACATTTGGGTTGATTAAAATTGCCTGTTCCCGACAACAAGTTGCTTAATAAAATTAACTTTCGCAACTTGCCGGCCCTAAGTAAGGTCACAACCACACTTACCAACTTTGACGATGACTTATAACTTATGGGACGTGTTTCCGAGACAAGGAAATATGTACAATAATGTCAGATGGGCTAATTGGTAAGAGTGTCGTTTCAGGACTAGATAGAGACAAAGTAAAAATTGGGTAGATAAACATTAGGACATATAGGGCTCTTAATAATGATAAAATTGACTCGGAACCCAGGTAGTGACAGTTTGAAACTAATAAAATCCTGTGCGACTGTAGTGCCACTCAGATCATGCACCATTTGCTGTCCTGCCTACGGTGTATAACCAGCTACACCAGAACCGACCTGATGGATGCCTCACTACCAAAAGTTCCAGTAGTAGCTGGGCAGCACAAATTTAAAATAAAATTCCTAAGTATACATTTACAAGAAATAAAAATATATTAAAATGGCAGCAAAACAAACAAATGAAAAAGTATTGTAGTAAGTATTTTAATTAAGTACTTTCATACACATGCGCGCACTTTTTTAACTAACAAAAATAAAAAAACGCGTTTTACATCATTTCAGACAATTTTTTTTGTCTTAAATGTTGTGTTTTAACCTTGCACATTTATTTTTCATGCTTTTATTTTTGATAAACGAAGCCACCCCGCTACTACAACTACAACTACAAGTACAACTATTTAGAGGCTTGTTTCTGGGTTGGCTGCTGAAGACAAAGTAAAATGGGTATAAATAGAATTGTCGTTACGGAAGTGACGATTTTTGCAAACCGAACAGGATGCAGCAATACCGGCGTAGTGTTGACAAGGTAACATCAGCACTTCTGAATTTTTATTTCCAAGTTTATATATTCATTATCAGTACATTTATCATCTCCTACCTGTGGAAGAAAAAAGTAGACTGCTTAAGCTTACGCTAAATAGAGAGCAATAACAAATTTGCCACAAACAATTTTACTTCAGAGGTGAAGTTTCTTGTCCCGCCCCTGATTCGTTCGCGGTTTCGTCCCGTTCTAAAATTCTTGTCATCATGTATTTATCTGGGCACGCGTCTTCATAGTTGCAATGTGTATAATTTAGCAAAGTTCACGGCTCATGCCAGTAGAGGTGTGACCGAGCGAGGGCTGGCGTCGTGGTGGCCACGTTGACCGGATCATATATGTATATATACATATCTAGGCTTGGCTTTGTTATTGCTGTACCTATACAATATAACACGGACGAAACACCCCAGGGTATTTAGTGGGCAGGCTTCCAATCTAACAGAGAGTCTTACATAACAACCTGGCTAGCCCTGAAGCAGGGTTAATTCACAAAGAATTTTCCCTGGGCAAAAAAATGGCCTTGTGACCTTTGATTGTGACTGAATAATAGGCGAGCAGCTTTTGCTGATATGCCTATATCTCAGTGTTGAAATTACAAATTATGGGTAATTGTCTGTTAAAATGATTTTGTCTTTTACTATCCATTTGTCTAGTTTGTTCTTAAAATAGTTTAACGCTTTTTCCGAAACAACATCCTCAGGAAACCTGTTCCAGTTGTAAACCACTCTGTTGCTGAGGATGTGATGTGCAGTGTTTGTCAGTGATGGCGCGTAAGTAAAATGTAAGATTTTACAATCGTGATATTACAGGTTTGAGCTCCGCCGGATCTATGGACTATTTTCCCAAGCGCAGATGTGTAATGTAAGCATCATTGGCTTTGATGCGCGTGTGCGTGGTAATGCCACCAGCATGTTAGGTATATTTTCAACTGGCAGTGGGATTGGGTAGTGATTTTCTTTAGAATATCACTAAATCGGTCATGCTTAGAGTAGATAGTTAGATGTAGTGTATGTATTTTTTGCAAAGGCAAAATGTATTGCTAATTATAAAGCTTAAATGAAACCCGGTTTAGTACTAAGACTAATCCTCAATTTTTTTAAGTTACAAACCATCTACGCTTAAAGTTCTATTTAAGTATGAATGAATCACTTGCTAAACAAATATATGTATGTGTATGTATATTTTCCGCGTAATGTAGTTTCGTTAATACAGGCCTAAAATCACCTAATAAAACGTTTTTGTATTGTAAATTATCACTTTTCCGGCTAAACCCCCATTTCATCTCAAAACAAAGCCCACCACAGACTACGTATCAGTTAGTACCGGCGTCCCAAACGCGCAATAAATCCGAAACGCCTAACTTCATAATACAGTCTCTTAAACTGTCCTAACTTATTAACTCGTCGCGAAGTTGCTAACTATTTTAAAGGCTATTTTGAACTGAAATTATTTATTACCAAGAAAATTTGTTAAAAGACGGGAGATATTTGATTAAAATATTATAACTGGATATCCATGGCTTACAGTGGAACAAATGAGATAGAAATTCGTTTATCTACGTACTTACGAGTACGTCTATGCTGATGCTATCTTAGAGCGAACGTGTATTTTTAATGCTGGGGCCACACTAACGGGAAATGCTATTAATTAGGTATCGCATTAATTGACGTTAACGGTAGGTGTAAAATAGACCTTCGGTAAACGTCCATTAGATGTATTTTACACCTGCAATTAACGTACATTACCGCGATAATTAATGGCATTTCCCGTTAGTGGGCCCCAGCATCAATGAAAAGATTTTTAATTCGGATTTATATATTTTATGTAGATATGTTACACGATAGCTCCACCTATTGTGAACCGGTTATGATTTTTTTTTTGTTCAGTAGACAATAGTTCAGTCCTCTTTACAATTTATCAAAACCAGTTTTAAAATATTAACCTAAAATTTGCTTAACTTCCTGGACCTTGCTTACTGCTTTTCTGGTTTACTTACCTGGACGATGCATTCATTGGAATCACAAAAAATATGAATTTTTGTAGAGTATCTGAGTTAAACTAAGGTCGATTTTTGTTTTTTTTCCGAATTAAATAAATTAAGATTGAAGTAATATTTTGAGCTCATACATACTCTATATAAAACTTTTCACAAAAAGGTGTATAAAATGTAGGTTGCTAAACAAGACTGTTTAGTTCGCTGTTTAATATATTCTGATTCCCACACAGGACGTAACACGGCATAAAACAAAAATTGTTGCGAGGTCTAAAGTCGTGAAACTTTGTTCTTGACCTTGAGAGGTGATCTGCGCGCAACCTTCCCTCAACCTCAAATCTCAGCCCGTCTTGAATAATAGATGGCGTTTGTCAAAGAATCGCCCTGCATATTTGATGAGGCGTTTTGTGCCCCGCAGGTACGAGTTAACTTTTTCAAGAGATTAACAACCTTGGAGAAAAATACTGTTTGCTGTAAACAGTAAAGGGAAAATTCAGTGGAACTCGGTAAGCTCTGAGGAGAAGGAAAAATAGGGCTGCCGAGCATTTATTTACATCTGACTTTAAAAGCAGCAACGAGAGGACAACAATTGTGTTTCAAAAGACTAAATACTTGTAGCATCCATTGTAGAAATGCAATAGGTGAATGCTGAATATCCGCAGTTCTGTACTTTGCAAAATTTGCAAATAAATTCATTTGCTTTAGCCGTTTCTTTTTCAAGTACTGGAAAGGCTTAGAAACTTTACATGACTGATATGTTTGTCCAGACACCTAACAGCCGTTCCAGAATATGTAAGTCTGTTTGGGATGCTGGGTGAAATTGGTCGCAAGACTTGTCACTCCAAGCTTACAGTCCAGTCTCCAAGTGTCGCTCGCGCGTCGGTACGGACCGCAATGTCTGGTATTGGACATTGCGCTGTAAAGTCGAGAGCTGACGTCACAGTTCATCGTTCTCTGCCTGCTGTAAGCAGCCTTGCGGGGCTCACCGCCATTTTGATAGTGGATTTAGTTTGGCTGCTGGTGGAAAGAGAGTACCCGCGTTCTACCGTACGTGGAAAAAGTTGAACTCCGCGGAGTTTTTGACGGTAAGGTCACCTCTTACCCTGTGTCTGACTTGTAGCATTGCATTTTATCCACACAAAAAACGAAATACGGGTAGTGATAGGTATCTCTGCGGCTTATCGTAGTTAGTGTCTTTCAAAAATAATAAAAACATGATGACAACCCTTGATGTTTAAAAAGCGTAAAATATTCAGCAGAATCTTACACTATCTCGTCAATAAATAGCCAGAAAGCCAGAGAAATTCTGATGTAGAGCAACTTCATACAATATCCATGCGACATAAAGTATTTGTGCCCATATTTCTATACACCTGGCAAAATATCTGCCTCCCAAGAAAAATGGACTCCCCCCCCCCTTCTGAGACAATGTAAAACAAAAAATAACCCCGACTCGGTTAGATAGAGTATAACAAGAGCTCCTGTAACGCAATATCTCTAAATCCTATGAATACGGTATGACAGCGGAACTACCGCTGTCGAGATCTGAGGAGGCGCGGCCGTCTGTTGGCGACTGGCGAGTTGGAATTTGAAAAGATTGACGCTAACCCAACACCGGAAAAGCGTAAAAAAAACGAAATAAATATTGAGAAACAAATAATTTTACATATACAAAATTCATTTAATTGCCATAAGAAAAAAAAAATTAAAACCATCAGGTCTGAACTAGTAGTTACAAAGTATCTCGGTATTTTATAGCTTCTCACAAAATGAAAATTTACAAAACCTCTCGAGCGCCACTTAATTTTATAACAACAAAACTATGGTACTTACCTAATAGCAGTGGTCTTCCCTCGGTAGTGTTGACCAACGACCACAAACTAAGTAGAGAGCCAACGACTGAAGACGACGACTTTGTACACGTTGGAAAACAAAACACAGTGGCATATCCGTTTCGCATCCGCCTCCGACGCGCACGTTATCTTTCTAGGGTTAATTACTTACATTAAACGATTTTGTATTACCACTAGCGGTGCTCTGCGGTTTCAACCGCGTAACTGATGAAATAAAATAAATACATCTATCTATCTGCTGTACTTCAATTTATCTGTATAACTTGTCATGGAATGCAATTTGTAAATGTAACTGTACTTTATTTGGGAACAATAAATTATTACATTATATTAGTCTAAGATCCCGCAATATAACGACCTTCACCGAGCTTATTGGATGAAAAGTAAAACACTTGTCATAACTAAATAACTAAGAATTTTTCATTGTTATTTAATAATATTTTGGACTGAAATTTTTTAGACAACCCATTTGCAATATATTTTTTGACATATTAAATTACATATAAACACTTTTCATCCAATAAACAGCTTGGTGAAGGTCGGTGTATAGCGGGATCTCCTACTATATCTATACTTCAAATTTTAGCCCGCGATTGAGCAACAAACATACCAATAACATTGACATTTATAACATTAGCAGGATTACGCATGTAACTCAGACGTTTTTACTCATTAGTCCATGATTCAGAAGATTTCACCCCTTCTAAAAGCGTCTAACGCACACGTCTTGTTCCAACGCTACAACGCCACTTCAACATATCAAGAACTCTCAGCTCAAAGCGATTTAAGTGTCTTCACCAGTCCCCGCCGCGAGTGTGGCCACACCTCACGCAGTATAACGAAGCAGCTGCGATTCCCGTAACAACGCCACCTGTCCCGCTCCCCAGACACGCTCGCACGAGCGATGCTCACCAAGTTACGATGGAATAACTTCACTGACAGCGAGCTATCTTTCAAGAAATTACCTTTACTGTGCCATCAGTTCACAATAAACATATATGCGCACAAGCCGCGCACTCTATGTTCTTCCTGGCAGCGCTATGTGCTATTTCACACTAATTTAACTGTTTTCTAAATTCAATTTAAATTTACACGTGATTAAGCTACAATCTATATGTATTTTCAAATAGTACTTACCCATTGTCACCACTTGTCCATGGCTGGTGATCTGTCACACAGGTTTTCCTAGTACAGACTGTCACATACTTAGATAATCTACTACTAAAAAGTATACATTAAACAAGATGTCAGAAACTCAATGTCAGTTAAAATATATAACAAATTGCCCTATAAAATAAAAGAAATTAATTCTGATGAAAAGTTTATCAAAACATTAAAAAATATACTACTTGTAAAAGCTTACTACACAATAGAGGAATACCTTTCTGACAAATTTTGAATCGATTTAAAGCACTTTAAATCAATTATCGAATAAGTCGATCCGCTCCGCATGACATTAATTACATATATTGCCACACCTAATCAGGGTCATTATGGAAAACTATTTCATACTGTATTTTTAAATAAGACCAACAAATGTACCATAATATTAGCAATAAAATGATTGAGTAGTGAGTATTGAGTATTGATATTTAAAATGTAAAACTTATGTGTAAGAAAAAATAAACATCCCAATTTATTTTATATCCCAATATCAAAATTTGTACATCATTTTAGTAGGATCTCGAAGAAGCGAAATTACAAGATTTTAAATTTCAAAAAGCTTAGTTACACATCTTGCTCTACTGCTCGACGCTACGCTGCTATATTATCATGTTGGTTACGTGAACGTATCAAATTTTCCGAACAACAAGTGATCACTCGATACAACATCGATTCGATCCTCACTACGTCACGATGGAATAACTTCTCTTACTGACATCACTGCTAGCGATGTTGACTGCGTTATCAGACTACAATTTCTTTTTCTTGTATAAAGTGAAGAGACGAGCAGAACATGTGCCTGATGGTAAGCAACATGCCTGCCACAGCACAGCACAATGACACCCAACTTTGGAACATGAGGAGACCAAATCATAACCTAGCACTGTACTGCGCTCGTCACCCAGAGATTTAAGATTTTTATCTCTATGCCCGTTAATTTCACAGAAAACATTGCCCTTCAAAGCGGAACACAGTAATGTGTGCACAGGCTGAAACACGTACAAGTATAGCAGCACTTCATATACCAAAGCGTAAACAACGCACTTAGGTAACCTTACACCCGTTTTCCCGCCAAAATGCTAAATGCGAGTTGTAGCCGGCGTAGCCAGCGGCTAACTAGGTTTACACTTGACCGCCATCTTGTCTCATGTTAAGTGACGATGCGGTCTACGACGAGCGTGCTTACCTAGAAGAAATTGTTTACTTTCGATTTGACAGTAAAATTTTAATCACCGAAGAAACCCCACTCTGCAACTCATTCCGCAACTTTGACGTTCTTATCACAAAACTAGTAGTTTTTATTTCGTTGTTTTCTTAGGAACATCAACCATGAAACGGTGCCGTTTCTTCGAGCTACGAGAATTTTGATAGAATGGGCAAGGTGGTATTAAATTATGCAGCTCAGTTGCACACTCTCTGAAGTGTATCCCATAAAATATACAAATAAATAATAAAATCGATAAGCTAGCAATTTAGCGACAATAGATACCTACACAAACCTCATAACACTCTCGTTAGCTCATCAGGTAAACTGCTCAAGTGAAGAATTCCCTCAATTTATCTTCCTCAACGACAAAAACTGCAGGTTGAAGAATAATGGGGTCATCTTATTTTTCCCGCGGCCCCAACAAGTTGTGTTTATGACAACAGGGCTGGCGGGCAATCTGAGAAATACAACGTTGCTGAAACAAGTGGATGTTATGTAATTTGACTTAGTTACATCCTTGACGCCAAAACTTTACGATTTAGCTTGTCAATTTTTTACCGATTAAATGAAAGTACCTGGTTGACCGAGCTTTGCTCGGTTTAAATGCATTTATAAAGGGCTCTAAGTAAAAGATTTTCTCAGAAAAAAAAGAAAAGACCCGAATGTAACCATCAGGATTCGAAACGGGGCCTGTTGACTCCGAGGGCGAACATATTCCGACTGAGCCATTTAGACTTAAAGAACAGTGGCGAAATAAGTTATCGTATTTTAATGACATTGTAGGAGTTTTGCATTGTCAAAAAACGCGCATAAAATGATGTTTTCAAATAATAAAACCTAGCTAGATCGATTTATCGTCCCCGAAACCCTCTGTATACGTACATAATTGCATGAAAATCGTTCGAGCCGCTTCCGAGATTCAGATTATATATATATATAAATCTATATACCTACAAGAATTGGTCGTTTAAAGGTATAAGATAAAATGAAATTAATTTTATACAAAATAGAGTACATACTTTTGCCATTCAACGTGACAATGGGGCTAGCATTTTGGGCACGATTCCTCCTGGCATCGGTCTTATAGACTAATATCGTGTACATTATGTAAATAAATATATCTATATTGTTAATATTTTCCTGAAATAAATGAGATACATATAATGATGACAGAGTACATACTTAAGAAGTTCAAATTATTAAATAAACGATCAATGTATTTTACTATCAAGATTTGCACATGACCACCATCTTGGCTTGTTGTGAAGTGATGACATATTCAATCAATTCAAGGAATTAATTCATTCTATAATCTCTGAGCTGGGAAACATTCAGATTACTAGTATTCTAGGACGTATAATGTACCAACCATTTTAAATTTATTAACAAGAATACTAAGAGCGTCCCGCGGTTTCACTCGCTTAGTTTTTATGCTCGTATTTTCAACGATATTGCGCCCATTGTCGCACTACTGTAAAATATATTTTTCTAGTTATTACAGAAGTAGGAACTGTTATAGATGCAGTACATCCTTAGGTGGACTCAGCAAAGAGCCTTACCTACCTACTACTACACTATATTTAATCAAATAATTGATTGTAGTAGGACTCTTTACATTACATTATACATTTTCTTTATTATACGAGTTTATACGACTTTCATATTTCTTTACATTATACGAGTATATTGTAGCAGCAGGCCTCTTTCCCAGTTATTCTACCGCCAAGCAGTAATGTGCGCACATTACTGTGTTGCGGTTTTAGGGCAATGTTTCCAAAGAAATTACAGAGCTTAGAGATATAATATCTTAGATCTCTGGGTGACGAGCGCAGTGCAGTGCTAGGTAATGATTTAGACTTTTCATGTTCCAATAGCGGCATGTCATTGTGCTGTTATGTGGCAGGTATGTTGCTTACCATCAGGTGGATGTCCTGTTCGTCTTGTCGCTGTATGCTACAAAAAATGAAATAATGTAAACAGTTATAAATCGAACATTCAAGTAAACACATTAAACCAACCTCCCCTACAGTGACCTTCCAGTTACCGCATGTAGCAAAACAAACAACACATAAAAATATCCCTTGCACTGCAAAATCTGATATTTAGTTATTTTTAAAATATAAATTTATGCATAAAAAACTTAAGTGAACACTTTTGACCCTTCAACTTTATCTTAAAAAACAAATATTCATAATACACAATGTAATACATATAGCAACACTTATACAGACAAAATTATTATTGGTAATCTATACTTCTATACTAATATTATAAAGCTGAAGGGTTTGTTTGTTTGAACGCTAGGATCTCGGGAAGTGCTGGTCCGGATTGAAGGATGCTTTTTCTATTAGATAGTTCATTTATCGAGGAAGGCTATATATAGGCTATAGAAAATAATGCTACTATTAACAGAAGCGGAGCATGAATCAACAATGTAACAAATTCGGGGGAAAATATTCCTTTTTGAGAGTTTTCGTACGTTTCGTGCTTTGACATGACACATGACAGCATGTGGCAAGATTGCGTCATTGAATATCACAGATTACATACCTCTTGAATATAAAACCTTTACCTGAGATCGTAAGACCAATTTCCGACAGGTGGCGTAGCAAATAGCTGAAGAGGTGTTTTGTTTGAAAGCTGATCCGATCCGATCCGAGCTGACCGATTTCTAAAATTTTTTCACCGTTGGATATGTGCGGGATCTCGATGATTGCTATATATGTTCCACGGGCGAAGCCGGGTGGACATCTAGTCTATACTAATATTATAAAGCTGAAGAGTTTGTTTGTTTGAACTCTAGGATCTCGGGAATTACTGGTCCAAATTGCAAGATTATTTTTTTATTGAATAGTCCATTTATTGAGGAAGGCTATAATAGGCTAAGCATGAATCAAGAATGTAACAAAATCGGGAAAAAATATTCCTTTTTAGAGTTTTCGTACGTTTCGTGCTTTGACGTGTAACATGACAGCAAGACTGTGTCTAAGATTGCGTCATTGAATATCACAGATTAAACACCTCTTGAATATAAACCTTTGCTAATCAAATTTGTTTCTAAATCTGAGTTGGTACGACCAATTGACGACAGGTGGCGTAGCGGTGGCTGAAGAGGTGTTTTGTTTGAAAGCGATATTGTCAGGAATTACTGAACCGATTTTAGTAATTCTTTCACCGTTGTATTTGTACGGGATCCTGATGAGTGCTATATAATGTACCACGGGCGAAGCCGGGCGGACATCTAGTAATATGTATAGTTTCGAATTATTACCCATAGGATCCCAAACTAGTCAAGTTTTTTTTTGTCGGTATGTAACGATAGCTTTTCAAAAAATTCATAATTCATAATTCATTTATTCGCGTATATGGGATACAAAAGATCTTAACAGATTACACATGGTCAATACAGAGCTCCATATCCACCTTTCGGCATGCAAAACAATAATTTTAAACCAAATCACATTAAATCATAAATTACACAATGTCAACAATAAACACTAGCGTACAGACTACAGATAGAATCATCAGAAATCAGTAACAGACTAAGTAGAGATACTCTCAATCAACCAATGACAACCCATATCAATACAATGGCCAATTGACCGCCAATAACAGACCAGCATAAAATAAAGAAAGCTGTTCATGACAATACTACGCTTTGGCAGTTTGACACATTTACCACATACAATTCAATTTAAGTTATATCTAGTTCTCACATGAAGCATATATCCAAATAATTGACATAAAATATGTAATTCATAAATTAATAAAATATCATAAAAAATGTCCCAAGAATTAATTGAAAGTTATAATGTCACAGGTACAAATAAATGTCACATTTTTTTGGACAAAATTAAGTGATGAGATGAATGAAATAAGTTAACACTTATTTAATTAATTACAATGCATAAATAAAAGAAAATGTCAGAAGAATACAAAGTCAAAAATAACAACAATAATAATAATGTCAATTCAAAAAATTACAATATGAAGTATTGTGCGCCAAAGTTGACTAATATTATCAATACTTTAGCTAGTTCGTCCAATACTAAAAATTAACAGAAGCGCTTAAAACTTTTCTTGTAAAAACTCTTTTATGCTATAATAAGCCCTCTCAAGCAAAAAACTTTTTAATTTATGTTTAAAAACATTCCTTTGTTCGGTTTTAATGATTTCTATTGGTAAGTGAATTATGTTTATTGCAGCCGAAGGTCGCAAAAAAAAACAATTTACTTTTAAACTAATTTAATAAAAATGAAACTACAATTATAATTAAAACTAAAAATGAATTGATTCGATCGAAGTTTGATCTAAGAATGCGCTTCGCGGCGGGCCGGCCGCGCAGGCAGCTTCGGGTGTCGCGGCGTGGTCACGTTCCCACGGCACGTTGCGCTGACGCCGCGATTCCTGCTGTTGCTCGGAATTGAGGTTGATGCCGACGTAGCTATTCCTATACATTAGGGTGGCGTAACACCTCCCCCCGTAGAACAGCGACTGTTGAAGACCTTTGTTGTAAACGGAGCTGAGGGTTGATTCGGGGTTGGCTCAACCATCGTTGTAGTCGGTGTGGCATAGACATCTTGTAGCTGGCGTTGTCCTTGGTAACTGGACTGGCTCGGCGAATTATCTAATTTCCTTTGGCGGTGTCTGCGATAGTAAAGGCCACATATTATTAATATTACACCTATCAATACCACATAAAGTGGGATAGTGGTATGATAGAAGCCATAATCGACATCTTCAATTAGTTTCACCGGCGACTGCTTGGAGATTCTTGTGTTCAGTTCATGAAGGTTTTTCAGGCTGATGGAGTTCAAAGTGATTTCAGGTGCGGCCACTGAAGTGATGATGGTGTTATTCGGCAGGTCCATTAGCTTTAGTGCTTGTCCTTTCAGACGATCCTTACTGTTGGAGATCGTAAACTGAGGTGTCTCTAGGTAGCACTGCTGCGGGATAATGGCTAGGTAGCTACCTTGTACAGTCTCGTATACATGTCGGTCGCATGCGAGATGAATCTTAGTTGGATGGGGAAAGCTGATAGTGTAATGCTTTTCGTCTAACTCTTCATATGCGGGATTCTCGAAGGCCACGGTGATTGGGTTGCAGAGGGGACTCCGCTGCTGTGTCTCGATGAGGTGGTGTATGCAGTCTCCAGATGTTCGGCTTTGCGGGTTCTTGTTCGCGTCGCATAAGTACCACTTGCTGGTCTTCGGGCATTCTGCCTCTATGTACCTGAATTGTTTCTCATGGATAGCCAGGAAGGGATATGGGGGAAATAATATTTGATTATACATATTGGGGACTATAGATAGTTTATAAAGATCATAAATGGATGACATGACGATAGGAAATTTAAAAACTATAACTATAGTATTACCTACATAATATGAACCTATTTTAACTATATCGAAATACTCTCTATTATCTAACTCTAACACCTTATCTCTGCCATATAATATGCTCAACTTGCTAATTACAGCTCGTAGTGCATATAAATCTAAAACCGAATGATGTAAAGTGGGAGTCCTGATGAACGCTAGAACATTTTGTAATTTAATTATTTCAAACGAAATTGCTTCAACATTGTCACTCAATATCATTAAAATTTGAGCAAAGTGTGCGTTTTAACTAGATCGTCTTCATTTGTTGCTTCACTATTGCGAATTTTGCTAATTAAGCCAACCATTTTGTTTTGGTTGTCGATTATACTGTTAATAATGTTTGAATATTGTAAAGTCCAGTTTTTAGAAATACTTATATGGTTGTTGAATTCATTTACCAAATGATTTTGATTTTCCTGAAGGATTTTAGAGCCTGATTATAATGCTCTGCATCTGTGTAGTCAAGATTCCTGTAACACTTTTTATTACCGAACCGAGACCATCTATCAGACCTCTTTTTACACGTTTTGACTCAAATGTCTCTAGTTGTTCTAATACACTGTTAAGTAGATTTTTAAGGTATGTAATATGAGGCTCGTACAGAGACCTAGTTTTATTATTAAAGTCAGGGCTAATAGAGTCTAGTTGTTCTTTAACGGAACTAATTCGGTCTCTCAAATCCTCTAGATTTATATGTTGTAGAAAGGAATGGTAGTGGGTTATGATCCTAGCAGGACCTAACTTGAAGGGTAAGATACCGGGGCCATCATTGAGGCTTTCAAGTTTTATGTCCTGCGTTAGGGCTGGTTGCAGGATCAGATGGAGAATCAGGATCAGTCTGGAACAATTGGTTAGATTTAGGGACTCTCTTTAACCTATTTTTGGCTATAGGACCTCTCTTCTTCTTTGTGTAGATGTGAATAGGGAGGTTAGCCATTACTACGTCATGAGTATATCTAGGAGCTAACTTCTGTCGTGATGCGACTGGATTTTAACAAAAATCTGTTGCTCTGGGGAATAGTCAGTTTCTGGTTCCCGGTTTTTGTTTCGGTTCTCAGTCAAGTCTTGACGCGAGGCGTTAGAGAGTTCGTGAATTTCTTTATACGCTATGGTCATTTTGTCTTTGTGGCTTGTAATGTATTGCTGTAATAGTTGCGAGGATATGTCAATGTCAAACGGGTCTCTAGGGTCAAAATGTCCAGTTATGACCTCAATTGGTTTACATTTAGTGAGGCTATGTATACTACTGTTATATGCAAGTAAGGCATAGGGCATTAGGTTTATAACTGATTCAGATTTATGGTTGATTTTAAGAATGCGAAGGTGTTCCAATATCGTTGAATGGAATCTCTCCACTATACCGTTTTCGTTTGGTGCATGCGGAGCAACCCTGTGGTGGTGAATTTTATGGATACGCAAAACTCTGCCATTAGTTGGTTGGTGAACTCGGTACCATTGTCTGTGACTATAGTCAATGGTAGTGAGTGATGTGCTAAAGCTAAGAAGGGCTTGTACTACGCTAACTGCGGTCCCGTCTCTTAGGTAATAGGCTTGGGCGTATTTAGAAAATGCGTCAACAATTGTAAGGAACTTTCACTCTCTATTGTCAAAGGTCTAAGTGAACTAGTTCAAAGGGCTTAGTAGCTGGTGGCACTATTTTAAATTGTTGTTTTATAGGATTACGGTCGTATTTGGCTCGACCGCACACTGTACACTCATTTATAAATTTAGTAATATTTTCTCTCATATTTGGCCAAAAGTACTTATGTGAAAGGGCTAAGTAGCATTCGTTTATACCGCGGTGGTTGGTCTTACCATCGTGGTACTTGTTAATAATTTCCTGTTGACGGAGGTACTCCTTAACATTTTCTAGTTCCCTTTTAGTGAGTGTCAGGCTCATGGATGAGCTTTTGAATGCGCTTTGGATAACAGGTATAATTTTGTATAACGCTAAAGGCGGATTTATTAGCAACCCAGTTTTGACTTTAGGGTGGACGTACTCTTTGATAGCATTAATTACATCCTCCTCAAGGTTAGACTCAGATATTTGAACGGATGTGCGTGTGTGAGTTGCAAATGGTTTTGAGACGATTGGTCTGCCTTTTATGTCACCTACGACATTTAGAATTAGTTGCCTAGTAAACCTATTCAAGGGGTCGTCTGAGATAGGGACTTCCAAATAGGGTTTTCAGCGCTAGAGTGAATGGTTTCGGTAGATGAACCAGACACTGATCTATTTGACGGAGGACTTCGTCAGAACTGTGAGCTGTTATAGTGGTAGATCCTGATCTAGATAAGGGTTGTTCAGAAGGGTTTGCAATAATAGAGCTGACATCTTCGTTGATGTTAATTTCTACTCTCGACAAAGCATCGGCATTTGTATTAGCCTTGCCTTGCTTGTATACTGTGGTGAAATTATATTCACTTAGCTTAAGTCTCCAGCGTGTTAAGCGAGACCCTGGCTCTTTAGGTTCATAACCCATTGCAATGGTTTATGGTCTGTAACAATTTTAAACTTTCTTCCGAACAGATAAGGGCGGAAATATTTAGTTGCCCATACGATAGCTAAAAGCTCCTTTTCTATTGTACTGTAATTTATTTCACTAGAGTTCAAAGTTCTTGATGCGTAAGCTATGGGTTTATCGCTGCCTATCGTTCCTTGTGATAAAACAGCGCCTACGGCGAAGTTCGATGCATCCGTGGTTAGTACAAAGTCCTTAGTGAAATCAGGATATTGTAGTATGGGGTCATTCGTCAAAAGTAATTTGCATTTCTCAAAGCACTCTACATATTTCTGGTCTAACGAAATTTTACTTCCCTTTTGAGACATTGGGTTAGAGGTTTAGTCACACGTGCAAAATCTGGGATGAATTTTCGATAATAGCCAAGTAGTCCGAGAAAACGTTTGATTTCGGTGGTTGTTTTGGAAGGGATACCTTTGTAGTGCCTGGATTTTATTAGGGTTAGGTTTGACACCCTCGTTTGAAATGACATGGCCTAAAACTCAGTCTCTAGCTTCAAAAATTCGGATTTGTCCATTTGAATTTTGAAGTTAGATTCTCGCAGTTTTTGAACACTTTCTCCAGATTTAGGATGTGTTCCTGGGTGACGTGCTAAATACAATGATGTCATCGAGATAGACAAGGCATACCTCATTCTGCAGGTCTTTGAGAACATTGTCCATCACCCGTTGGAATGTGGATGGAGAGTTCTTTAACCCCATGGGCATTCTTAAGAATTCATAGTGCCCGTTCTCTACGTTAAATGCAGTTTTACGTATGTCTTCCAAATCCATTTCCACCTGGTAGAACCCACTTGCTAAATCAAGCGTGGTGAAATACTGACATTTGCCAAGTTTGTCAAGTACGTCAGTTATGTTGGGAATTGTGTACTTGTCATCAACCGTTTTCTCATTAACTTTTCTAAAGTCCACAACAAGACGCCATTTAACCTTGCCTGAAGCGTCGGCCTTTTGGGTACAATCCAAATTGGAGAGCTCCATGCAGAGTCGGAAGGTCTTATAATATTTTGTTCCAACATTTTATTAATTTGGTCTCTAACTTCTTGTCGGTGGACATAGGGGTATCTATAAGTTTTGTATGTACTGGGATTTCATCGGTGGTTCTTATTTTATGTTTTATTTTGTTGGTGAATGTTAAAGATTCTCCTCAAGATAAAACACATCAGCATAGGCCGCGCATAAGCGTTCTAAGTTAACGCGTTCTTCCACATTTAGATGTTTAGTGCGGAGGCGGGAAACAACTTCACTAACGCGATTCGGTAAAATTCCAGTACGTTCACTTTCGATGTTAAATATCTCGGCTTCTACCGGTCTATCCATAGCAAAAATAATGTCGTTAGATGTGGGGTTAGTAACTTCTACCCAACCGCGGTTATTTTCAACTGTGGTTAAGCAATCGGAAATGAGACAATTACAAATAGTCTGAGTTTCAACTACCACGTCTCCGTCTAGTGAATTTACTGGTAGCCTAATTAATTTGGAAGAGTTGGCTGGAATAATTTCCTCATAAAGATTAGCGTTACGAGAGTCATACATCCGAATAGGTATCTCAGCATTACGAGTAACCAGAACTTTACTACTAAGGTCTATTTTAGAACCCCACACGTCAAGTAAATCAAAGCCAATTAGTCCATCAAAGTAATTGTGGAACTTGTACACGAATAACGTAATGTCATCTTGCTCACAGAATTCCGAGAAACAAGGTAATGTTATCGAGTAATCGTTCTTACTCGTGGCGTGTACATTTGTCACCTCAAAAGGGTCGTAGTTCAGAGGGACATCATTGAAATATTTTTCGACAGCGTCTGGGCTTATAAAAGACTGATTAGCGCCCGTATCAATTAAAAGTTTTAATGGTGGGTTAGATATTTGAATGTAACCCAGCTGTCTTTGGATGTGAAAGTTCAATTCTATTTTGGCTTTTCGCACTTCGACTCCTGTTGAAAATTTGTATCATTTACAGGAGGGGATTGTTCTACTTCCTCTAAAATTACCGATTCGGCATAGGGCTGAGGCTCTGGGTAATACCCATAGTAGGTATAGTCATAGTAGGGGTAATAGTACTGTTCTTCATAATCGGTACAATATGTGTCGTGGTCAGGGTAGTTAAAGTCGCACTCGTTATGGTTCATTTCGCGAGTTTTAAAGTAATTAGTCGGGGGCGGATTCCCGAATTTCCGCCAATCGTGTCCCTGCATAGTGGGTGGTAAAGCTCTAGGAACAAAATGACTGACCCCGCTCATCGGACGAGTTTGGTTGCCGAATCTATATTGCTGTTGAGGCCTATTATTCATAGAAAAGTTATTTTGTTGGTTATTGTAATTTGGTGGTGGAGCACGCATCATCTGCTGTGTCCTGGTTAGGCCACGAGGCTGTTGCACTTGGTTTGGGTAGCTAGGTCTCCAACCTTGAGGAGGTTGAGTCAACATTGGCATTTGCCGCGATGGACCGGGCATATTAAAATTCGGCTGTCTAACAGGCATACCGAATGTCATGGGCTTGGGAACAAAAGTGTTTAAAGGTAAATTTTGTGCAAATTGTGACGGTTGATGGTATTCCTTTTTAGGACCACTACCATCATTGCGCTATTGCAAATACAGCGTATTTAACTCCTCTTGGACAAATTCCAACGCCTTCTCCATAGATTCAGGTCGCATACAGCGTATCCTGCATCCTAGGGGATCTTTTAGACCTCTTAAATATGCCTGAAGGGTTAGTTTTTGGTACAGTGTACGTTTAGCCTCAATAGTAGATGGAATATGCTCGTGTAGAGTCACATACGTCATAACTGTGCTAAAAGATTTTGACAGCGCTCGTAAAATTCCTGAGGTGTACTAGACCCTTGGGTCTGTAGGGAAAGGTCACTATACAGAGCAGTTTCATCGCGATGGTCTGCGAAATTGTTAATAAGGGCACTCCGAATACCCTGCCAGGTTTCCGGTATGCCATTGGCGTTTATCAATCTAGACGCGGGTCCCGTGATTTTATTTAGTATTCCGTTAGTGAGGGCTAAGTTGGATAGTTCGTGCCCAGGTTGCGGATTCACGAGCTATAATTATTTGATCACACAAATTAATGAACCGCGTAAGGATATGCGGGTTCCGTCGAACTCGGGTAACAGTCTAAGTGACTTGTAAATGACATCTATATTGTCATGCGCGGATGGAGCCAGGGCCTGAGGCTGAGGTTGAGCTTGGGGCTGCTCCATTTCTTCTAGATTTCTACTCGCGTCAACTAAATTAAACCTATTATACGACCTACTTCTACCTACTCTAATGTCCTTAAATTTCCTCGGATGGAAAATTTTGGAAAAATTTAAATTAATCTAACACAATATATGAGCCTGGAAAAATCACACAGTACACATATAGCACACACAAAAATTACACAGAAATAAATGACGTAGTATAAAAAGAAATTACACACACAAAAGTTTAAATGAGAGAAAATAAAATAAAATATGGGTTCAATAAAATTAGGATGGAATAAGGCTAAAGGAATAAGGACTGAGAAAAATTCAAAGCACTTACAACATGGTCTCCTTTTTGCCGAATCAATGTCTGGATTCCCTTCGACTACAACCGTAGGTTCTTTTATTGTAAAAAGCCGCGATTTTAGTGACTTTACTTTACAATCCTACCGACTGCGCCAATTATGTTTATTGCAGCCGAAGGTCGCAAATAAAACCAATTTACTTTTAAACTAATTTAATAAAAATGAAACTACAATTATAATTAAAACTAAAAATGAATTGATTCGATCGAAGTTTGATCTAAGAATGCGCTTCGCGGCGGGCCGGCCGCGCAGGCAGCTTCGGGTGTCGCGGCGTGGTCACGTTCCCACGGCACGTTGCGCTGACGCCGCGATTCCTGCTGTTGCTCGGAATTGAGGTTGATGCCGACGTAGCTATTCCTATACATTAGGGTGGCGTAACAAGTGATTATACAGCATTGTTGTTGTTGTAAATATGTTTTTGTTTTGTTATTGTTTAAAAAATCTAAGTTTTTGTTTGATAAACGTATTTTTATATCTTTGCGTTTATGAAATTTATCCATATTTATCTTTCAACCACAGTTCCACCGCAGTGACAATCTCTATTCATCATTTTCGGCTTTCTTTAACAGTCCTGTAGTAATTTGCTCGGGGCCCGACGCATGAGGCCGCCACACGACTAATGAGTACAAAAACCCGCGACAGACGGACAGACAGGTACAAAACGCGGCTATTATATCGGCACGCGGAAAACACACTGCTCTAATGTTTGGGAGGAAGTTGGGGAAAATATTTACTGTATGTCCATATTTACCTTTTCCTCCATTTCTCCTACTGGTATAATAATTCTAAAAGATTCGACGTTTGTTGCTCAATCACATCGTTAGAACGAAGGGATCAAGTTGAAATTGTTTACGCAAAATAGAATGAAACCTAGAAAAATACACATGAAACTTTTCATACCGAAGGTACATGTCCTTAAGGAATAGCAATTTTTCAAATTTCACACGAATGAAGTCACGGGTATTTGCTAGTATACCTAATATGAATTACACAACACCACGTATTTATTTTGCAAAAACAGCCCACAAAATGTTCCCACTGTTGGGACTCGGGGCCTTATCTAGCGAGAGGAGTGTCAAGGCCACCACGCTGTTTGGCTCGGTGGATGATACAAATGTCCTCGACAGATTCTTGGCACATGTCGGTTTCCTTGCGATGGTTTTCTTCACCATAATTTCCTTCACTGTTAAAATCAGTGGTAATAAAACTTATACATCTACGCTAGAGGTGCAGGTGGGATTCGAACCTGCTTCACGATGTTTAATCAGATATTCTCTCGAAAAATCAGCAAACGTAGTGTAGTGACACCCTGAGACTAGATGGAGTGACAATTTAGGAAAGGCAGCTGGTGGTAGGAAACGTAAAGCCGAGGATCGGGCTGAGTGGCGTATTTTTTGAGAGCCCTATGTCCAGCAGCTCTGTGGTCCGATGTGGGCTAGTTATAATGGTGATGATACTCTAAAAGGTACTTCTCCATACCGATTTGACTTTACTCAAAAATACGTCGGGTTTTCGGCTTAAGATTTGAGTTAATGTTTCAAACACTGTATTTGCGCAAACTAGTATAAGCCAGTTCCTCCTAGTTCTTGATATAAACTACTGTTATTAAATTATATTAACCAGCAGAATGAATGAACGTTGCTATACTGGTGTGTTCTAGTACTGTGCCACAGGAGCGAGGCAAACTAGATATTTGGAAAAGTGGCTGGGAGCAGTTATAAGCATTGTTGATAAATATTGTTTTTAATCTTTCGCGATTTAAACACATAATGTTACATGTCTTATATTGTACGGGACTTAGGCTCGATATAAATCATTGTGTAATTACTCGTAACTTGACGTTTCGGCAGCGTTACGACCGGCGTAGTCACGAGGAGTGAGTCTTCTCGTGACCACGGCGTTTGTAACGCTGCCGGAACGTCGAGGTAATTTAAAAAAAAATAAAGAGTGACGAGACGAACAGGATATGTGCCTGATGGTAAGCAACATGCCTGCCACATAACAGCACAGTGACACGCAGCTATTGGAACATGAAGAGTCCAAATCATTGCCTAGCACTGCACTGCGCTCATCACCCAGAGATCTAAGATGTTACATCTCTAAGCCCTGTAATTTCTCGGGAAATATTGCCCTTCAAACCGGAACACAGTAATGTTTTTACATTACTGCTTGGTGGTAGAATAACTGGCAAAGGTGTAGTACTTCCCTAGGCGGACTCGGCTAGGAGCCCTACCACTACAAATTAATAATGAAACAACGATTTATGCCGTAATTAAGCCCCGTGCTATATTTTATATTTACTACATTTGCTACTGATATGCCTAAGCGAAAATGTAGCTATATCTTTAATTCAACAACACTAATGTGGTAGAATACGTTGCCAGTATTAATTGCTACAGCTATAGCAGGCTATTACCCATGTTGGTGACGCGATCTCATAAATTTAAAACATCTAAAAAGCGTCTAAAGCACACGTCACGCTCCGCTGCTCCGAAGCCACTCCTACATAGATAAACATGTTGGTGACGTGGTTTTAATGTTTTCACTTCAACAAATGTTTACGAGTTTATAAGCTAGACATTCTAAGCCGCCAATCAAAATGTCTAGCTTATAATGTTCTTAAATGTATTTTGTAATTTGTTTTGGTTTTAGGTTTTTAATGAAGAATTATTTTATCTTATCTTGTCTCGGGTTATCTCGTCTAGTCTAGCCTCGTCTTGTTTTATCTTAAACTAGCGGTCCGCCCCAGCTTCACCTGTGGTACATAATATATAGCCTATAGCAATCAATGATCACGTCCAACAGTGAAATAATTTTTGAAATCGATCCAGTACTTCCTGAGGTTATCGCGTTCAAACAAAAAAACCTCTTCAGATTTATAATAAACTAGATGCCCGCCCGGCTTCGCCCGTGGTATATTATATAGCACTCATCGGGATCCCGTACATATACAACGGTGAAAGAATGACTAAAATCGGTTCACTCATTCCTGAGAATATCGATTCCAAACAAAAAACCTCTTCAGCTACCTGCTACGCCACCCGTCGGAAATTGGTCGTACCAACTCAGATTTAGAAAAAAAAATTAGCAAAGGTTTATATTCAATGCACAGATTACTGAAATTCAATGACGCAATCTTTGACACATGCTGTCATGTGTCATGTCAAAGCACGAAACGTACGAAAACTCTCAAAAGAGGGGAATATTTTTTCCCGATTTTGTTACATTATTGTTTCATGCTCCGCTTCAATTAAAAGTAGAGTTATTTTCTATAGCCTAAAGCCTTCCTCGGTAAATGGACTATCCAATAGAAAAATAATCGTTCAATTCGGACCAGTACTTCCCGAGATCCTAGCGTTCAAGCAAACAAACAAACTCTTCAGCTTTATAATATTAGAGATAGGTATAAGAAAAGGTAGAGTTTCAAGCCATATACATTGTTCAGGTGATGTAAAGAATAGTATGTCATTTCCCGAAGTGGCCGGCGCCGGCAGACGGCCGCGGTAGTTGCCTGCGGGAGCTCAATGTCCCATATTGCGTTGTTCCAATATTAGTACATTACTTGCGTTTGACAACACGCCAAACTTGTGATGAATCAACGACCACGTATCATGTAGACATGAAAATTATGTGCACCCAAAGACTTTACATATACTATGTACAGAGTTACAGCAAACCTTTAATACCGAAAACACGGCTTTGATCGCTCTTGCCTTGTCGCTTTTGTGGAAGTGTCATACTTTTGTCGCGGCACATCACTCTATTGCCATAGCAAGTATGCACGTCATCTGCTTACGATGGATACAAAAGAACCGTGCGGAAAACACTAATTTATTTACTTATTCTCTATCTAAAGTTACGGCGCTCGTAGTATAGTGTGATGGTATTACATTAAAACTATAATTTCGTGTCTACTGGTAAAGCATGCGTTGAATCGATGGTAATTTATATGTTGTTGTAGGCTGGAACAAGTTGGTGGAACTATTGTGAGTTATGTGCTGGAAGTAAGTTGTGAACCGATGCTCAGAGAGAGGGGGGGTTAGGGGGGAGGTAGACGGATGACGGATGGGGGTGTGGAGGTGTGGAGGCTTTGCTTGATGGGAGTTGTACTTTGGCAGTCTTTTCATTGCCATACCTAGACACTTTGTTATGAGACTAGTAGCGCTCTGCGGTTTCACCCGAGTATTTCCTGCTCCGGTTATTTTCCCGATTCCATTATTTTTAAACCCCGACCAAAAAAGGGGTGTTATAAGTTTGACGTCGTTGTCTGTCTGTCTGTCTGTCTGTCTGTCTGTCTGTCTGTCTGTCTGTCTGTCTGTCTGTGTGTGTGTCTGTCTGTGGCACCGTAGAGCTCAAACGGATGGGCCGATTTCGATGCGTTTTTTTTATTTGATAGTTAATATCCGTGCGGATGTTCTTAGCTATGTTTGGTTAATATAGATTCAAGATGGCCGCCGCCACAAAATGGCGGACAAAATATTTCTTCACAACATACCTCAATATGGGTATCAAATGAAAGGGCTTGACTAGTAAAACACTATAAAAAATAAAACCCAAGATGGCCGCCACCACAAAATGGCGAATTATATTATTTTTTCACTACTACCTCAATATGGGTATCAAACGAAAGAGCTTGACTAGTAGAATACATTGCACTATGACAAATTTCAAATCCAAGATGGCCGCTACCACAAAATAGCGAAATACATTTCTTTTTGCACAACTCCCTTAATATGGGTATCAAATGAAAGGGCTTGACTAGTAGAATGTTGTACGCATAACAAATCTGAGGTAGTCGTGGGTTAGTAATTTTTTTAAATTTTGTTCTTGTTACGATCAGTAGTCTATAAGCTATTACAGAATATAATATAGTATATAATAATAATAATCGTCAGGAGGTTCCTCAGTCTGCAGCCCTAATCACCGGTAGCTTGTGCCCTGCCCCACTGCAGGCGGCTATCTAGGCTTAAGTTGTTATAATGTTTTTATGTTGTTTAATATAGATTCGGGAGCCACTAGTCCGAATCAAAAGATTGTTTTTCTATTGGATAATCGATTTATTTACGAAGGCTATATATCATAACACTATATACTATCAATAGGAGTGGAGTATGATTGAAGAATGTAACAAAAACGGAAAAAATTATTCCTTTTTGAGAGTTTTTATACCGTACGTTGACGTGACAGCATGTGTCTAATAATAACATCATTATAAATAAACCTTTGCTTATCTAATTTGTTTCTAAATCTGTGTTGGAACGACCAATTTCTGACAGGTGGCGTAGCACGTAGCTGAAAAGGTTTTTTGTTTGAAAGCGATATTCTCAGGAATGACTGAACCAACCGATTTCAAAAATTCTTTCACCATTGGATATATATGTACCACGGGCGAAGCCAGGACAGGCATCTAGTATATTATATGTGTGTTTCACATTGAAATTCGATCCGTTCATGTCTTCCGTCGTGATTGAACTACAAACATCAAAGTTTTTCCATTTGTAATATTATTAAGAAATTTATGAAGTGTAAGTTTGGATATTTGTGGCTCAATTACGTTGGAATACCTGGATAGATCAGGTAAACATTTTTTTTTACATTTACTCAAAAACTTGCAGCTATTGCCAAAACGTTTACGAGTTTAATTTACTCTATACATACAAATTACTAAAATACAGACATTTATATGAAAAAAATATTATTATTATTATTTTATTAGCAAGTACCTTGACTTGGCTCACGAGGTTACCGCCATGTGGGATGTTGATTCGACGATCATAGTCCCAATAGTCGTGTCGGCAAACGGCCTTGTAGCGAAAAGTCTCGACCAACATCTCAAGAGACTTTCGCTAGACGGTTGGGTTAAGGTCCAGATGCAGAAGGCGGTCATCCTCAACACAGCGCGCATCGTCAGGAGGTTCCTCAGTCTGCAGCCCTAACCACCGGTAGCTTGGGCCCTGCCCCGCTGCTGGCGGCAAACTAGGTTATTTTATTATTATTAGTAGTAGTAGGGCTCCTTGCAGAGTCCGCTTGGGGAAGTAATATATTATAATGGGCAAGCGTGTTGGTTATCATCAGGTGCATGCCCTGCTCGTCTCGTCACTATAAAAAAGCTCGTTATCTTTCAGTAGTTTTTGTGTGATAGAAATCGTATCCATCGTTTAATAATATACTTTAAAACAATAATAATATGGTACGTATGGACAAATTGGTAATATAATGACATTTGAAATAGCGTGAGCGAATTGCATGAGTTCTTAAGCGCCTTGTTGAACTATCGAGGTCAGATAATTATGTAAAAAGCTTTTAGTATTGAAATGTTTGTGTTAAAATATTGCATTTCATAACCTCTTTCATTCCGTTCCTTTGACGTGCGCCGATATGCTCTAAGCATTCATGTACGGAAATCATTAGTTTCCCTTCAAATATGTTTGTTGCACAACAAAATATAACATTTTATTTTGGTTCGAAACATTTCTATAATATTGGTCAAATCCATAAATATTGGTGGACAATTCACACACAACACCATCTGACTAAGCAAAGCTTGTAATATGGCGGCCAGATAGCTGATATAATAAGATAAAGATAATTTATTGAACAAATATTAAGTTAGTATAGTATAATAAAAGTTCAATACTTATATAGTTCTAAATACATACATAGAAACACCCAGACACAGTGCAAACATTTGAATTCATCACACAAATATTTGCACTGGGTGGGAATCGAACCCACGACCCTCGGCGTCGCAGGCAGAGTTACTACCCACTAAGCCACGAGGCCAGTCAATAAATTAAAATAAATAAATAAATTAAAAGTTTAATCGTTCATAAGCATAAGCAGCCTACTACACATTCCGGCTGGCCTCGAGGCCTCGCCTAGCGAGGAGAGAGTCGAGGTTTAATCCCTTCCTTCCACTCGACACCACCAAAACGACACCATCCGTGGTGTCGTATGGAATCTCTAGTCCATACGACACCACCCTAGTGATGTGCTGTACCGCCATTAGTTTTTATGTATTTTATGTCGTCAGTATTAGTATCCATGTCCAATGTGAAAAATGAAAAATTCGGATGGAAAGACAATAATATGCAAATTGCAATGAACAATGTCAAGATGACCATTTGAGTGACAGATAAATATAAACTTTATCAAATGACATACCTCATTAATGAAACTGCTTGAATTTAATTGGAGTTTTCATATCAACAACTTTGTATGTAGGTAACCTCACTATTTGTCGGTGGTGTCGTATGGACTAGTGATTCCATACGACACCACCGATGGTGTCGTTTTGGTGGTGTCGAGTGGAAGGAAGGGTTTAATCGACCACGCTGGCCCAGTGCGGGTTGGAAGCTGACGGATAACTTCACAAAATACTCGGAACGTGCCAGTTTCCTGACGATGTTTGCCTTCATCGTTATCAAGTAAGTGACATTGTGCACATCGTTTCTAAAAGACAGTGAAGCGCGTGGGATTCGAACCGAGGGATGCGGATCGGAAAACCCTATTTCCTGACTAGACCAGTCGTAAATTACTAAATCAGCCGTATCTAAAGATAATAGATTAAACTGGTTACTTAATAAAACAATATTAACGGTTTTTTTTAACTTTTTTATGTTTACACTTGACCGTCATCTCGCCTGATGTTAAGCGACGATGCGGTCTACGATGGAGCGTGTTTACCTAGAAGAAACCGATTCACTCTCGATTTGAAGGCTCAAGTTAAAGTAAAAAAAGTGAAGACGTTATTTCATTACAGTCTTTTGAAGTGAAAACACCTTTTGGCGCGCCACAGACAGATGTTTCGTGGGCTGTGAATTGAAGTCTAGCGTCACGCTCGGGTATGATAAGAAAACTTTGGATAAACTCGGGACTACATGTATTGGACATCTAGAAATGCGTCAGGATGCTCCAAGCTCATGGCTACGCCCTCTGGTTTCACCCGCGTTGTTTCCAAGTAAGCTATCAAATTCTGAGTTGTCATTTTTTCACTTGTTTCGGCAGTTCCTATGACTGCCATTTTTTTAAAATATTTATCTGTGACTAGCAGCTTTGCGCAGTTTTACCCGACTGTGTTTCGTTCTCGTTATTTTCCCGTGACATAAAGCAGTCTTCCAGTCTATAATCTGAATGTGTACCAAAGTTCAATCTGCACTATTCAGGTATTCCAACGTGATTGAGCTACAAACATACCAAAATTCAAAATTTAACCCATAAAAATATTTGAAGGTTTTTTATATTCGATTTTTTTTTAATAAAGAGTGACGAGACGAGCAGGCAATGTGTCTGATGGTAAGCCAACATGCCTGCCACATAACAGCACAGCTACACGCAGCTATTGGAACGTGAAAAGTCCAAATCATTACCTAGCACTGCACTGCGCTCGTCACCCAGAGATCTGATATGTTATATCTCTAAGCCCTGTAATTTCTCTGGAAACATTGCCCTTCAAACCGGAACACAGTTATCACATTACTGCTTGGCGGCAGAACAACTGGAAAAGGTGTGATACTTCCCCAGGCGGACTCTGCCAAGAGTCCTACCACTACAATTTTTGTCAAAAGCTTATCATGTACACCCCCTACGCTGTCCTGCCGCCGGCGCCGCTTCAATGCTACTGCTCCATTCACATGTCGGAGACGTGAACCTATACATTCTCACACCAAACAAAACATAATCACGTGACTAAAAAAAATTTGACTTCAAAAATATTTGATAACGAATAATAATAATTATATCTGAAGGCAAACTAAACATCGTGAATATCAGAATATATAAAGCAAAGAGCAAATGATTCCCCATTCATCTGCTGAAAGCGCAGGGCTGTGAGAAGCGATTTAACTTTTTGCTCTTTGGCAGCTGCAAGGCTGCAACCCTATTTGTAAAATAAATACCGCTTTTATTTATCTTTAATGTTAAGATTCTAATTTAGTGAAAAAGCTTTTCAGTGAATATCGGGAATTTAAAATAACATTTTCACCGTTACGCGTGTGTCAACATTGAAATATGATTTAACTGGAATAAACAAGCTGTTATTTAACGAAGGAAGATAATTTGTTTCATAAATACTCGTAGCTTGTAAAAACTATTTGCGATGATAGACTATTCGTTAGCATAGGGTAACGCAAACATTTTTCCTATTTTTTCAGTTAATAGACGCTGGGAAATGCAAAAGTATACCTACAGAGCGTTAAGCGTATCACACACTACGCAGATACGCTGTAGTAGATTATTCAACAAGGGAGTAAAGCACTGTCTTGTGTCATGGGCGTCATATTGGATCCTGAGCCCAGCGAGGGACTCAAGTCAACTCCCGAGCGAAGCGAGGAAATTGTAGTGTCCCGAGTGAAGCGAGGGATCCAAGCCGCCTGTGACACAAGACAGCTTTTTACTTCAGAGGTGAATACTCTACTTTTCATATCTTCTGCGAGGCAATTAAAAGAAAGGGCTATGGAAAATATTTTAGGTTCTTTAGATTTTTCCGGAAAAAGATTATTAATAATCCCTAAAGCGTTCAATTTGATGAACTCCGGGGTCAATTCACTATCGCTTGAAGACATTTTGGTGTTTTTTAAGAATTTGATACAATTCAAAACTAACGAAATTCAAGTTTTTAATAAATTCTATTTACAATGGTTCCATGGGTAAGAAATTTCAAACGAATTTTAACGTTGCAAATTCAAATCATTTTAATCCCTAGGGAATCTTCTCAATATTACTTACCTTTGCATTATGAAAGGTCACAATTGCTTGCTGTGTTTTGGCGTTTCATGACATAATATAATTGGACTTTGTCGAGCAGGAGATATGAAAATATTTTATCTGCGTATAAAAACTTGAATATCTGAATGCATATAAAATATCATATCTACATGTAAGTATAGGTACTTACATGTAGATATATTTGTTTAATATGAAAACTAGCGTGGTTATTACACATTTTAAATAAATACACGGGTAGCTCACGTTTAATGTAGTCAGTCCAGTCCGACTCAAGTTTCGATCGCGTCCGGCGATCTTTTTCAAGAAGAGTGCGAGCGCGTGTTCCCAGCTCGTTTAGCACCCTGGCCAGGACCTCCGCCTTATCAAATCGAATAAAGTGTTGAGCTTCCGAACAGAGAGCATGCTCCGCCATATATACATATAGAAATATTTGTTTATGGAGATAATAATCTCACCACCTTTCAATATATGTCGGTGCCCACCACAGATCCTTTCCGATAAAATGTAAATATATATTTTTTGCGCTGTGTGTGTCAGTTTATAATGAATATATAGAGAGCAATATTGGAAGATATACGCTCAGATACAGATATCTTACCGTATCTGCGTAGTGTGTGACTCGCTTAAAACAATATTATATCTCTGAGTAAATACTGAACGGTAATATGAACCATTGTTTAAAACACAGAAAAGAACATTAATTTGCGGATAACTCATTTGTTTATAGCTTTATCGTGATGAGGTGGAACATAAGTAGAACTGCCAACATAAGTTTCAGCCAGCATACGGCAGCTTCTTTCAAAAGTGCACGTGGTTAGCCGCGGTTATGAGGGCAGACCTCTCTGATTAGGTGTACCCTTTTGTGTGAGGCGAAGATAGAGGATGAATGAGATTAGTAGAAGACTCTCCTTTGTCCGCCGACGCTTTAACGGAGCCTCCACAAGCCCACCAGGTCTTGGCCAAGGTTTAACGCTTGACTTCTTTAAAAACGGCGAAGGAAAACAGTTTGAAGAAACTGGCATGTTCCAAGAATCTCGAAGTTGCGCCAACTTGCACTGGGTCAACGTGGTGGATTATGGCCTTAACTCTCGTCTTGATTGATAAGGCCCCGACTCCTACTGGGAAGGTTTAGTAGGCTGCTTGTGCTATTTGGAATACCGCGTACCTTGAGCACATATTTGGCATACCGCTTTTTACCGGTTAATTACCAAAGTAGTGAAGCGCACTCTATAAAAAAGCCCGAGTCCCCGTAGACTAAGTGATTGCGATATAAAGTCGCGCCGCGCTCCCACAGTAAAAATATACCGGCATGCATTATGCATCGCGGACTCTTCCTGGCTAAACGCGACGCCGACGGCTGCTGCTCACACTGTCACTGGGGAAAATACAAAAATACTGGGAGATATATTTTTTGACCCCCGTCCAAAAAAGGGCTGTTATTAGTTTGATGTCTGTATGTCTGTTTGTTTGTATGTGGCACCGTAAAGATGAGACGGATAGGCCAATTTCGATGCATTTTTTAAATTGAATGTTAATTTTCGTCCGGATGATCTTAGCTATGTTTGGTTAATATCGATTCAAGTTGGCCGCCTCCACAAAATGGCGAATCACATTATTATTTTTCACTACTACCTCAATATGGGTATCTAATGAAAGGACTTGACTAGTATAACACTATAATTTATAATAACACTATAGCTAATTACAAATCCAAAATGGCCGCCACCACAAAATGGCGAATTACAATATTTTTTTCTCTACTACCTCAATATGGGTATCAAATGAAAGAAAGGGCTTGACTAGTAAAACATAATATTATGCACTATGGTAAATTTAAAACCTGAGATGGCCGCCACCACAAAATGGCGAAATGCATTTCTTTTTTACATAACTCCCTCAATATGTGTATCACATGAAAGGGCTTGACTAGTAGAAACATATAAGCATATTATAAACCCGAGGTAGTTGGGGTAAATCAAAAATTTAATTTTATTCTTGTTTATTTCGTAGTGTAACGTCGGAGAAGCGATGGAGTAGTAGAGTGGGATGTGCACGTTAGATACTTTTTGATTATGTTAAAGTACGTGAGTTCACGTTACTGACATGAGTTACAATAGTAAATCTTTAGCTGTACAGGTGACGTATTGGGCAATTGACAAAACTTCTAAATTCAATGTTTTTACTTCTATCAGCAGTTCCTATGACTGCAGGTATTTCAAATAGAGTGAACTGAAGAGCAAGACGAACGTGTGAAGGGAATTAACATGGCTGCGCAAAATAGTAAGTGGCAAACAGTGCACTAGATAGATTCTAACCTCAAGAAAAGTTGTATTTGAAACATTAAAGACGATCTTACTTAATTATTGTCGTAAACGCGGCGGGATGGTCCTAGGTGCCTCAAAAAACTTGTCACTATTAAACCCGAGAATGAAAGGCGTATTTCGAGACCGTATGGTTTAATTTCACACCGAACTTAAAAACTCAAAGAAATAGAAATCGTCGAATCAATCCACCAATTCACACAAAAATCTTGATACCGTGTTTCAGGAATGTATCGTTTCGTTTCCCAGCTCCATCTATGATTTTGTGAGTGAACTAGTAAAATTGATCCGAATATAAAACAAGTTAAAATGATTACAACATTCCACCCATCAAGGATCATTATTGCAAATAATGTCCTTCAAAAAAAAAATAACCTCCAGAAATAGTATACACATTAAAGTACTCATTCTAACAATAAAGAAAAGAATTTAAGAAGCCACCCATCGTGAAAATTTATGTTACCGAAACATAAAAAATTGCCACCCATCGTGAAAAAAAACTAAGTCACAAACACAAAAAAAAACTGCTATGAAAAGATGGGTGCTAAATTGCTTAGCTAAGATGGGGTTAATTTTATACAATACAAATTAAAAATCTACAGGTAACAAACAAATTTTCGTAATAGGACGTTTGATGATGGTGTTTTTGCTTTTAAGTGAAACTACTCTAATCAAGCCATCATCGCCCGGATGCAAATCAGTGACTCGAGCCAAAGACCATTTACCAGGAGGCAAATTATCATCTTTCACTAGAACTAGGGTACCAATCCTAATGTTGTTCTCCTCTTTTTTCACCCACTTTGGTCGTTGTTGAAGTCTGCTTAAATACTCAGCCGACCATCTGCTCCAAAAATTTTGAAATAATCTCTGAGTGAGCTGCCATCTATCAAGTCTGTTAACGTTAGAGTTTAAGTAAGATGGTTCAGGCACAACTATCGGTGGCTCACCGATCAAGAAGTGACCGGGAGTGAGAGGTAACAAATCATTAACATCATTACTGATTGGTGAAATTGGTCGCGAATTTAAGCAGGCTTCAATCTGAGTAGTGACTGTTGACATCTCTTCATAAGTTAGTGTCGAATTTCCTAGTATTCTTCTCAGGTGGTGCTTGATGGAACGCACGCCAGCCTCCCATAAACCACCGAAATTTGGTGCCGAAGCAGGAATATGGTGCCATGTCGTTCCATCTCTCGCTAACTGATCGTAAATATCAGTTTTCACCGTTTCTAGATGATTTTCAAATAAATCTCGTAATTGTTTGTTTCCAGCTGTAAAGTTCGTTGCATTATCGCTCCAAACGTCGCTACAGTGCCCGCGTCTTGCGGTGAATCTTTTAAAACTGGCTACAAACCCGTCACTGTCTAAGCTGCTGACAATCTCTATGTGAATAGCTTTTGTTGACATACAAATCCATATACAAATATAACCTTTATAGGTTTTGCATCCTCTACCCTTTGACATTCTCAGATCTATTGGTCCAGCAAAATCAACGCCTGAATGTAAGAAAGGTCTAGTTGGCGTTACTCTTTGTTGCGGTAGATCTGCCATTAATTGAGTTCTTGTTGCAGCTCTGTATCGCACACAGACGATGCATCTGTGTACCTCCTTATTTATCATGTTCTTGCAGCCCAAAATCCAGTACTTCTGTCTAATGTAGTTTAACATAAGAGTCGGTCCTCCATGTAGAGTTTTCATGTGTGCTTGTGCGATTAATAATTTAGACAAAATGTGATTGCATGGTAGTATTATTTGGTGCTTAGCATCTTCAGGTATATTGGCATGACGTAAACGGCCTCCGACCCTTAAAACAGCCGTTTCATCCAAAAACGGATTAAGCAGTCGAAGTTTACTCCTTTTCTTAAGAGGTTTATTTTCCTTTAAGTCGCGTACCTCATCTGTGAATTCTTCCGTTTGGCAAAGAAGAATACAAACTGTCAATGAATGCGATAATTCGGCAGCTGTAAGAAAGGTTGGTAACTTTTCCTTACTCACAAATCTTTTGCACCAAGCTAATACTCTTAGTAACCTTTCTAATGTCGAAAATTTCTCAAATAAATTTTGTATAAACTCTTTTCGGTTTTCAGTTGTTGAAGTATCTGTAAAGTGTACTATTCTTTCTTCCAGATCTAGATTGTCAGGTAAGTCTGTAACTACTTTATGTTTTGTTTTGCCTTCTAGCAACCACTTTGGACCATCCCACCATAAACTTTCATCTTTTAGCATCGAGCCTGACACTCCTCTAGACGCCAGATCACTGGGATTTTCTTTCGACGCAACGTGACTCCAGTGATGAGCAGGTAAGGTAGTGATTATTTCAGATGTACGATTTGCAATAAATGTCTTCCACTTACTCGGTGACCTTGCAGCCAAGCCAAGACGACTTGTGAATCCGTGTAAGCATAGATGTTTTCTCTAGTAACTTTTAGATGTTCAGCGACTTCGTTTAGCAGTTTGGTGAGCAGAGCAGCGCCGCATAGCTCCAACCGAGGTATGGAAATTGTCTTTACAGGTGCAACTCTTGTCTTTGCGGTGATCAGGTTGACGTGAACTTCGCCTTCAGGACTAAATACACGTGAGTAAACTACAGCCGCGTAGGCCATTGTACTAGCATCCGAAAAGCCGTGTATTTCTATTTTAGTGTCTGATATCTTGTGTAACCATCTTTCTATTTTTATTCCAGATAAAAAGGATAGCTCGGATCGATACTTCAACCAGTTTTCTTTTAGAACTTCAGGAATCTCTTGATCCCAGGTGACACCGGTAAGCCAGAGCTTCTGCAGGAAAATTTTGCCAATGATGATTGCCGGAGCAAGCCATCCCATCGGATCGAAAAGTTTGGATACATCGCTTGATATTGTCCTCTTTGTTACAACTGGTTGTTCAGGTAAATTGATAGAATATTGAAATTCATCTCGCGTGTTATTCCAGGCTATTCCCAGCGTCTTTACAGTTGCGTCCAGATTCAACTCTTTGTCTTCTTCAATACCATTTACTTGTTTCAGAAGAGTGGCGTCGTTAGTGTTCCATTTCTGTAATTGAAATCCACCAGATTCCATCAACGCTGTCATATCCTTGAATATTGCAAGTCCTTCTTCACAACTGTTAGCGCCTGTTAGTAAATCGTCCATATAGAAATCTGTTAGGGTAATAGCCGATGCCACTGGATACTGCATTTGTTCATCGATGGCTAACTGTTGTAAAACCTTGGTAGCCAGGTAAGGTGCACTGGCCGTACCAAAAGTGACTCTGTTCATTTGAAAATCCTTGATGATTTCATCTGCGTTTTCGCGCCACAATATGCGTTGAAAGTGTGGTTGAGTGACAACTATCTGCCGATACATTTTTACAATATCAGCCACCAAGCAAACTTTGTGTTGTCGCCATCGCATTATAATGTGTCGTAATTCTTGTTGTAGACGTGGTCCAACCATAAGGTCATCATTCAAGGATACTTGATTTTTGTATTTACAACTTGCGTCGAACACCACTCTAACCTTAGTAGTCGTTTTGTCTGGTCTGACAACCGCATGATGAGGCAAGTATACGGCAGTTGTTTTGTGTTTCTCATCTTCTGATACTTCTTGCATGTGTTGTAAATTTAAATAGTCTCTCATTACTTCCTTGTATGCGTTCTTCAACCATGGCTCCTTTTCCAACCTCTTCTCAGTCTGCAGAAATCTCTTCTTAGCAATTTCTCGTGAATCACCATATTGACTCTTTGGATCTGAATTTTTAAATGGTAATGCCACTGAGTATCTTCCTTCTTCTCTATAGTGTGTTGCTTTAAAATGTTGTTCACAACTCTCTTCTTCTTCTGTGAAGTGTCTCTTACATGCACCCTCCTCTATTTCCCAAAACTTTCGAAGCAAATCGTCTTCGATGCATATGTGCATGCTAAGAGTGGTAGTGTAGCTATGGAAAGCCTCAGTACGGAAAATCTGGCCTGATAATACCCACCCGAGGTGAGTGTTTTGTGCTATGGGTGATCCTCGGGGGCCTCTCTTAAGTCCATCAGTGATAAGGTCACTGTAGACGTCAGCGCCTAGTAAAAGGTCCACCTTTCCTGGTTTAGCGTAGGATGGATCAGCAAGTTGTAGGCGGTGCAAGTGTGGCCAGTTTCTGGTGTGTACTTCTGTAGTCGGTAACATTCGTGTGAGTGATTTGAGCACACATGCTTTCACTGTTGTAGAAAAGTTCTGATTAGTCATCGAATGTATTTGTAGTGATACCATGTATTTGGAGTGGAGGCTACTTCTGTTCTCGCCCAGTCCGTTTATTGTGCAATTGATAGCAGTCCTGTTCAACCCAAGGAGCTGCGTAGCGGACTCCGTAATAAATGAACCTTGGGATCCCGGGTCTATCAATGCTCTCAGGTGATACGTAGCTCCATTTTGAGTAATAACCTTCACCATTGCTGTGGCCAACAGCACATTATTGGGAAGTTCTTTGTCCGCGTAATGAGACGCTACGTTGGTGTCGACTGGTGTAAAAGCCACTTTGTGGAGTGAATCGTCTCGAAATTGTCTAGTTCCAGCTCGCTCTGGAACTTCATCTGTTGCCTTGCTCTCGGGGTGAATTAAGGAATGGTGTTTCCTACCACATCTGCGGCATGAGCCATTATGTTTACACTTGAAAACTGTGTGGTTAGGAATCAGACAGTTGTAACATAAACCATTCCTTTCTACAAATTTCTTTCTATCGTTCCAGTTAAGGGTCGTAAATTCTTTGCAATGGTATATAAGATGGTTTCCATTGCAAAAGTTGCAATGTGTATTAGCAGAGGTGGCTGTGTGGTAAGAAGACTGTCTTGAGTTAGATTTTGATCTGTTTTGTGGCTTGGAAGTCTCTAATACTTCGAGAGTTCTAAAACGAGACTCTAAGAAAACACACAACTGTTTGTAGGTGGGTAAGTCGTCACCAATGTCTCCATTTGTACCAATGTGTTGTTCCCACAGGCGAACTGACTCTGCGTCTAATTTGTTAACAGTGATATACACTAACATCGGGTCCCACTCGAACGAAGCTATGCCTATGTTTTTTAAGGCATTGAGACATTCGTTTGTTGTGTCAAGAAGTGACTTGATTGACTGAGCTGATTCTGTGCTAATAGACTTCTGAGTCATCATTTTCTGTAGTAATGCATTGACCACAAAGCGCTTGTTACTGAATCGTTTTTTAAGTGTGGCCCATGCTTCCTCATAATTAGCATTCGTTATAGGGACATGACGCAACAAAGTCTCTGCTTCTCCACTTATACTGGACTTTAAATAATGTAACTTCTGCACATTTGTTAGTGATTTATTGTTATGGATAAGTGATGTGAACAGATCGTGGAAAGATGTCCATTCCACATATCTACCAGTGAATGTAGGAATATTTATTCTAGGTAATTTTATTTCAGCTTGTGAATGTGACGCCTGATTGGATGCTGTTGGCAGTGATATGGTGGATGAACATTTTTGTAAACATTCCAGCATCTCACACTTTCCTTGTGTATAAGCATCTTCGCCCTCAGAATAAACATCATTACTCAAATATACTGGTGACTTAAGAAGTTGCATGTGATTTTTCGTAAAAGTATTCCATAATCCTTCTAGTAAATTTAATTTTACTTGCACATAAGTTGAATTTATTCTCACTTTAGGAGTTTTCTTAAAATTTATAAGTGCTAATTTTAATTGTCTTAAAATTTCATCTTGTTGTTTAGCAAGTTCTTCCATGATAAATTCCAACAATTTTTATTCCAAATTTCACTAAGTCCAAATTTTTTTTTTTTTTTTTTGAAAATTATTCTTAGTATTTTTACGGAGAAAATATTCTGAGTTGAAAATGTAATTCGTAAATCCCAAGTTTTTGTTAAAATCACAAGTCTCTTTTTTTACACTATATTGTCTAAGTTTTATCACTTTACCACAAATCGTTCAATATTCACTTATGTCTATTACTCACGGTTACCAAGTCCAAATGTTCACTGTAATCCGTATTCACTTATTACTCACTATTTTCACTTAGAACGCACCACGCACTACGTCATAGGATCCGTCACTCGCGATCGCGGTTACTTCGGGATCCGGCTTCGAAGGACCAATGTCGCAAACGCGGCGGGATGGTCCTAGGTGCCTCAAAAAACTTGTCACTATTAAACCCGAGAATGAAAGGCGTATTTCGAGACCGTATGGTTTAATTTCACACCGAACTTAAAAACTCAAAGAAATAGAAATCGTCGAATCAATCCACCAATTCACACAAAAATCTTGATACCGTGTTTCAGGAATGTATCGTTTCGTTTCCCAGCTCCATCTATGATTTTGTGAGTGAACTAGTAAAATTGATCCGAATATAAAACAAGTTAAAATGATTACAACAATTATAAATATTAATATTTTTATATTTAAAGTTAATCTGTAGTGGTGCTCGTGGCAGAGTCTGCTGTTTGCCCGTTATTCTACTGCCAAGCAGTAATGTGCAAGTATTACCGTCTTCCGGTTTAAAAGGTAACGTTTTCATGGAAATTACAGGGCTTAGAGGTATAACATCTTAGATCTCTGGGTAAAGAGCATAGTGCAGTACTAGGTAATGATTTGGGCTCTTCATGTTCCAATAGCTGCGTGTTCTGTTATGTGGCAGGAATGTTGCTTACCATCAAGCACATGTCATGCTCGTCTCGTGACTCATTATTTATAAAAAATAATAATTACTCAGATGTTTATTGCTCGATCACGTCATATAGCATAAACGGATCGGGCTGAAGCTTGGAACACAAGTTATAGTCTGGAAGAACACACAAGCTAATTTTTATCCCGGGAAAACAATGGGCACAAGTACTCGAAAAAAAAACTGCGGGGAGCTGCTAGTAAAACTATCGTGTATTTCTGTTCCAATAAATAGGTCACAATTTCAATAGCTGTTGCTTTTTCAGATTTAATAATAACCATAATTGTTTGACCTAAATTCGTCCGTTCGGTGTAAAAGGCGGTCATACCGGAGTCCTCTAATGAAATAGTTCATAAATCTGAAATATCGCCGGACAGTAACCGCTCTCTTGTTAGCGAGCGCCCTCTGTCGCCGGAAATATGTCGCCATAACTCTTGTATTTGGAAATCTCTTGTTATTTTTTGAGAAAACAACGTCGGTTTCGGAACGAAGACTGAGTAACTGCAATACAATGTGAAATATTAATTCAGATTATTAAGACGAACTCTATCTTTATAAAATGAAATACCAGATTAAAATTACAATGAAAATAAAATATGTATATTAAAACTAACGCACATAAGCGTTGGTTTTAATTTTTAAAAGCTCTTAGATAAATGTTGTAATAGTAATGTTTCTAGACACTATTAAAAAAAATGCTAGTTATTTTAAAGTTCGACTCATTGGCGCAATCTTATTTTACTATGGAATAACCTATTAAATTTATTTCACTATTTGTTTGATATTATTTGCATTACCTATTTTTTTTATATATCTAAAATCCTGTAGCGAGTATTGAAACATGTTTATATTAAATAACATGCCAAACAAACTTACCCATATTAACTACCTCACTTCATGTAAAGCTATGAGAATATTTTTGTTCAATCCAATAAAAGTAATAGTAGTTTTATAATGTTATAATGAAAAAATGTTTATTGTGGCAATAACGAGAGACATAAACAAAAACACAATATATGGCATACGTTTCTTACAAGAAGAAAATACAAAAAACAAATACATGTTGTGTGCACAGTGTGCACTGAACCCCACATTAGGGCTACCTGTGTTGTGGGATCCAGGCTTCTCCCTAATTTTATACAGTAATAAAAGGACTGAAGAGCCATTACAAAATAAAACTATAAAACTATAAGACAATAAGCACTATAAGCATCGATATAAACCAATGGATGTGCTCTCCTACACTTCAAACTTATAATGTTGTTTTACTTTTCAATATTGTAAAAACTTAGGCTTAAGAAAGGAAACAATTACGTGAATAATAATAATAAACATGACGAGAAACTCGTGAAAGCCGATAAGGACAGGCTCAGCAAGTACCTTGACTTGGCTCATGAGGTTACCGCCATGTGGGGTGTTGATTCGACGATCATAGTCCCAATAGTCGTGTCGGCAAACGGCCTTATAGAGAAAAGGCTCGACCAACATCTCAAGAAACTTTCGCTATACGGTTGGATCAAGGATCAGATACCGAAGGCGGTCATCCTTGACACAGCTCGCATCGTCAGGAGGTTCCTCTCTCTGCAGCTTTAACCACCGGTAGCTTGGGCCCTGCCCCACTGCTGGCGGCTATCTAGGTTTAAGTTTTTATAATGTTATTATACTATTTTATATAAATATTGGAAAAACTTAGATTTAAGGAGATAAATAAATACGTGAATGTCAATAAATAATGTAAACTTTTGTTCAGACGTTTAATACAATGGTTATCAACAACTGTATTGTTACATTTAATTTAATTTATTTCTGACAGACTCTTGCATTACTCTCAATTTATTTCTGTCCAGTGCTGTTCTTGTCCATGTGTATAATGTGTCCAATCCAATGTTTTTATTTAAAAAAAACTGATTGATAGTACCTACTGAAAAATAGTCAGTATTTTTTTAGGGATTCCTATTCAGACATCAACCATCAAATTCTATTAAGATACTTTTTTAACCGACTTCCAAAAAAAGGAGGAGGTTATCAATTCGACCCCTATGTTTTTTTTTTTTTTTTGTATGTTACCTGATTTCTCGAGAACCTCTGAACCGATTTTAAAATTTCTTTTTGTGTTCGGATGGGTATGCTTCCCGAATGGTCCCATATAAATCTTTTTGAAATCGGTTAAGTAGTTTTTGAAATATGAACCAAAAACTGAAAAATTGCGTATCTGGATGACGTTGTAGATTTCACAAAAGTTATGAATCTCGACCCTGTCAATACAAAATTGTGTAAATGCTTTAATAAAAACTTGTTTTTAACCCCGACCAAAAAAAAAAGGTGTTATAAGTGACGTCGATGTCTGTCTGTGTGTCTGTCTATCTGCTGTGGCACCGTAGTAGAACTCAAACAGATAGGCCGATTTCGATGCGGTTTCTTTTATTTCAAGGTTAATACCATAGCAGATGGTCTTAGCTATATCTGGTTAATGTCGATTCAAGATGGCCGCCTCCACAAAATGGCGGACAAAATATTTTCACAACCTACCTCAATTTGGGTATCAAATGAAAGGGCTTGACTAGTAGAGTACTATGTACCATAACAAATTTCAAATCCAAAATGGCCACCACGACAAAATGGCGAATTATATTATATTTTCATTACTACCTCAATTTGGGTATCAAACGTAAGAGCTTGACTAGTAGAATACTTTTCACTATGAAAAATTCAAATCCAAGATGGCCGCTTCCACAAAATGCCGAAATACATTTCTTTTTTCACAACTCCTTTATATGGGTATCAAATGAAAGGGCTTGACTAGTAGAATGTTGTACAGATAACAAATCCAAGGTAGTCGGGGTTTAATCAAAATTTTTAATTTTGTTCTTGTACACTAAAAGAGTAAAATAAACAATTTTCGTACAAAAATTAAACCGACTTCAAAACCACAAATAGGCACTCAAAAGCGAAAAATAAACTAAAATCATTATTATAAGCGCTACTCACTCATCTATTTGAAGTCGGTGCCAGTCAGGTCAAAAAGTTAGTAGATTGATGCTATGTAGGCACAGGTAAGTAGTATCTATCCTATACCTGTTAGATTTAGCTGGCACCGACTTCAAATAGATGAGTAAGTAGCGCTTATAATAATGATTTTAGTTTATTTTTCGCTTTTGAGTGCCTATTTGTGGTTTTGAAGTCGGTTTAATTTTTTGTACGAAAATTGTTTATTAATTTACCTGAATTTGCATGAATTATTTTTGTTTATTAAAGTTCTGAAAAATAAGATGTTTCTTCGTTTAAATTTCGTTATTTGCACCTAATTTTTTCATTACAGCTTTATTTGAGTTGTTACTGCAATAGATAAATCAATTATGTTTCAAATAAAATTAATTATTTGATCAAATTACGATACACAGCCAATTTAATCATGAGAACAAAACGCAAACAAGAAAAATCGAACGCTACCGTTTTATCTGTACCGCTTTCCGCCGTTCAGTCCCTGCTGTCAGCTTTAATAAGCTGGCCCTTATTTTGTCGAGTAAATGATTCGTTTTAGTAATGTAATCGGGAAAAAGGGAAATAGTAGCGGGAGAGATGATTTGGAGAATATTTTGAGGCTTTTCTCGAGGAAAATTTGCATTTGGCTGAGTAAAAATTTGTGCAATCTGGTTTGTGAGTCGTTCCGGCCTCTTTACTGCGGTTTGGTTGTTTATTTGGGATTCTTTTAAAATGAACGGAGTTTGGGCGGTGTTTTGGTTTCATTATACGTTTAACGAGGTCTATTGTTTAATTTTATTAAAAAAGTATTTTATATAGCGTTAAATGAACTTTAAAAGTACGTTTTAACACCTGACGCGGTAACGACGGGGTAATTTATGTCTGCATGTGTTTAACTGTGAAATCGTAGTACATATTAAAAACATGACTAATGTTGTACGTAACAAACATTAATCAAAATCATCATCATAGTGTTTATGATGAACGTCACACAAAACGTCACGCGAAACGAACTCACAAGATTTCACTCATCTAACAAGACTCTAATACATTCGCCCGCTCGCTGCTCCCTCGTCGCTCCGACGCTAGGCTGCTACATATCGGATCTCTTCCAAAAAATACTGTTTTCACTACAAAAATAAAGTTGTTTATATAGGCGACTATGTCTGGGACCCCTCGGCTTAGTGGTTAGATGGTCAGCGCCGCCATGCTGGTAGTCAGTAGCCGGGAGCATCCGCCCGTGCAGTGGCTGCGAGATGAAAGGACGTCATGCTGCATTGGTTTCCAGTGTCTATGTCAACCGATCATTTCTCGAGACCCGGGTCGGTCATATCCCACTCGTATGGTGATCGGGTTATAAAGATTCGATCTTTTGATCTTTTGGATCGCAGATCGCAGGTCGCAGGTTCTTTGTACGGTGCCTAAAGGTAGAGTGAGATTGACATACAAGTCGCACTCACAAATTGTTTCTATGTTTTAGTGTAAAATACTCGTACAGAGATAGAAGATATTTTCGTTGTTACATCTATGTAATTAAATGAATGCACGGTTCAATTGATTCAATGAGCAAGCAATTAGTTAAGTTAAATATATTGGAATAAAGTCCAATTTGTTATATCTTGTAATAATCGGGTTACAAAAGATCGAATGTTTTAGAAATTTGTGATTCGATCACTCGTGTACAGATTGCGATCAAATCAAAGGATTCGATCAATCACGGTCGACACAGGTCTAGTGTCTAGCTCATAGACATAATTTGTTCCTTTTTTAACCCCCGGCGCAAATACGATAGGGTTTATTGTTATAAGTTTGTCGTGTCTGTATTTGTGGCATCATAGCTCCTAAACTGCTGAACCAATTTTAATTTTGTTTCTTCTATTTAAAAGGTGAATTAGTCAAGAGCGTACTTTGTTAGTTGAAAATTGGTCTAAGATGACCGCCACAGCAAATGGCAATTTACATACATTATTGTTACAGAAGAAAAATATTCTAATAGATAAATCAGCATTGTCTTTATAAAATTAGTAAGGATGTCAAAATATAGTTAACTAGCTTTTACCCGCGACTTCGTCCGCGCCACATATTTATTAAAGTAATTGAAGCAGTACCTACTCGTATGTCTACTACCATACAAATTCACGTTTCCTAATCAAAATCGGTCTAAGTCAAAGTTTTATATTTATTAATAAATGTACAATTTACACGACAAATTACAAAAAAAACTATGTTCTCAAAAAATTAATCAAAAACAGACTTTAATTTAAAATCATATTGGGACGGTCCACCAAATTTTATTAGAGTCTATTAGTAGATATTAGTAGATATATCGTCTGATTACATGAACGCAAATTTTAGTTTTTTGTTCATATTTCAAAAACTGCCGGACTGATTTCGATAAAATTTATATGACCACCTCTGAACTATAATCTACCAACCAAAAAAATAACCATCTAAATTGATTCACAATTGGAAATACAACTGGATTGATAACCTCCTCCTTTTTTGAAGTCGGTTAAAAATAGCATACAAAGAGTGCCAAGATCCTTCCATGCACACTTTTACTCCTCATTTCCACTCTTTTCAACTCTTTTTCTGTGATAAAAAGTCGCCGTTATCCTTTCCTAAGTCTAGGTAGTCTATCTGTGCACCAAATTGTAACAAACTCTTTAAGTGGCTTAGGCTTGAGACGGCAACGGACAGAGAGAGCTACTTTCATGTATATAATTTCGTATTAGAATTGAAAACAGGTGTTCCTGATCATTTAATAGGAGGCAGTTGTAAAAGATTACCGAAAAGTAATACTTTTACTCCTCCAAAAAACTCATTTTCTCAGTTCTTAATATGCCTTAATCGAGCGTCCATCATGCATAACATTTGATAAGACACCATGGAAATCTCGTCGACTATCAAAAATTCTGTCTGATACGCCATTTAGTGGCTGCGCCCATCTTAAATATTGAGGTTGTATAGTGCACTGTATTCTTCTTGTCAAGCCCTTTTATTTGATACCCATGTTGATGGGATGGATAAAACCTAAGTTATCCGCCATTGTGTAGCGGCCGCCATCTTGGATTTCAATTTTTTATAGTATATTGTATTCTGCTTGTTGAGCCCTTTCATTTGATACCCATGTTGATGGGATTGATAAAACCTACGTTATCCGCCATTTTGTAGCGGCCGCCATCTTGGATTTCAATTTTTATAGTATATTGTATTCTGCTTGTTGAGCCCTTTCATTTGATACCCATATTGATGGGATTAATAAAACATAAATTATCCGCCATTTTGTAGCGGCGGCCATCTTGAATTTATTTGAGTATATGAATTATAAATAAATGATACCGCTAGAAGCGTCTTGAAACGCTCTTGAGAGTAAATGGCTCAAACGGGTAAAAGTAAGGTGGCACTTCATATGCCGAAACATAAACACCGCACTTATGTAACCTGACACCCGTTTTCCCGCCAAATTTGTAAAACGCGAAACGCGGCCAGTGTATCAAGCGGTTATATAAGTATCCCCGTATAGTTAGAAATTATAAAATTGCTTAAATTATAATATTGAACTTCCAGACTTTCACCCCCAACTCCACCCCCGTAGGTACAGTTCGAAACTACAAAACTGCTAAAACATACATTTTATAGTTTCGTCTTAAATATCTAGACGTAAAGTTTCATAGTTCTTCAACAATTACGAAGTTTTCCATATAAACTTTCATCCCTTATTTTAACCCTTTCAACCCTTTTTTCGGAACAAAAAGTAGCCTATGTCCTTTCTCGGGATCTATTCTATATATGTATCAAATTTCATCAAAATCTGTTGGTTGATTTAGGCGGTAAAGACGGACAGACAGACAGACAGACAGACAGACAGACAGAGTTACTTTCGCATTTATAATATTAGTATGGATAAACCTTTTTGTAATACTAGTGAGTAAGATAGTTCAACTCGAACGAAGTCGGAATAACCCGCTGGTAGTTAGTCTATACTAATATTAGAAAGCTGTAGATTTTGTTTGTTTGTTTGTTAAACTGGTATTTCATAGTTTACCTGTTCGTGTAATAATATAAGTGAAGCCAGACTGCGTCGTCAGAGCTCCGTAGAGCGCCGAGATTGTGTTTTCATTCCCTAGTTTATATATATTCGCAGTGTTTCCCGCATTAGGCGCCAACACTCACAACACGCAATGTTTCCTCGCTTTGCCGCCCCTCGAGTGCGGCATGTTTTCTCAATTTGCGATACTAAGTGCGGCATGTTCCGGCGGCATGATTCGCCGCATCTGCGCTGGTATTAAGACATCGTCAGGTTTCCGAGTATTTTTCCAATCAGCTACTTCATGAATTATTTAACAACCTATAGGGACGTAGGGATGGGGTGCCATGCTGATATGTCGATGAATCACTTTAATATATATTTGAAGGACTCTCTGTATTATTAAGTGAAAATTTATTTATAGCCTTTATTTCTGAATGTGACCTAATGTTTTCTTAAGATACTTCAAACAGTAGGTCAATTTTAACATAGTACGTTTAACTTAAAATATTGTATAAGTATTCGGTTTTGTTTATATCTCTTAGTTCAGAGTGCCTATTGGCAATATCTCCTCTAGCTCTTTCCAATGAGCTCTGTCCAGGGCGGCTCTTTTCCAGTAAGGACCAGCTGCCATTCTTATTTCATCTTCCCATCTCTTTGTTGGTCTTCCCTTCCTTCTATAATCTCAAAATCAAAAATCTTTTTCAAATCCAAAATTTTTAACATCATGGAACATATTTTTCTTTTAGGAGAAGCCATGTCCAGCAGTGAACATAGACCTCTCCCACTGATGATGATAGAAGCATAGCCCATGAGTTTCATTTTCACCCACGAGAAAAATCAAGTGATAGAATCGAGCAAGCCCCATCCCTAGCGCCCCACGCCCGCCGGATAAGTAGGTAAGCCCTGTTTGTTCTCGGACATAATATTTTTTACCTCGAAATTGAAGAGCGTTTTCAATTTTTATCCAAATCCTAATGGTTTAAGTGAAAACAAATAAAGCTTAATGTTTTGCCCTTTTTCTGCTCTCTTCGGGCTTACGTCTTCCAATTTTCACGTACTCTTTTTATGTTCTAAACTGCGCGGTGGCTTAGCGTAGCTTAAATATAAGCAGCCATCTAAATGTTCCCACTGCTGGGACTCGGGGCCTTCTCTTACAAGGAGAGAGTCTAGGCCATAATCCACCACGGTGGCCCAGTACAGGTTGGTAGATGACAGTTGTCCTTGAAAAAATATAAAAACATGTCGATTTTCTTACGATGTTTTCCTTGACCGTTTTAAGTTAACAGAATTACGCACATGACTTCAAAAAGATAATGGTGCGGGTGGGATCTGAACCCGGGCGCTACGGATCGGTAGTCGCAGTTCTCATGACTAGACCAGCCGTAATTTAGCATATCTGAAGCAGGCCACTAAATATTCCCACTGGTGGGACTCCGGTTTCATTTGCTAGGAGAGATTCAAGGCCATAATCAACCACGCTAGCCCAGCACGGGTTGGCAGGTGACACATGACCCCGAAAGATTGTTGGTACATGCTGATTTTCTCACGATCTTGTATCTATGATACATAGAGACATAAGGCAAATATCTGAATTTATTAATTTGTTGTAGGACTAAAACCCACTAAACGTTCGTTGCCGAAATCTAGGGAGGAATCAGACTTATGTTCAGCAGTGGACGTCTTGCGGCTGATGATGACGATGAAACAAAATCCTTTCCTTCCCTACTGATTCTATTCTACAAGTATCCTATTATTATTTATAATATTATAAATGTCAACGTTTGGATGTTTGTTGCTCAATTACGCCGTAACATCTGAATTAATTAGGCTGAGATTTGCAACACAATTAGATTATAATCTGAAAGAGCATATAAGCTACTTTTTACTTGCAAAAAAATAATGGGAACAGGATCTTCACAGGTAAAACCAAGGGGCGTGGCTAGAAGCCCATAAAACATGAAATATTGTATTTTTTGAAGAATGAAGAATGCAGTATTTATTGGCTCGTATGCTTACGAGTACATTGTATTTGAATAATATAATGCGGTACGTTGTGAGGGAGTCAGGGAGGAACATCGGAGGAACCGGTCCGCGCTTCACTGGCCGGCCTGATTGAATGCAAGGACGTACAGACAGCAAATAATACGCTATACTTCTCTCGTAAGCAGTGATTCCTACTCGTTCAACAGCGATAGTACCTGGGCGACCGAGCTATACATAATAATTTTCACAAAAAAAAAATTACATGAAAAGAGAAAGGCGGCCGGTTGGTTTCGATCCGGACCTACCATATTATAACCGCCCATCTCACCGACTGAGCTGATATATATATTGTCGCGCGACATCGCGAAATTTACCGTAACATTCTAATCTTTATGTAACCGATTTTCATTGTCTAAAAACGCGCATAAAACGGCGTTTTGTTTAAATAAAACCTGGCTAGATCGATTTATCGTCCCCGAAACCCCCTGTGTACATCATTTCATGACAATCGTTCGAGCCGTTTCCGAGATTCAGATTCTATATATATATATACTTACAAGGATTGCTCGTTTAAAGGTATAAGATAAGATATAGATAAACAGTGATTCTTTATAGCGATCCGCCCTGGCTTCGCACGGGTGCAATGCTGATACGAATAAAAATGGTTATTGTGGGTTATCCCTAAGACAGACATATACCATTATTGACTTTTTTGTAGGCCTTTTTTACCTACCTGCCGTACCTACATTATTTTGGTCCATCTCGTAGGATCCAGCTAGCGCTTGCAAAGTAAGCACAATACAATGTATTTATGTGCGACATTACATTACAAACCTTTAAAATTATTAGTGTTTCTCAACTGTTGTGTGCACATATTATACATATAAACCTTCCTCTTGAATCACGCTACATTTAAAAAACTCACATCTAAATCTGTTTGGTAGTTTTACAGTTTTTTTTTTAATAAAGAGTGACGTGACGATCAGGACATGTGCCTGATGGTAAGCAACATGCCTGACACAACAGCACAGTGACACGCAGCTATTGGAACATGAAGAGTCCAAATCATTACCTAGCATTGCACTGCGCTCGTCACCCAGAGATCTAAGATCTAAGCATACATAGGGATATAGGGACAGAGAAAGCGACTTTGTTTTATACTGTGTAGTAACGATAATGATAGTAGGTCCTTAGGCAGTGATGGTATGTCCTTGTGCAAAAAACTACATTAACAAAACTAAAAGCCTATGACTAACGTAAGCAGTATACGAGCAACACAAGAATGGTAGCCATGTAAAGTATCTATCTTCTAGGATTAAGTCTGACCGCCGCGGCCGCCGTATTTTGCGGTCCCTACTAACGGTCACTCCGGCTATATTCCTCGTTTCAAGGGATTTGTATGGCGACGCGAGCTTTGGCTCTGCAAATGGAAGCCTTATGGGACAATCTGACTATTTGTGACCGGATTCTAGGACATTTTTTAGGCTTTTAGGGTTATTTGAATTTTTTTAGGAAAGCTTTGTTTGCAGATTGACTGATAGAAAATGTATGGTGATTTATAAATTTAAATGTATTTATCAATCTTTGTTGTGTGAATGAATTTGTGTTTTATAAAGATTTTAAATTGAAGATAATTCACCGGAATAGCCAACTGTGGGATAACAGATGACACGTCATGTCCTCAAAATATTATGTTTTTCTTGGATCGCGCCGATTTTCTTACCATGTTTTTCTTCAACATTAAAACTAATGTTAACGAAGACCTTGTATCACTTGGGACAGTACCAGAGGCACAAATGAGAGTCAAACCTTATCCTGATGATCCCAGAACCTTAACAAATACTATGAATTTAACCACTGATGACAAATAGCTATAAAAGTGCAGAGTGGGAGAATAGTTAGACACAGAAGTTAAATGTAATTACATACATATACACAGATACACAGACGCTTACCTCGCGCCTGGCACGCATACACAACCACACTCTCTCACACAAAAATAAATGTTGAAATGTTGAAATCCGTTTATTTCCTTTGACCGCTTGGCACTACTGGTAGAGGGATAGTAAATTTTAAATAAATTTGGGAGAGTAGAGGGATGGGAAATTTTATTTTCCTATGGCACTACTGCTTATTGGCTGATTAAACGTGGAATCTCGTAATACACTAGATTATAAGCAGCCTACTACATGTTCCCACTGCCACACCCCGGACACTCCACTAAAATTCCATACAAACGCCGCTGTGGAGCTACCTACTCTTCACACAACTACGCAGATGTCGTTCGTACACACGCGTGAATGTGTGCGTTAGAGCTAGGGCTACTGAATTGTTTTATTGAATAGTCGTGAGTTCACCTGGTGACGTAGTCTATAAACTTGCTATAATGTCGAGTTACGTTATGAATAGAATGAAGCCAAATTATACTATTCTAATTAAAAAGGTATTTGCACAGATTTCTAAATTGTCATCTACCAATCCACCACACTGGCGCAGTGTGGGTTGGTGGATGACAAATAACCTCAAAATGTACCTGTACCTAGAACAGGTACATGTAGGTTTCCTCATAGGTACATGTAAGTTTCCTCACGATGTTTTCCTTTCCCGTTTTAAGCTAGTGACGTTATTCAAAAAGACAGTGGTGCGTGTGGGATTTCACCCAGGGTCTCCGGATCGGCAGTTACCGTTCTCCTTCTAGACCAGCCGTAATTTTTTTTAAAATAAAAAGTGACGAGGCGAGCAGAACATGTGCCTGATGGTAAACAACATGCCTGCCACATAACAGCACAGTGACACGCAGCTTTTGGAACAAGAAGAGTCCAAATCTTTACCTAGCACTGCACTGCGCTCGTCACACAGAGATCTTAGATGTTATTTTTCTAAGCCCTGTAATTTCTCTGGAAACATTGCCCTTCAAACCGGAACACAGTAATGTTTGCACATTACTGCTTGGCGGTAGAATAACTGGCAAAGGTGTGGTACTTCCCCAGGCGGACTCTGCCAAGAGTCCTACCACTTTCACACTTAAATTAGAAACTTAACTTTAAAAACATACTACGATACTTGTTTCGTAAATTTACCGTTTGAAAGAAATAAATGTTTTTCTGTTGCTGATTTGTACACTTCTTGTGCAAAATGTAATATTCTAAAACACAAATGTATATTCATATAGCTAAAAAATGCATTATCATCTTTATAGTCTCATAATTCCATCAAATTTCAAAGTTTCTCGTATTTTAATGTTCCGAAGCGACTATCATCGAACTGAGATTCAAGTTATAACACCGTTTTATTGAATAGTAAACTTAACGGCTCTTTAGAACGGGTTAAAATGTGAATTTTTCCTACAAAACAGATAAAAGTATAAATTTTTAATAGTCAGTGAATATTTTAAGATGAGGGTGGTGCGAAGGGGGTAGAAACCACACTTACACTTGCTCTGGGATTAGACGTACCCCCGTTCGACCCCTCCAGGGGTGCAGGGACGATGTCCTAGGTCTCTGCTTTACGAGGTTCCACTGTAATTGCATGTTACTCCGTTCGGTTACTATCCAATATGTGGCAGACTTGAATGATTAAATACGCTAGCACTGGCTCTCGCCTGCGATTTCGATCGCAATATTGTAGACAAAATATATTTTTGCATTCAGTAGTACACTTCTCAAGTCAACATCCTTCTAATGTAATGAATGCAAAGTATGATGTTTGTTGCTCAATCACGTCGAAAGCCCGAACGGATCGGGTAGAAATTCGGAACACGGTCCAGTCTGAACACAAAGTCTGAGAACACGTTTTTTATATTTTAAACGTGGCTTATTATATCCTAGGCCGTGATATTGCTCTATCACTAGCTAATTGACGTCAAACATAAATCTATCTTATAAAAAAACTCTTCTATCTTGTAGATATCTCGGCGTGTGCTAACTTCGACTACACCGTCGCTAACCAACAAGCAAGTTGGCGGTCAAACACGGACCTACACGCGACAAAGAATAACAAAACTGTCTTTTTCAGATACGACAATCTCGAGTCTCGGCTGTGGGAAAATAAAGTTGAAGCTGAAACAAAAGTTTATTATTTCCTTCTATTAATGTTAAAACTGCAAAAGTTTCTGTTAATATCTCGTAGATGGAGTTTTGTACGTATTTTACTTTTATGTGCAAAGAGTACTAAATAGATTAGACAATAAGTATATATATATATATATTTTAACTAGAATGGGTTCGCACTTGACCACCATCTCGCCTGATGTTAAGCGATGATGCGATCTACGATGGAGCGTGCTTACCTAGAAGAAACCGATTCACTCTCGATTTGAAGACACCAAGATTGTAACCATCGGGGAAAACCCACTCAGGCAACGCATTCCACAACCTAGACTTTCTTATCACAAACGTGGAGTCAAATCTCTTCGTTCGTGTTTTTGGAACATCAACCATGAAACGATCTCGCCCTTTTGTGGAACGAGAAGTCCAATAGAAGAAAGGGCAAGGTGGAATTAAATCATGCAGATCAGTTGCACACTCTCCGAAGTGTATCCGATAAAATACCGATAAGCTAGCGATTTTGCGGCGATGATCAAGACTTTGAAGTCTTTTACGCACAAGAGTGTCATTGCCTATGAGTCTTTTGGCACGTCTCTTGATCGATTCCAGGGCCCCCAGCTGATACTTAGCCGATCCATCCCAAAAGTGCGAACAGTACTCCATAGCAACTGTTCAGAATTTAAGTATCTTCGCACTTTTGTGAGGACACCAAGTTTTTTGCGGCTAATTTAGCCTTAGACTCAATAAAATTTTCTCCGAAAATCAAAAAGCCGACTGTAATTTAAAATTAAAATTCGATTCTCGACTAAATTTTACAAACACCTATGATTACGTCACGGCATTCGGATAAATTAAAGAACATTTTAGATTTTTGTTGATATTTCAAAAACTGTCACACTGATATCTATAAAATTGATATGGGACCCAATTTATGAAAAAAAAAAAAATATTATAAAAATAAATCTTAATATATATAAATCTCGTGTCACAATGTTTGTTCTCCTCCTAAACCACTGAACCGATTTCAATAAAACTCACACACCATGTGCAGTTTGATCCAACTTGAAAGATAGGATAGTTTTTATTCCGATTATTTGTCTTTTTATGACAATATCCGAGCAAAGCCGGAACGGGCCACTAGTATATATTTATATTTTATAAAAAAATTGAGAACATACTCCTTTTTTGAGTCGACAAAGATTTTGGTACAGCCATAGATTATTTTACAGTTTTTTATAGCACATAGACCAATTATTTTTGTTTCAGAAAAAAAACCGTATTCAAGAACTATGCGAGTGAGACCGTTAGCTGCTACTAGTTGCCTGTAGTACCCTGGCCAGCCTACACTCAAGTAGGCTGGCCAGTTGGCTTAGTTGGTAGTAAGTCTTCCTGCAAAGCCGTGGGTCGTGGGTCCGATCCCCACCTACATCCACTTTTCTATACACGCCAACACAAAAACTAACTCTCTAAATCTTTGTGAGTGTAATATAATAAACTACGTTTAGCTCTTGTAATGTTGATCCCTGGGGTTAGGTTTCCTTTGTCTGCTTAGACACGCATTTATGTCAATTAGTTTAATCCACTATACCCACACGGACACCAATAGATACATTTAAATATACATTTGTGCTAATACATTTTATGTTATAAGCTACGTGTGTAACAAAAATATTTATGCAAAAAAATACATATTGTGCAAATTATGTGGTAGAATTCAGATTTACCGGGGTCATCATCATCATCATCAGCCGCAAGACGTCCACTGCTGAACATAGGCCTCCCCCCTAGATTTCCACAACGAACGGTCCTGCGCAACCTGCAACCAGCGGTTTCCAGGGACCTTTGTGAGGTCATCTGTCCAGCTAGTGGGAGGCCGTCCAACATTGCGTCTTACCGGGATCAGCACACATTAAATCACCGACACTGATTCTACTCCACTTCTGCACCTGGATGTTTACGTATAATTTGTGTATGATCAGTATGTATGTAAATTTTCCTGTCCCGCGATGATAGCCTACGTGTTATTTCAGACTATTATCAAACTATCAAACTGTGTTCAAAATTTCAATCTTATCTGTTCAAGTAATGCAAGTCATCAAGCAACAAATATTATAAGAAACTTTCGCATTTATAATATGAGTTGAATAATTCGATTTGTAAACATTTCATTTAAAAATTACAAATGTCGGTCAGGCACAATTTAGGTTTCAGCTGCTTTTGGCGGCCGAAATCTGCAAAAACCATTTGTGCTTACAATGTTTTGTTATTGTTTTATGATTATGACATTAATTTACCGTCAGTTTGAAAGCTCTGAAGTCGATTAGAAGTGAAACCGGTGTGCAGTCCGTATAATGAGCGAGAGACATCATATATTTTAGCGATACACTTATGCCAAGTATAACCAAGTAACTCGATAAAATTAAGTCTTATCCCATAAGTTCCAACTTAACATAAAGTTTTAGTATTTTGGCACTCCTTCATACTTTTCCAAGAGATAGAGTGTCATAAAACCAAACTGCTTCAACACAGTTAGTTCCAAAGTTTTAACATATTAATTCTTCTTAATGATCGCATCCAATATCTTCAACGAAAATTATGTCTTATATTAAAAATTTTATGACATAAAATAGTGAAAAATGGATACGTGCTGGTAAGCAACATCGCTGTTTATAGCTACGCCAATTTCAAGTTACTGCACTGCGCTCGATGCTGCATATTGATTTAACAGTAAATATTACGTAAAAAGCCTCAATCATGCCCATAAACCATAAAAGAAAGCTTCACTTTCTGGAGCAATGTGCATTCTCGACCTTTACGATCAAATGACAACTTATCATTGAAACCGCCCCCTGCACGTTCTGAAACTTTTTACGGCAAATCTTTTGCGTTCCAGGCTGTCATACTATGGAATGCCTTACCCGTGCCCGTCAGACACGCTCCAACACTGCCTGTTTTTCAGAAACAAGTCAAGGAATTCTATCTGTCACTGCTGACATGACACTGAAATTAATTATTCTTATCAAATATTCGTTTTGTTTTTGTTGTTATTTTATTTATTTAAGTATGTATATTATTTATGTTTTGTATTTATTAGTGTATTATTGAACTAAGTATTCCAAGTATTAGAATGTATGATTATTAATATGTAAGTTTATAAAATACCTTAAGTCACACTGTACCCTAACCCCGTCTAACTCTATTTCATCTTTTTCTCCAACCTTCGGTTGCCTGGAAGAGATCGCTTTTAGCGATAAGGTCGCCACTTGTTTCACTAGCTTTAAGGATATATCGTTTTGTATATTGTTTTTCGTATTGTGGACAATAAAGAGTATCTATCTATCATGCCCGAGCGACACGAGGCTAGTTATTCAAGCTAAGCGCGCGAAGATAGCCTTTAATGACTTGGTATATACGGAACGTATCGGCGCGCGTGTCTGCGAGCCGCGCTGGGTGCGCTTGCGCGTTCACACTGTATGACGCATCTTGTGCCGAGCTCCTGCTGCCACCTGTGGATGTCGCTCGGCCGTTGCGACTACTAACTACCCTCACTACTAACTAAGATTAAAACGAATCCGAAAACAAGTAAATAAATTTACGTACCTATTGGTAAATATGTATAAATCTAATATATAAAATTCTCGTGTCACAGTTTTCGTTGCCATACTCCTCCGAAACGGCTTGACCGATTTTGATGAAATTTTTTGTGCTTATCCGGTATCTATGAGAATCGGCCAACATCTATTTTTCATCCCCCTGAATGTTAGGGGTAGTCCACCCCTAAATTTTATTTATTATTTTTAAGACAAAATTTTTAATTTCAATTTTTTTATGATACAACATACAAAAATACATACAATCCTCAATTTTCACTTTTCTACGATTAGCCCTTATTTTTTAATAGCCATTTTAGTAATTTAATCATTTTTCATCCCCGTTAACTGACCAATCGTCATTTAATTAGTTATCCCCGCCAGTTGTCTACAGGTGTCACTTCTGACCCAGTAAACAGCACGATAATTTGGGGGATCAAAAGTAGCCTATAGCATATTTATAGTTTGAACACGGCCACAAAGTAGCCTATAGCATATTTATGGTTTAATCTCGGGAACTACTGGACCGATTTAAAAAAATCATTCACCGTTCTTTAATATGTACGTAATCCTTGAATGCTGTAGGTTATATATACGTACCACGGGCGAAGCCGGGGCGGGCCGCTAGTCTAATATATAAAATTCTCGTGTCACAGTTTTCGTTGCCATACTCCTCCGAAACGGCTTGACCGATTTTGATGAAATTTTTTTGTGCTTATCCGATATCTATGAGAATCGGCCAACATCTATTTTTCATCCCCCTAAATGTTAGGGGTAGTCCACCCCTAAATTTTTTATTTTATTTTTTAGACAAAAATTTTTATTTCTATTTTTTTATGATACAACATACAAAAATACATCCAATCCTCAATTTTCACTCTTCTACGATCAACCCTTATTTTATTAGGAAATTATTTATAAGTATGGCAAAACAACGTTTGCCGGGTCAGCTAGTGTTTATTATAAAAAGCAGTTTTAAGTGTAACGCCGCTTCGATGCTTACATGTTGTAATTTATTTGTGATTCTGAATATTTTGTTATGATTTCTGTTATGCCAAAAACAATGCAATGTACAATAATTAAGTTTTAATAAGCGCATATAATTAATTAGCTTGTAGAACGTATATATATTCATTTATGTCACTTCTAGGATAATAATTCACACTAGAAATGTTCAACTTATATTAATTATGATTAATAAAGATATATTATTCAAGCTAAGGTAGCAAGCTAGTGTTAGTAAGCTAGCAAACTAGCTTCGTGTAGACAGAACTGGCGTTGCGTGGCGTTGACTACACGGTGCTAGGAGTGATAGCTTGCTAGCTTGCTATCTTACCTTGAAAAACTAGCCTCGTGTCGCTCGGGCGTCGGGGGGTTAGATACTAGGATGTTCGGTGTTGTGGATGTTAAATTATAAACAATCTTTAGCAAAATAATTCTCTGACTATAAAACGCGAGAATGCCGCCAGTCTGATGGACACTTGAGTGGACCTTTGACGATCCCGGAACCAAAGTTAAAGAATTCGCAATAGAATATGTCCACTTATTATTTGTTGTTGTGTATGTGAATGTTGAATATTAGACAAGCTAATGTTATGAATGCGAAAATTTCGATGTTTGTTGGTCAGAAAGTCAGAGCAGATCTGGTTGAAATTTAGAACACAGTAACATTACAGTCTGAAAAAACACATACATTACTTTTTATCATAGAAAAAGAACGAGAAAAACCGCGGGGCACTGGTAGTGCGCACTAAATACAAATTAAAGAAATACACGCACGTAAAGTAACGAAATACCATACTTTAAATCAGTTTGCATGAATTTTACAACAACACACGATGAATATTTTAATCTAGACACGCGGTAAAATATCAAGCCAAGTTCAAAAAACAGAACTGACGAGCAGCACTGTCTTACTTTACATCGCAATGTAGATGTATTTTAATTCGAACTATTTGGAACCACTTTTGACGACCTCAAAACTCAAAGACAAATAGATGATATATTATAATACTAAAATATTTATAAATACATACTTATTATATAAAGACTGACCTAGTAGCTTAGTTGGTAGTAGCTCTGCCTGCGAAGCCGAGGGTCGTGGGTTCGATCCTCAGCCAGTACTTTCACATCAATATTCTGATCGTCTCGTTACTCCATGTTAAAAAATCAAAGCCTCAATTTTGATTACCTATATTTACATCTCGTCAACAAAACGCCATATTACCAAATATCTTATGCTTGATTAAGAAAAGGCTTTCAAGAGGAAAATCTCCACATTCGTTGATTGATACCGCTGTATCTCCGGTTTATGTTTATATATTGCGATATAAAGTAAGACAGTGGATGTTGGCTGAGCTCCAAGTACTTGGTACAGACGTATTCTGTCTCTGTCGTAAAGATTTTATCAATTAAGATTAGATGCTCATGGTTGAAAGTCGAAGGTTTTTGGGGAAACTTTTGTTCTTTATAAAAGGATATCGAGTGGTGGGTAATGCAGAGTTTTTATGAAGCCAGTGAATATAACAAGAGCAAAATTTCTACGGGGTTTTTTAGTAGACTGACGAGACAAGCAGGACTTGTGCCTGATGGTAAGCAACATCCCTGCTCATAACAGCACAGTTTCACAGTGACACGCAGCTATTGAAACCTAATTCAATTTTGTAGTGGTAGGGCTCCTAGCAGAGTCCGCCTGGGGAAGTACCACACCTTTGCCAGTTACTCTACCGCCAAACAGTAATGTGAAAACATTACTGTGTTCCGGTTTGAAGGGCAATGTTTCCAGAGAAATTACAGGGCTTACAGATATAACATCTTAAATATCTGGGTGATGAACGCAGTGCAGTGCTAGGTAATGATTTGGACTATTCATGTTCTTATAGCTGCGTGTCACTGTGCTGTTATGTGGCAGGCATGTTGCTTACCATCAGGAACATGTCCTGCTCGTCTCGTTACTTCTTATTTTAAAAAAACCAAATCCTTACCTACCACTATACTGTGCTCGTCTTTTAGAGATACAAGGTAATTTATTTCTATGCCCCGTAATTCCTCTGGAAATATTGGCATTTAAACAGAATCACAATGATGTTTGCAAATTACTGCTTGGCGATAGAATAACAATCAGAGTTGTAGTACTTCCCCGGGAGTCCTACTATTACAAAGAACCATGATTTTCCATTTATCCTTTTGAAAAAAAAGTGTCGTATCTAAAAACAAAAGTTTCCAAACATCTACCTATCCCTACATGTTTCAGCGATGCGTAGTTGGAGAGTCCAAGCACACCACATATTTGGACTCTTCAAGTGCCAACAGCTGCGTGACGCTATGACAATGGGCAGTTAAGGACAATCGTGTGGTTTACCATCAGGCACATGTCCTACTGGTCTCGTCACTTTATACTTCAAAATCTGTTTTTGTATACTTAAAATTAATGTGTATGTGTTTTTATTTATTTAAAGCTGTAACAAGTTCCAAACGCGAGCAATCACGGAGTGTAATTGTCTATGGATTGCTCCGACGGCTCATTAATGGCTCAACTCTGCACATTTTCTATCGGAGCGTCGCTGATTGAATCGGCGTCTTCTAGGGATGGGGTCAAACAAGCCAGGCTTATATGCGGTCAAATAAAAATTACAGAACAGAATTTCACTGTTTTTATAGTAATAAGTCAAAATAAATAAATAAATTTAATAATAAAAATTAATTTAATATGTTAAAAATAAGTTAAAAACAACTAAAACAATCACCTTTTTTAGGGTTCCGTAGCCAAATGGCAAAATACGGGACCCTTATAGATTCGGCATGTCTGTCTGTCTGCCCATCCGTATCTCACAGCCACTTTTCTCCGAAACTATGAAAGCTATACTATTGAAACTTGATAAGTAGATGTAATCTGTGAACTGCATTAAGATTTTGATACAAAAAATAGAAAAAACCAAAAAAAATTAGGGGTGTCCCATACATAGAACTGAAACTCAAATTTTTTTTTTATCAATAGGTACCATACGTGTGGGGTATCTATGGATTGGTCATCAAAAATAATTTTGAGATTTATAACATTTTTTTTTCTAAACTGATTAGTTTGATTAGTCCAAAGTGGTAAAAAGTGTGTAACTTCTAAAATAAGAGAATGACAAAAATAAAAAAGTGTATGATGTAGGTACGTTACCATGTAAACTATCAACAAAAATTGGTTTGAATGATATCCAGTAAGCACAAGACGTTGGCGTAATAATTGTGCTCACCAAACATTTCACACTAACACAGCACAACGGGATAGAAGCCAGAAACTAATAGACGATGAATCAGACGACATATATGATACAACCGATTAAAAGTTAAAAATGAAAAAAGAAGAAGAAGACTTCATCAGCTGACTATTATTATTATTGTATAAATTCAGACCAATGGAAACGTTGTTGCCAGACATATTGCATGCCTCTAGAAGAAGAGGCCAGTTTGTATGGGTCAATTATTTAAATGTTTTGTATCACCTTATCTTACCTGCAAACAGCAATAAAGATTTTTGTATTTGTATTTGTGGTAGTTTTATTTTAATACGTCATAAATTGACTATTGTTAAAACACTGATTAAAGTAACAACGAAGTACAAGAACTTTTGTATTATGTTACTTGTTGCTACCTTCATGGGCGAGCCTCACTAGCACTTGACCACTTTTATTTCAAATTATTCAACTAAACTAAGAAAATAAAAATGTATTAAGGATAGTGTGATTAACATAATATGATATTACATTTGTCGATGGAAATGATACGAAGTCTGTAAATTTCAAGACTGGATAATAAACTAGAGCATTCCTATTCTATTCGTACCGTTAGTTATTCTCCGCCGACGTCGCCGCCGTCGCGTAGGTAACCGTAATTAATTCACTCTGAAGACATTCGCGAGCTCCCGGCGCTGATTTAACTTCGTTCGTGGAAACTTGACAGTGTATCACATGTTGCATTATTTTGGTTATGAATAAGCAGCCCACTAAAATGTTCCCACTAGAAATTGAGGCCTTTTCTCGAAATGAGAGAGTCAAGGCCATACTCCACCACGCTACCATTGTGTGGATTGACGGATGGCGTATGACTTCGAGAAGTTTTTTGAAGGGGGTCGGTTTTCTCACGATGTTTTTCTTCACCCATTTTTAATTTCGAAAAGACAGCGGTGCGCGTAGTATTCGAACTGAAAAGTTTACATTTATGTGAGTTTTTAAAAAATAAATACACGGGTAACTCACGTTTTATATAGTCAGTCCAGTCCGACTCAAGTTTCGATAGCGTCCGGCGATCGTTTTCAAGGAGAATGCACGCGCGTGTTCGCAGCTCGTTTAGCACAGTGCTAAACGAGCAAAACAGTGCCAAACGAGGTCTGGACTGGCTATATCAAACGTGAGTTACCCGTGCATTTACTTAAAATATGTAATAACCACGTTAGTTTTCATAATAATCAAAATATATGAAACTTGTTGCAATTTGAAGGATAGGATATTTTTATTATTTTTATTGGTTTTACCTCAACCGGGCATTGCAATTGAAGTGTCATTTTGGAGCAAAGCGTTTCATTTCACAGTCAAATAGGTGTTTGGTTTTCTTCCTCGAAGGTTCTTAGCTCATCGGTTAAAAACTCGGATAGAGTATAATAGGCTTTTGACAATAACAGATCTCTCAAGGCCTGACAAACCTACGCTCCTCTTCAGTTGCCTTAAGTTTAATGGAAAGTTTATTATAAATGTTTGTAACCATCGCATGCAGACCGGTACTATGTAAAGTTAGTTTTGATGTTGGTACGTTTAAGTTGTATTTGTATAATGTCCTAATCGGGTAGCGCCAGTTGTCTGCTATTTTACCAAATAAATTTGAATATTTTTTAACAAATTTGCAGTTTTCCAATGTATAAAGTGATGTCAAAGTTAAAATTTTGTAGTCAATGAAATAGGGTTTATGAAAATGTGGTTTACTTATATCGGGGAATTTAACGTTGGCGAGGATACGCACGCATTTCTTTTGTAGGATGAAGAGGTCGGCGGCATCAACACTTCCACCCCAAAGTAGGATCCCGTAGGTCAGCCTGGAGTAAGCGTACGCGTAGTAGGCCGATAAGGATGTGTCGAAGTCGGTGCTTCGTCGTAGCTCTCTTAGGGCGTAAATGAAGCTGGATAATTTTGATTTTAGCTTCATTACGTGCGACTTCCAATTTACGTGTGTCAATGTCTATGCCTAGTAGCGTAGCTGCGTCAACAAATTCTACATTATTATTAATCAATATATATAAATCTCCTGTCACGATGTTTGTCCGCGATGGACTCCTAAACTATTTAGTCCATTTCTATCAAATTTGGACGATGTGTGTAGATTGATCCAACTTAAAAGATATGATAGTTTTTATTTCGATTAATGGGCTTTACGTGACAATATCCGAGCGAAGCCGGAACGGGCCGCTAGTATATGTATATGAAATCAATGTCAAGAGGGATTTTTTGTGGGGGTCTAAATTGCATGATTTTGATCTTGGTAAAATTGAATTCTAGGTAATGGTCAGTCATCCAGTTAGTAGTTTGGTCAAGTAGTTCCCGAAGTTTGTCATATAAATTTGAATTATTATGATGTCGCGATAGAAATGTCGTCCGCGAACATTATACAAGGGTTGTCTATTTTATTTAGGAGGTCATTAACGTAGATTAAAAAAAAATGCATCCAATTACACTGCCTTGAGGAATTCAGCTATTAATTTGTATTGGAGCCGATCTAGACACATCTATAATTCCTGTTGAAATATTGTAGTTTTCAATTTCTGCGAATTGTTCCCGCCCGCTTAGATAGGAGCGGAACCAGTCGTGTGCTACTCCGCGAATGCCCACACCATTTAACTTTTCCAGAAGTATGTCATGTTGGATTATGTAGTCCTACTCATAATGATTAGATGTTTGTTGCTCACATGCGTCGTAACGTATAAACCGATCGGACTGAAATATTCAACACGGTAAGACAATAGTTTAGAAGAACACATAGTTGTATCCCGGTAAAACAACGGGAACAGTGCGGGTAAAACCACAGCGCGCTGTTAGTATTTTATAAATTTCTTAGTAAAAGGTCACATTTGCTGAGAAATTATGTATCGAAGTTATAAATGGGTCGCACTCCGCCAATATTTCAGCGCCGATGAATAATCGCTTGGAAACAAGTCGCCCGCGATATGTTCGTGAACTTCGCGGCGACGGGGCTTTTAAACCTGCGTCGCTGCGAACCAAATAAATTATCGAACTTCACTTTTATGTGTGAGGACGCACTGACATTAGCGCTACTAGTGTATATGTGTGCGTGTCAGCTTATCAGATATAACCTGACAATGCACACGTGCAAATGTGGCCGACTCTAGTGGCGTAGTTTTTGTTTTAGCAAGATTATGTCCGACTTTTTTAAACGTCCATGATTCCCACGTTTCTTCCAAACGGCTGGATGGATTTTGATAGTTAGGATATCGTTAGATACGTCTCAATGCTCCAAGTGTTTTAGGTAGTATTTTGTATTACATAATGTTTTTTTATCAATTAAATATATTTTTTTGCAGTGGAGTTTTTTAAATGAAAGTTATTATAACATACTAACTGCACCCTGAGCGTTGAATCGTCGAAAATTGATCGAACCAACACAGAAACCTTGTTTTGCTCATGTACTATAATACAACTTTGCAAAAGATCATAACATGATCAAATGCATAGTTACACTCCGCGAGGTATAAGCTGAGCTTTGCATTAGTGTGAGTGATCACCAATCAGGCAGGAGCTTGAAACTTTGTCCGCGAGGTATAAGCTGAGCTTTGCATTAGTGTGAGTGATCACCAATCAGACAGGAGCGCGGCGAGACAGAATGTAGTTGTCATATAAAAGCTATTAATCAGAATTAAAACTATCCTATCTTTCAAGTCAGATCAAACACAGACTGTGTAAGTAGATATGTTTGAACGCGTTAATCTCAGGAACTATGAATTCTATCACCGTTGGATATGTATGTAATCCTTTAGTGATAGATTTTGTACCTCGGGTGTAGCCGGGACGGACTACTAGTGAAGATATAAAAATAAGCAAGACTGTCAAACCCGCCAAGGTATTCATCAATTTTAAAACAAGCTTTTATTTAGATTTGTTTTAACTACGTGATAAGTTACTTCCAGCTTTCTAGCAGTTGGAACATTTAATGGATTGCTTTATGTATGAATATAGTAACTAAATTAAATAAATAAATATTGGCGGACAATTCACACACAACACCATATGACCCCAAACTAAGCAAAGCTTGTACTATGGCGGGCAAACAACTGATATAATACATATATAGTTTTAAATATATAAGTACCTATTATAAATTGTAATGGCATGGTAACTAAAACACAAAACTTGTGTTTTAGTTACCATGCCGTCAGAGTCAGAGTGCGTCAGATAGATTATTACACAGTACGAGTACCTAATATATTTTTTCTTTCGTGTCTCAAGCAAAAAATGACGAATATGTAGTGCTTAAAGTTTTGTGTGACGTCACGTTCACGTTTTTACGATGACGTGACGTCACAACTCTCCACTCAGAAAGTTTATTGATCTACATTACCTGTATCGACTTTTGCAAATTTGATAAGACAAAAAATACATGTCCCATATTTCATTATCTACTTGACGGACTTTTTAAAATGATATATATTGGATATATTGGACCAAGTCAGTATTGGTATTTATTGGACCCAGTCATGATCCTAATTAAAACAAATTCTTCTCAAAAAATATTAACGATTAAAATATCGTAATCGATTAACACTTTGTAATGAATCGATGGAAGTTTAAACCAACAAGTTACAACAAGTCCGCCGCGAGTTATCCTGCAGTTTATGTACTCGTACTCGCGAGAACTTTGTTAGGTCCGAAGTTCGGATTAAAAACTAATTTCTTACCGCATGCGAGAACAGAGCTTTTACTAGGAGCTATTATTAAGTTAATAACAATTGTTTGATGCTTGTTTTGAATCTGTTTTTATTTTTTTATGGTATAAAATGACGAAACGAGCAGTACCATATGCCTTATGGCAAGCAACAAACCTGCCCATAACAGTGACACACAGCTGATGGACCGTGAGGAGTCCAAACCATTACCTAGTACTACTACACTGCACTCATCACCTTTCTCTGGAAACATTGCCCTTCAAACCGGAACATATTAATGTTTTCACATTACTGCTTGACGGTATAATAACTGGCAAACATGTAGTAAGTACTTCTTGCAAATTCTTCATGCAAATCAAGATTATCATATTTGCCTAACATTTATATGTGATGATTTGGTCTACGATGGCGTATGCTTACCTAAAAAAACCGATTCACTCTAGATTTGAAGACACCAAGATTGTAACCATCGGGAAACCCCCTCTCATGCAATGCATTCCACAGTCTCACGTCAAGCTCATATCCTTTTTGTCCCGTCACTTCATATAGGTCAGGAAAAAGTTATAATCTGTTGAGCACAAGCGTACTATCTATAAAAAAAAACGTTTATTTGAGCAAATGCTTAAGATAAGATACATATTACAGATATTTAACATTAAGATAGTTCTTTATCAATGTACGGTATAAGTGTAAGTAGGTAGGTAGGACTAATTATCTCAGCAAAATCAATTGTACAATTAATGCGTGCCCTGTATCCCACACTAGGGTAGTCCTGTGTCGTGGGATACAGTGCCTCTCCTTCTACATAGAATGTAGATACATAATAACAAACTGAACTAGGCACATTTATCTTAAAATAAAATAGTTTTTTGTTAATACAGGAAGGTACACTCCGCGAGGCATAAGCTGAGCTTTGCATTTGCGTGAGTGTACATGGATAGTGTAGGTGTGACAACCGGCCTTAGGCGCGGCGCCATTCTGTCTCGCCGCGCTCCTGCCTGATTGGTGATCACTCACACTAATGCAAAGCTCAGCTTATACCTCGCGGAGTGCTCTTACTGACTAAAACAAATTAGGTTATGTGTGATAACTTTTAGATATAGTTGTAAATGTATTAGTCTGAACAGAAGCTAGTCCACATCCCAAACGAATCCAGGTCAAGTTCCGTCGTCAGCCGCTCGCGCTCGCCCGCGCTAGGAGCTATGACCCGCTTCTTTTGATGGAACTTTTCGCAAAAAATAGACGAATAACTCCTAAACAAAAGAAACTTTCCGGCCACGGTCAAGTAATTTATTATGGGGAGGGTTTTTGCCCGGCTTTGTCTGCGGTTCGCGCACATATTTTTTTATTCTTTTGAGGTGAACAATTATGAAGAATCCTGGGTGTTGGGGTTGAAGGTTGTTGCGTATTTTTTGAAGTTGTTTCTGTAGCGGTTCGTTGGAGATGAGATAGTGATTAAAATTAGATAGATAATAAATCGCCAAGAAGTCGAAATTCGAATGTAGAGCAAAGTCAAAGTCAAAGTTCTTTATTGATAAATGTACAATTTACACGTCAATTTTATAAAAAAAAAACAAAATAAGAGTATACAAAGAGTATACATTTTTAAAGTTTAAATTGAACTTTATATTGTACGATAATAGGTATCGTACAAATAAGTGTCAAAAATTAAAATATATGTACTTATTACAATTGTAATGAACAATGTCAATTTTGGCAATACGAGTATTACGAGAGTTAGTACTCGCAACAGTACTCATATTGCTTTCTATTCTTAATTTGATCACACACTTAGACAATAAAAATGATATTTATGAATGTGTGTTCCCGTCGAGACATATTATGTTGCTATCCAGGCTCTTTCCATTTACGGGTATTTGAAAAACTAGTTAGTTGTTTATTCTAACAGCAAAAAAACCCACGCGCACCACTGTCTTTTCGAAGTCATGTGCGTAATACCGCTAATTTAAAACGGTGCAAGAAATACCGTTTAAAAACCCGCACTGGGCCAGTGTGGTGGATTATGGCCTAGACCTTGCGAGAGAAGGCCCCGAGTCCCAGCAGTGAGAACATTTTTAGTGGGCTGTTGATGATGATATTATACATATATAAATAACTATAGTGCTGTTATAGACAGGAGTGTTGTGCACCATCAGGTCTATGTCCTAAATATACCCGGCGGTTATATTGGTATAGTTCCCTTTCTCATTATTTTCCCCAGGAGCCATTCCGACATGATTGAGCATCATACCAAACAATCCAATCAATCCAACGTCTACATTTTATATTAGTCATATTTTGTAAGATTTTATAATTAAGTGTCTTCGTTAAGTGACTTCAAGATAATAAAGCGATTTATTAATTTACGATTAGTCCTTGACCTTGTTTGATAAATAGCTCGAGACATGAAGATGAAAGGTTTTGCTGGAAAATACTTCATTTATTAACAGTGTTCAGCCTTGTACTGAAGATGTCGAGATTGTATCCTGAAAAGCGTCTCCTAAGAAGTATGAACAAGTGTTTACCTAATATTGCTTATATTTACACTTATATATTTGAACACCAATGTTATGTACACCAGCATTTTCTGGAAGCAAAACATTAAATAGGTCTGGCTCAGTTAGTTCGCAATAATTTTAGGCGTAGACATCGTATCCATTTATTTATTATTTTAAATTTATTACATACCTATAAACTCTGAGATATAAAGGCAGTAAACCATCGAGAAAAGCAACAGCCAGCAGTCACCCAACGCAATTAACAATCTACCTCTAGATATTCTTATTATTACAGAAGTTGTCGGTTTGGTTGGTTATGGTTCCCTAAAACACACTACTGCCACAGTTTATTAAATCATACAATCGTTCGACGAAGCCGTCTAGACTGGGCAATTGTGCGGGGTGAGACGCGGGAAGCGCGCTCCCGCATTGCCTACATTACAATGTTAGTATTGCAGGAGCACGTCTCAGGGCTGACGTCTTCCGTATGTTTTAATAATCCATTATTACTCTACAGCCAACCCAATTGTTCAATGGATCCCGACTGTTCAGTTGTTATGTTCCTCTACTACAATATGTTGCATTATCTGCAAAAGTATTAATTCAATACCATATTATTGAATTCTAGACCACCAGAAATCTAAGTGCTTGTTTTATGCTTTTCAGTTTTTATACTATGTAAGTACGTAGTTTGATTCACTTTCTATGCAGTCGGGTTTTTTAAATTTTATTTATTTTATTTTACGTGTGTTATCCAACAGCGCCGCCAATAGTGATACAATATGATGGTTTTTGTGTTTGGTAGATCATAATTCAGTGGTGGTCCCATTTTAATTTGATTACAACCGGTGTGGTAGTTTTTGAAATATTTTTTCATGTATTTAGACAATATAGTGATAGATTCTTATAAGAATTGGTTGAGCATCTGATATTATTTTTTAAATTCAAGTCGGTTTTAATTTTCTTGGAGAATTTAGATTATCTATTTTTCTGGGCTAAATGAGAGTAACAGTTGTTTGTATATAAAAATTACAAATTTACACAATAATGTTTGTAGATCTCTTTTGTATCTAATTTTGCAATTACACTTACTATTTTATATCAATAATACTAGCTGTACCCTGCCACGCTTCGCTGTGGCACATTGTGATGCAAAAATTAAATAAAAACAATCCTTGATGCCGATTATATATCATTGTAAAATTTCAGCTCGATCGGTGCAGAACTTTTTTGAGTTTTTGAAGCGTACACAAACCAACATTACATAACATTTTTATATATAGAGAAGATAGATTGTTCCAACTCCATTTCCTGCAATTACTTACTAGTCTTATAATCATAGCTAAAAGATTCATCTTGCCTATCACACAATGAAAATGATTATTACACGTCATTATTCCGAGCCTTCACAACGTCAGTACCACGCGGAAATGCTGTCAATACACCAAAAAATACAAAAGGAAATAATTTCCGCTTCCAATTCCCACTATAATACAACATAATGATAGAAAGATATCTGCCATGATACAGCGCTTGCAAAAAGATGAAATTAATACAATCCCGTTGTAAAGGAAAAACGTTCGTGCTGTTCCAAAATCATCTTTATTTTGATGGTTTTTTTGAGTTGATTTATGTTTGCAAGTAAAGAGAATAAATCCCAATGGATTTGAATAACAAAGGAGACAGTCCGCGTTGCTCTTTGATTCGAGGTAATGTCTGGTTCTGGGGCGTTCTGGAAAGTTGTGTTGACTGTACCTTTGTTACGAGGCTGGAGGTGTCCGAACTCTTGTGCTCAATTTTATTCAATTAAACTCTATGAATGAGACAATGAGGCGATTTTAGAAGACACAAAAATAGAACACTATTACACTATTACAATTTCTGAACCTATTTTTAAAATTTTCAATGTTGGCCGTCTAGAATGGCAGAATCAATCTATATGCGGTGCTTAAACCCTCTACACACGAGCCCTAATATCGAAAATACGTAAAACTAGTGGGGCGGACCCTACAACGCATCATAAATAATCAATCATATGGTGCGATGTAGGCTCCTCTCCACTACTTTTACGTAATTTCCTCTGATTTTAGGACTCGTGTGTGGACGCTTTTACACCTAGACGCATCGTTGGTTGTTCGCCCACAAAATGAATCCAAACCAGTGAGAGACAAGAAAAGAGGGCAACAAGTATTAGGACTCTCTGCAAAGTTCATCTGAGGAAGTATCTTTACCAGTTATTCTACCGCCCAGCAGTCATATGCATCACTGTTCACTACGTTGTTTGAAGGGCAATGTTTCCATGTTAAATTACAGGGAATAGAGTTAAGTTATCAAAATATCTTTGGATGATAAGTGTAGTGTAGTCCGAGGTAATGATTTGGACTCTTCATGTTAAAATAGCTGCGTGAAACTGTGTTGTATGCAGGCGTGGTGCTTACTATTAGGCACATGTTCTGTTTGACATGACTTCCTAAAAAAAACTGATTTTCATTCTTATGATCAGACAACAAAGATAATATGAAAATTTCTTGTTTTAATTTAAGGTTTTTATCGAATGAGCTGATTGAGACTTGTTTTGATAAACGACGTTGGTGGCAGTTGAACTTGATTCTCGTATTACATCACGACATTTAAGATTTTTTTTTAAAGAAGTTGGTAAGAAATTGGTAGCGCTAATCTATCCTGAGAAACGATTAACACCTAGGTATTACGTGGTTTTGGATTAGGTATATTTTGAATCCATCTCAATGCTTATTTCAGCAAGAAATATTTGTTTAAAGATATAAAAAACCGTCACATTTTTATTTATTTCGTTTAATGATCTCAAGATACTTAACATCGTCTAAAAAAATGTAATATTAAAAAAGTCTCTTAGCTAAGAAATTGCCGTCAAAATATTTTTAAAGATTACCATCCTTACTTCTTGTTGACAAGGGTCAATCCTCAATGTAGAGGCTACGCATGTACCGACCCGACAATTTTAATCTGAAGCTGGCAATATTTTGGAACTAAATATTTTTTATTAAATTAGTTTGTGTTTTTTGGAATCGGGCAGAGCCTTTATTATTAAACCTAAAATACAATGGTATATGCTTCGCAAACACAACTCTCAGATTAGATTGATTAAAATTGTATTGGTTTTAATAAATCGTTTGTAAGATAAATAATTAGTATTAATCAATCAGTAGAATGTAATGTCCACAATATCTACTTAAATAACAAAAATGGCATGTTCCACAAAAAGTAAATTTCATTTTTACCTTAAGTACGTATTACTGAACCTCAAATATCTCTCAAATCGAAATATCTAAATGCACTGTTTTTAGGTTACGCTGTGAGATTATATCCAGTAAATATTAAAAAAAATCCCTACATTTTGCGAAGGTCCTCCTGGATTTCAAATTTGTCGTAATGTAGATATACCATAATGATAGTAATACAATTTAAGGAGTTGTATTAAATATGTAATCCGCCATTTTGAAGAGCTTTCACCTTGGACCGATTTACATCAAACATAATAATGAAAATTCCCGAATTAATCACATTTCAACCGAAAAAATCAAAATGGGTTCATCCGTTTGGGAGCTACAATACCAGGACACACAGACAGATACGTCAAATTTATAACGTTTAGTTTTTTGAGTTGGAGGTTAGATAAACATCGAAAGTATCGCTGTGAAAAAAATTTCGGTGTTGTTTTCAATCAATATAACAGATAGATCAATCACGTCACTGCTCTTTATAAAAAATGTCTTATTTATTATTATTATTTGAACCCTATACTGTCATAATGCCGGGCAAAGGCCTTCTTACCCTCCCTCCATTTCCTTTCTGTCTTGTGTTAATGTATTCCAGTCCAAGTCCCAAAAATGTCCTAATGACCAAAACATTTTCTTGAAGGTATGATGACAAGGTCTACTTTTGTGCCCAAATGGTTTTTTAATTTGTGTTTTTATGTTTATGTGTTAAATCAATTTTCGTATAGTAATGTTTGTTGTGGTATAGTCCGTTTTGTATGATATTATATATACTCGTAATAGCAGTGCACCGATGTACATAATTTTTCGGGAAAAAATAATGTGTCATTTCAGACTACAATATAATCTGATGGTGTTTCAAATTTCAACCCAATTTGTTTAGCTGTTTCGACATAATTGAGCAACAAAGATCATTAGAATTAGTGGAATTCAGGTATGTTAGTCTAATAACCGTATATTTTTCTGTAATTTTTAAATTTATATATAATCGCTGTCGATTGTAGTAAGAAAATTCGTTAGTGTCTACACAATTGAAGTTTAAAAGATAAGTTGTTCATTGTACTGGAAGGCAATAACACTCCTCAGGCACTCTGTTCCTCGAGTGAGGACGCTCATTGTCCTCGAATGTCCTCCAACGTCCTCGGAATGGCACACAATGGACATGAGGCACTTTCCACACAATTTAAGTTTATTTTGCGACAGTTTTCAAGTGGACTGAAGGGCTTTTTAGATGTTGGGTGCCTTTTGACTAATTGAATCAATGTTTATTTTTATAGAAACAGTTAAATAGGAAACAAAGTCAAAGTCAAAGTTCTTTATTGGTAAATGTACAATTTACACGTCAATTTAAGAAAAAAATAAAATAAGAGCATACAAAGAGTATACATTTTTAAAGTTTAAATTGAACATTATATTGTACGATAATAAGTATCGTACAGATAAGTGTCAAAAATTAAAATATATGTACTTATTACAATTGTAATGAACAACGTCAATTTTTTACAAATTTATTGTGAGTTTGCCATCACTATATAAAAACTCGCTGTAACTATAAAAAGTTTGATCGATAAGCCAGCTTTTTAATCGGTTTTTGAAGCTACCCGAAATCGGTGCTGATTTAACGGTGCTATACATAGGCTATGTTTGACTACGACTATCTATGTAGACTTGATGATAACCAACCCGCACTTGGTCCAGCGTTGTGGATTATGACCTTAACTCTCTCCTTGCGAGAGAAGGCCCGAGTCCCAGCAGTGGGAACATTAAGTGGGCTGTTGATGATTGATGAACCTACTTGATGGTAAGTGGTAAAGTTAGACATCGGTATATAAAGATGAAGAAGAGTTTTGCAGATATATGGCCAAAAACGAAGAGGAACTCAAAGATTCAATATTTCAAAATACATTTTTTTAAGTAAAAGTATGTTATATACCTACGTAGGTTCTTGAAGAGAAAACTTTAGCCGTGTTGAAATCTTAAGGGTCACCGTAATCACGCATAAAGTGTCACGAGAGAGTGGGTATTAGGGCAGAAACTGCGTGACGCGGGTGCGGGCGCGGGCGCGTTTCCATAGAAGACTCACCCGCGCGTGCACACGCGCGGTTCGTTTTTGTATGGACCGCGGGGGACCGCGTCCCAAATTATCGCCCGAGTAGCTACATAATAATATATTATTAATAATATTTATTTTTTAAAAACAATTTATTTTTTAATGCATGTTATATGTTTAGCTTGTAATCTCAATAAGCGAATTTATTGTAATTAAATTGAGATTAATAAATATTCTTAACCCACAACGTCAGCGCTGTTTAATACTAACATTGGGATGACAAATGGGTCAAAAATATATCAAAGTCAAAGATTTCTATTGATAAATATAAAAATCAGGCATTGTATAACACTAATTATACGGATTAGAATAAATATTGTAAAATAGAATTGGACAAAAAAGTAAATTATAATTAGACAATGTCCTAATAAAAAAATCTTTATACAATAATGTTAAATGGGATATAAAAATTGTATCAAATAATTTATATTCAATGATTTAATTATTATTTTACCGTCACTGTCTGTCTTTAAAACTACTTCCTATCTGTACAACGTTTGCTCGATAAGTCAGCGTTTGAGCTTACCCTTGAAGCTGCTCAAGCTCAGTGCTGCTATCACCGCAGCTGGTAGTCTGTTGAATCACTCGAATAAGTCCGTTGAGTATCTACCCAACGCACTTATTCGAATGATGGTTTGACGAAATACTAGTTTCCGATATGGTAAAATATAGGCAAGAAATTTTTTGTTTAATTTTTTTTTTAAATCACCAAAATATAGGTAGATCATAAAACTTCTGGAGTGGGTTGTGACGTCACGTCTACTTAAAATCGTATATAGACGTGATGTTACTCGAAACTTCTAACCACTATACCTACCTACAGAAAGACAGACAGAAACTCTTTATTATGCACACCAGAAAATTACAAACATATACACAATAAAAAAACAATAACTTAATATCTAGTGCCATAAATGCCTACCTACCTTCCTCAGTTTTTTTTACTTTTATATGTTTATACTTGACCGCCATCTCGCCTGATGTTAAGCGACGATGCGGCCTACGATGGAGCGTGTTTACCTAGAAGAAACCGATTCACTCTCGATTTGAAGACACAAAGATTGTTACCATCGGGGAAAACCCACTCAGGCAACGTATTCCACAGCCTAGACGTTCTTACCACAAAAGTAGAGTCAAATCTCTTCGTTCGTGTCTATGTACCATCAACCACGATGTCGCTGTCTGTCTGTCCATCTAGTGGGAGGCCGTCCAACACTGCGTCTTCCGGTTAGTGGTCGCCACTCGAGAACCTTTCTACCCCTTTAATGAAAAAATACGTGTTCAATATTGTTTAAAACCCTCGGACAAATTAGCTTTCTTAAGTCATCGTGAGTGTTCTAAATTTAAAGGTAATTTTTTAAAGATTTGTACTTGATCGCCGTGTCTATTCTTTTGTTGAGAACTTGAATAAAGTCCACCTCTTGGAAGATAGTGATTAGATAATCGATTTATCTAGAAGTGTATTAGGCGAAATGACAGCAAGCGTTTCGTCGGTAAGAAAAAAGTAATTACAGATTGGGATCAAATTTCAAAACGACATTGGACGGGTCACCACCACAGACTAAGTAGAGAGATACACCGTCACCGCCGAGACAAGGTGACTTACAGGTTTGCTATGTTTCAGCCTTTAAATAGCGCCAAATTAAATAACTAAAAGCAAAGCCTAAAAGCAATTCGTTAGGCGATGAAGGTTTTTTTAACCAACTTTGAAAACGGAGGAGGTTTTTGATGGTTCTTTTTTGTTTGGTAGATCATAGTTCAGAGGAGATTTTGAAAGAGAGCTTTAAAATCTAGTCGGTTTAAAAACTGTTTTTTCTAGTTAAGCGCACACCTTCTTAGACCGCAGCAACGCTTAGCATCAAACGACACCACCGATGATCCAGTAGGAAATAAACTATTTTTTACAAAAAATTAAACCGACTTCAACACCACAAATAGGCACTCAAAAGCGAAAAATAATTTAATATAGGTAATTATTATAACCTCTACTCACTCATCCATATGAAGTCGGTGCCAGGCTAGTTAAAAAGTTAGTAGATATACTATGTACGAGGTAGTAAGTAAGTAGGCATAGGTACGTAGTATCTATCTACTACCTGTTAGATTTGGCTGGCACCGACTTCATATAGATGAGTGAGTAGAGGTTATAATAATTACCTATATTAAATTATTTTTCGCTTTTGAGTGCCTATTTGTGGTGTTGAAGTCGGTTTAATTTTTTGTAAAAAATAGTTTATTTTACCCTTTTTAGTACTAAACAAGATTTCACTAATGCATTTACACGATTTCGTGTTGAGATCTCAATACATTAATTAAACCCAAACACTGGGTAGTTCCTGTAAACCGTTAAGAAATTCCCTTGACTGTCCTTTATCTTCATCATCAGACCACTAATGACAGTCACAACCCATCTATGTAAAAAGTTATCATCAATACAAATTCATCGAGCCCAAACACAAGGTAACTACTATGTACCGTCGAGGAGTTCCCTCGACCGTCTTCCCGTTCCCTCATCAGATCGACTCCAGACCATCTTTAAACTATACTGCTTTAAAATGTTCAAGCAAAAAACTTAACTAACGCACTAGTCATCTTTACAATTTTCGAAAGTTATCCTCGATTTCTCTAGGATACCATCATCAGATCCTGGTTTCTTTATCATGGTACCACCCTTGGAATATCTCCTTTACAACAAAAAAAGAATCATCAAAATCGGTTCATAAACGACGAAGTTATCCGCGAACACACATAAAAAAAAAAAAAAAAAGAACATACATACGGTCGAATTGAGAAACCTCCTTTTTTGAAGTCGGTTAAAAAGCATTAAGAAAGTTAATAAAGATTTAAGGAAGTATAATAATAAATAAAGTAAGTATACAAGACAGCAATACTTGCTTAACCTGTGGCTATGAAACAAAGTCTCCAAAGCGAACAGTAAAAAAATAAATAGTCATAAGCTCTGCCAATAGCTGTGCAACTTATAACTTAGGATTTTAATGTTAAACAACACTAGTGTTGATTAACACGCCATTTGTATACCTACAGATATAAATAAATACTAAATAAATAAATATTGGTGGACATTTCACACACAACACTAGCTGACCCTATCTATGCAAAGCTTGTACTATGGCAGCCAGAAAACTGATATCATACTTATATATTTTTAAATACATACTTATTTTACATCGAAAACACCCAGGCGAGTCCAAATATTTGTATTCATCACATAAATATATGCACTGAGGATCGAACCCACGACCCACGGCTTCGCAGGCAAACTTACTACCAACAAAGCCAACAGGCTCGCCATATGCTACGCAAGTCAGTCAATTTTCACTAAGCTATAAAAATGCATCCCACTCCGTCGCTCCGCTGTCCCTCTGACGCTACGCAGTGATGGCGCTACAACAATGCATACATAATACGCTTTATGCTAAAAAGTAGTTACAACACTTCGCAGTTTTGCCATAGCTTCATCATGTGTGCCGTTTACTGTCTACTGACGGACATAAACCTCTTTTCATGTTTGCCATTTCGCGCCAGTTCCTCAAACTCATCCATGTTTAGCGTGAGCAGCTAAATATTCCACAGCTGGGCTTCCTCTCGCAAAGATCTCGCAAAGTCTATTTAATTGGATAACGGGACACTCACGTATATACGGTCGGTCAATCCGACTCGAGTTTCGGCCGCGTCCGGCGGCCTTTTTCAAGGCGAGTGCACACGCGCGGTGGCTGCCAAACGGCTGCCCGTTATCCAATTAAATATGTGTAACAACCACGTTAATGTTAATACTAAAAAGACAGAGTCTAGGCCATTACCCACCACGCTGGCCCAGTGTGGGTTGGCGGATTACGTATGACCTCGAAAAAATTTTGAAACACGCAGTTCAATCTCATCCCTGCTTGATCCTTAACTTTTCGAATCTTATCCACCTTACGGCTACTGTTAAGGCTACTGTTCAGTCAAAGGGCTTTCAATTTCAATTTTCAATTGTGAGATCGCAGTTTCGAAACTCGTCTCAATTTCTTAATACTTTTCTACGTTCAGCTTTAAAAGTTTCTAATCGTTCCTTCCTTTTGTAGCCGAGTAAAACATGGCGTGAAAGTTATTTTGTTCCTGTAGAGACATAATTTGGAAATTTCAACGTCACTTGATTCGTAGCGGATTATGCCTTAACTCTATACTCGTGAGATAAAACCCCAATTCCTAGCAATTAGAACATAAAATAGACTGCTTATGCGTACCAATAAATTTCGTTTAAACATTTTGGAATAAATCGTAGCATATTTCTAAAACACGTGTTCACTAAAACTAAACTACAAAATAAGAAACTGCATAAAAATGGAACAACAAAGAACAGTTAATACCGCGTTGTGTAGTGTGAGTGATAAACGGGGAAACTTTGAGAAACACAGCCTTATGGTTTATATGGAAACATTAAACAGGGCTATTTGGTTTTACCTTACTTCGTCATAAACATTTCAGAGGTGTACTAATAAAACGGGAAGTCATTAAGGTTCCGCGCACACGAGACACTTTTGTTGCGCCCACAATAAATCGTATGCTAGTTTTTTGACTTCCTCAGAGTTTTGCGCTTCATAGTCTGAATACACCAAGATTTGTCTGTATCTTGCACAAGTTGCTTGTATCGTTTTGGTCTACATCTGCCAAAAATCATCTGAATCGTCCACAAGTTGTCTGCATGTTTGTCTCCATCTACCAAAAGTCGTCTGTATTTTAATTAAGCTGTCCACGTGTCCGCATTATTATGAATCTACCTAAAATTGTCTCCATCTTTATAAGTTGTCTGCATCATGGTCTTCTTTTACAAAAAAATATTAACATCTTTCCAGTTGACTGCATTAGTCTATCAAAAACCGTCTGCGTATTCAAAATAAATCTCGTAACGTAGTCTGAGTCTACCAAAAGTCATTTGCATCTTCCAAAAGTTGTTGGCATCATAGGCAGTATGCATTCATCAAACACTGTTTGCATCTTCAAAATTGCTCGTATCAAAGTTTGAATTTAACAAAATAACAGTCTGAATCTGTTAACAATCTTCGGGGTTTTCCACGAGTTACACTCATCATAGCCTGAAATAATTTCAAACATCGTCTGCATCTGATCTGTCACAAGTAACACACATCATAGTGTACTCGTATATCTACCAAAAGTATACTGCATCTTCCAGAATTTACCCTCATCATAGTCTAAATATATTTATAAAAAACCGTATACATCTTTTATAAGTTGTAATAATCATAGTCTGAATCTTTCAAAAATCGTTTAAATCTTCCACAAACTACTTTTCTAAACTACTTAATATGCACATACTAAAAGTCACCAAAATCAAGCAAAAGTTGCCCGCATCATCCACAAATCGCCCGTCTGCAGTTTTTATATTCGTAAGCACCTAAAAGTTTGGAAGTAAACCTCTCGAACAAGTCCCGTTATCGCGAAATATTGAAGCGAGCAATTTCGTCAATAAATTGATAAACCTGACGGTTTCTGGTAAAAAGTTGTTCTAATAACAAAAAAAAAATTGACAAATTATTTGTACATTTAGTAAGTATGTGACCGTAAAATTGCACAATCCCGTCAGACTATATTGTAACGAGATATATTGCAAGTTAACCTAACCTACCATGAGATTACAATCTCAAGCGTTATATTGAAAACTGACAGTGGTTGCAGTTGTACGGTGACATATACCTACATTTCAATTCAATACAATCGATTATATATTGAAAACATGGATTTCATACAATTAAAATTACCATATTTTCTTACTGAGGCTATGAAAGTTCACTACCTTTTTGGCTATCAGCATGCAAACATATATTATATCAGTACCCGTATGACACCTTTCAAATGCTTTTAATTGTAACACTTTAAAGTTCAAAGAGTTAAATCAGTTAGGCATATTAATTACAAGTTCAAACTCATACGTTACAAAATCTGAACAAAATATCGCAATAATAAATGCTTCCTATCTATAAAATAACTCTCTTACATTACATTTCTTAACCATTAATTCACTACGACTTTTTCTCCAGCAAACAAACGCAAACCTAAAGATATAAATAGAAAGATACAATGTTTGTGTAATGTTGCACCCAACTAGCTTTATCAGCCATTTAATCAAGAGCCTAGCTTCTTCACTAAACGGCGCCGTTTAACCAGCTTCTAGAATGAAAATTTGCCGTATCGTTTATTATGACATTTAATAAACCGGCAGGCTAATGTTTGGCCTATCCGTATGACAAGGACACCATGTGATAGAAATAAAAATGAGAAAAAAGATGACGCATCTGACGTAAGTAATCATTTGATTAATTTTATTCTCACAAGCTAGGTTAGATAAGTAAGAAAAGATAATAAAAAATGGCAGTCGTAGGAACTGGCGATAGAAGTGAAAACTTACAACTCAGAATTGGATAACTTATTTTGGAAACTACGCGGGTGAATCCGGAGGGCATGGCCATGAGCTTGGTCATGGTCCCGAGCTTACCCGAAGATTTCTTATCGTTCCCGAGCGTGACGCTAGAATTCAACGACGAATTCACAGCCCACGAAACATTTGTCTGAGGCGCAAAAGAAGTTTACACTTCAAAAAAAAAGCATCTTGGTGTTTGCCGACGTGATTTTAATATTAAGTGAGTTTTGGGACAAGATGGCAGAAAGTGTAGCTAAATTGAAATGACAAACTAGGCAAGTAATTAATGTAATTAAAGTAATTAACGCATAAGCATTGCCATTCAGCGTGGTAATGCCGCCAGCATGCTGGGTACGCTTCCAATTGGTCTAATACCAATTGGAAGGCTTGAACCTCTTGATTATCTGTAGACTTACAGTGGTCTATGGAAAATTCAAGTATGCTTAGTATAAGTAGTTAGGTAGGTTTGTAGTGTAGTGTAGTTCTAATTGTATTTTAGTTTTGTTAATAAAGGCTCTGCCTGACAAAAAAAAAATGTGTTCCATGTTATCTGCCCAGCTATTTGAGCTATTCGGCGCTGTTGAGTTAAGAGTCTAGGCTATTGATTGAACGGCTGATTAAGTTAGTTGCCTGCGACATATATAGTTTCCTATCTCTATAATGGCCTAGATAGTATTGTATAAAATCCCGCCACGGTCTCAGCTGCCAATAATCGTAGGGCGCGAAAATGGGAGCCTTTTTCATAGAAACCCATATAAATTATCAAACTCCACGAAGTAAGTAACGCTCCTAACCCACATAACTTAACCCGAGTAAGAACCTACCTTATATAACAGTGAGTAAGGAAATTTTAGTAAAGTGACCTAGTGTTTTAGAAGAAAGTCTATAATAATATACAATGGAGAACACGTTGCTTGGGGAGTCGTAGAGAAAAATTGTCTGAGATTTTTTTCACACCATTCTTTTTGCAGACTACATACAGATTTTTCGTGGGCTGTTAATGAAGCTCATCGTCAATTTCGTAAATGAAAGAAATGGTCGGGTGAAGTCGGGACCTAACGCATTTCTAGATGGCCATGTTTAGAAGACCAATCTAAATGGCCATAGTCATAATACTAATCTATACAACCATTTGACTAGCGTCGTGGCTTAGTGGGTAGTAACTCTGCCTGTGAAGCAGAGGGTCGTGGGTTCGATTCCCACCCAGTGCAAATATTTGTGTGATGAATTCAAATACTTGCACTGTGTCTGGGTGTTTCTATGTATAATAAGTATGTATTAACAACTATATAGGTATTATATCAGCTATCTGGCCGCCATATTACAAGCTTTGCTTAGTTTGGGGTCAGATGGTGTTGTGTGTGACAATTCACAATATTTATTTTATTTATGCTTTGAAGATTTATTCCACACTTGCAGCATCCTCCGGTTTCCCCCGCGTAGTTTCCAAAGTAAGCTATCAAATTCTAAGTTATAAGTTTTCACTATGACCCTATGACTGACAACTTTTTATTAATAATTTTTTGCACTGTCTGGTGCTGTTTTTTGTCAGATTTGTCTTTGCCAGTTATTCTACCACCAAACCTAAGAAGATAAAAGAAGATGAAGACGTTTCAATATCATGGATTGTGTAGTTTTAATGATTGAATTAATAAACACTTAATCTATATACTCGTATATAACAATCAATGCCACTTTTTGTTGTAAGTAAACTCCTCCTAAACGGCTCGACCGATTTGAATGTTTTTTTTGTATACGTTTGTGTAGGGTCCTGGATGGTTTAGATTCACAAATCACCCCGGCAGGTGGCGCTGCAGTTGGTATCTAGGTTATTATACGATCGAAGCCGGAATGGGTCGCTAGTATTATATAAATACTATGTACAATACCAATCGCAACACTCTAACTATTGTCAACAATCTACATCAGAAGATTGGGAGAGTGAAGCAAACAATATTTAAATAAACGTTAAAACATTTTATATAACCTTAACGACAACAATCATCAATTAGTCAAACAAAGACACAAAGACAAACACAGTATGTCCGGCGTGGGCGGCGTCTGGAGCAAAAGTGCCTCCCTTCTCTCTCGACCCACTACTTAAAGCCAGTTTTCGTCGCACGATGTTGCCACGCTATGCACCTTTTTCTTGCTTTTAAACAGGGTTGCTAACACGGCCCTCCTGCACTGTGCCTGCCCCAGGCACGATAAAACTGTAATGTACAAACACTTAGCATTACAATCTATTAAAATAATAACAAAGCTCGGCCTATCATGACATATTCAGTTCATACGAGAATGATAACATGAAGTCAATTCAAGGATACCTTTATTGTTAGGCATTCTTGAAACTTCTATCGTATTTAAGTTGAACAACCAGAGCGAGGGCTGTTGCCTTTATACTTAGACAACCCCTTCGATTACTCAGTCATTACCACACCCAACCAGTGCCTAGTACAGCTCCCTTTTCCTTTAGGCTTAGGAAATTTCTGTGTTAGCTCACTGTTGGATTCTAGCAATGTACCAATTCAATCTTCTCAAATTGTTCGACTTCTCTTTATAGGATTATATGTTTGTATCACAACATTGGGAATTCATTAATTACCTTGCCAACACGTCATATTATTTATTAATTGTATTCAATCCACAGATCAAAATTAGCAAACTTTATTATACACCATTATAGGCCTTTACTTTACTATCTCTCTCACTGACTCTCATATACTGTATACTATTGTACCTATCTTTACTCTTACGGCTTAAATTGCACCGATTTGTCGCTCTGTAGGTTAATCGTCACTTCGTGACTGCTAACCTTTCCACTTCCAGTTGCTTCATGTTCAAAGCTATACATTTGCACCCCTTATATTTACCAAAAGTTTAAGTATATTTGAATTAACTGCTACATTGCAAATCTCAGCTAATTCTTCGATGTAATTATGAAATGTTAGGGTATGTCATCAAAAAGGGTAACTCTTTCATATTAAGTCTTATCCGATTATCACGACGATAACATACATCTCGACTTCATTTACAGGAACAGAATCTAATTTAATTAGTCACTTAGAATATTCGTCACTCTGGAAGGGTCATTGCTTTGGCTAGTTTTAACGATTTTACTGACAGCCACTCCTCGTATCAATGAATATCGTATTGTACAAATGAGCTCGTCTGTAACTGCACCATTTACATTGTATGTTATTACAAAAAAACTCGCACTTTACCGTAAACTGAACACTTTTGTGGTTCCCGCCACAATTATAACAAAGGCTCTCGAACTCGTTAGTCATAATCATCGAAAGACTAGCTGTTTCAGAACTACCTACAAAATTTGGTGTTCGGGTGAATACTTGTAGGGCAATTTTAGTATCGTTACCCTTTCTAGGAGTAGTGTTACCTGCAGTATGTTTTCCCAGTTTTATTTTACATGTACCCTGCTGTGTACAAAACCTACCAAACTATCGCTTGACTTGAAATTACTAGCCTCGACAGACGCATTGACGTTATTATATTACGGTTTACATGAAATTCAAGTACAAACTGTAAATTTCTGCAATCTGCTCAAAGAATATATTGTGTAGCGATTAGTTTTCGACGGGTTTTTAGGTCCACAATTTTTTTCGATACTTTGAACATATTTCTTTAGACTTTAAACGCATTAAAAATTCTATTTCTCCATACTCAAGGGGTTCGCGAGCGATCATTACGCAATAACGAGTCGTATCAAATCTTTGCAGAACCTTTGAGTTTATTCAAAACCTGATGACGAAATACTACCACGAGAGTATCGAAGCCTGTTTCATCCACGAAACAAAATTATTACGTACCTAATGGATCAAAATCAGGTATCAATTTTATAGAGGGTAGGACTATTGGCACTTGTACTCACAGTTGTGGCATCGTTTGTTAAAGATACCTTCGTCAGTTTCTGGGTAGCGTGCTTATGGTGAAATACCAGACCAGCTACTGTCACTGCCTTTGAGCTGCTACTTGATGATGAACGACCACGCTTTTTTTACATGCTTGCATTTACCATTGCGTCTTCGTTTTGAACCCATTACAATCCAAATGATAGACAGGTTTTAACTTCAAAGAACGCTAATGACAATTAAACTCAAGATTAGATGGCGAGCTAGGCCTCGTGGTATCCCACTTCTGATGTCAACAATCTACATCAGAAGATTGGGAGAGTGAAGCAAACAATATTTAAATAAACGTTAAAACATTTTATATAACCTTAACGACAACAATCATCAATTAGTCAAACAAAGACACAAAGACAAACACAGTATGTCCGGCGTGGGCGGCGTCTGGAGCAAAAGTGCCTCCCTTCTCTCTCGACCCACTACTTAAAGCCAGTTTTCGTCGCACGATGTTGCCACTCCATGCACCTTTTTCTTGCTTTTAAACGGGGTTGCTAACACTATAGGATATCATTTGTAACATTATTTGTATTGCGTTTTACCAAACCTATCCTACTCATATACATATAATGTGTCGATGTATACTTCAAATAAATAAACAAATAAACAGTAATGTGAAAACCTCACTGTGTTCCGGTCTAAAGGACAATATTTCCATTGAAAGTACAGCACATAGAGATAAAACATCTTATATCTCTGCGTGAAGAGCGCACCGCAGTACTAGGTAGTCATTGGGACTCTTCATGTTTCAACAGCTGCGTAACTGTGTGCTGTTATGGGCAGCCGTGTTTCTTACCATCAGGCACATGTCCTGCTCGTTCAGAAACTTTATACTTAAACAAAGTCTGAACGTTTGACCTCGATTCGACTGATTCGATTCATGGTTAACGACCCGAATTCTTTACTTTTTTTCAATAATGAGTGACGACACGAGCAGGACGTGTGCTTGGTGGTAAGTAACATGCCACATAACAGTACAGTGACACGCAGATATTGGAACATAAAAAGTCCAAATCATGACCTAGCACTGCACTGCGCTCGTCACCTAGAAATCTAAATTACTTATGCGATTAAAAAAAAACTGTAAAAAAAAATGTGACATGTGACATATGTAACGTACTTAAAATGCCATTAAAAGGATGCAGGCATGCAGGCTATTTACCAATAGCCCTGTATGTTAGGTTAATTTATTTTCTGCAAAATAAACTAAAGCCGACTTCAATTTAAAATAAAATTCAGGTATTCCACCAAATTCAATATGAAGCAATCACTAAGTCATCGAGGTAACGAAAGTAATTTTAACTGTTTTATTGTTATTATTAAAAAAAAACACTACTTACAACCGAATTGAGAATATCTTACTTTTTTGAAGTCGAGTAATGAGAAGATAGATTTGTTAGAACTATTATCAACTGTGGATCGTTACAACAGTAGTTGCTAGATGGCGCTAGTGCTCAAAATAGCTGGCGGTGAGGTTTTCGTTCTTATTTCAAGGAGATATTCGAGAATAATAACCTACAGATGCACAGCATTTTCTTAAAAGTTTACCCACTTAATTTTTGGCTACGTGAAAGATTTCACGTTTCGATACTAATCATGTGAAACTGAAAGCTGATGACACTGTCAGTTTAAACGAGCCAGTCTCTCGAGTTACTGGACCGTTTTAAAAAATATAAAAATGACGACAGGTTCTGCATTTATATTAAATTATTTGATATAATGACATAATATATAAATAATATGATAATGATTTAATAAAATAATATAATATGATGCATCTGTGCATTCGCTTCTTCAGTACGGGGTCGAGGTCTGGGGGCGCGCCGCCGACTGGGAGTGCAGAACCGGCTGTACGAGCGATTGTGCGGGTGTCACAGGACACATCGGTCTTACCGTACTTCCGGTCCATGGGTATGGTGACACTGACGAGCCTGGTGTGTTTCCAAGCGGCGCTGTACGCCAGAGACTACCCGGAAGAGTACAGTAATGTGGGGGGATCCGCGAGCGCGCGGCACGACGAGGCACGCGCACCGGCTGTGCGCGGTACCGCACCACCTCGCCGAGTCTGACAGACTTGTGCATGTGTTGGCAACAGAAGTGTACAACAGACTACCGAAAGAAGTAATAACTGCGTCCTCTAGGGGATCGTATAAACAGAGATTGAAACAGTGGCTTGTCGAACAGGCATTCTACAAGTACTCGGAAGTGATGAATTTGATATTTACACAATATGATAATTTATTTTATTGTTTTAAATGTGAATTTACTATGTACTTTCGGTACTTGTGACATTGTAATCGTTTATTTATTTTCTGACATTTCCTTTAATTTATTGTATTTAATTGATTGAATTGTTGACATGGTTATTTTAATTATTCTGATATTTATTTATGACATTGAATTGGTTAATTATTCTGGATAATTAATTTAAATGATATCAGTTTTTTAAATAATTACAGTTAGTGTATTATTGATTAACAATGATTATAAATGTGTCTATTTTACTATTTAATCTTGTGACGTGTAATATCTTTTATGAATAAAAATGGTTATTATGATTAAAATAATAAGTACCAATTTTATATTTGATATTTTTTTATTTTAACTTACTTTATGATCTTTCTAAGCTGGATGGGCAAGTCCATTTTAAAAGTATGAAATGATTAGAAAATGTATTTAGCATTAGATAACCCATTCAATTTCAAGTGACTTTTGTTATAAAACCAGTTTCCTAAACGCAATATATAATATAGCTAACATCCAAACTTTACGCGCGACGCATAGAAAATACGATACAGTGACGTCACGCTTCTGTAGTGTTTTTGAATGAAGCGTCTTTGGGAGACTCCAAAATTGTGATTTTAAAATCGTGATATCACGGGAAGTTTTTTAAGGCAGCAAACATCAAAATGTTATTAAGTAACATTTTGATGTAATATTAAATCAAAAATGAGTCATTATGCCTATTCTTCCATCGTCTGGTTTTTACGTAATCGCCAAGGGCTATAGCTATGCTATATATTATGTACCGAGCGAAGCATGGGCGCACCGCTAGTATTAATAGTGTTGCAGATTAAAAAGTTGTTTACACCGTTGCACGGTATTTTTTAACCCCCGACCAAAAAAAGGGGTGTTAAAAGTATAACGTCGATGTCTGTCTGTCTAGCTGTCTCTCTGTCTGTCTGTCTGTGGCACCGTAGAGCTCTTACGGATGGGACGATTTCAATGCGGTTTTTTTATTTGAAAGTTAATATCCGAGCGGATGTTCTAAGCTATGTTTGGTTAATATAGATTCAAGATGGCCGCCGCCACAAAATGGCGGACAAAATATTTCTTCACAACCTACCTCAATATGGGTATCAAATAAAAAAACTTGACTAGTAGAATACTATACACTATAAAAAAAATCAAATCCAAGATGGCCGCCACCACAAAATGGCGAATTATATTATTTTTTCACTACTACCTCAATATGGGTATTAAACAGAAGGGCTTGACTAGTAGAATACATTGCACTATGACAAATTTCAAATCCAAGATGGCCGTTACTACAAAATGGCGAAATACATTTCTTTTTTCACCAATACCTCAATATGGGTATCAAATGAAAGGGCTTGACTAGTAGAATGTTGTATGGATAACAAATCTGAGGTAGTCGGGGGTTAGTCAAAATTTTTAAATTTTGTTCTTGTCATTATACATAATGTATAATGTTGGACGTTATCGTCACTATCTATTATAGTAATCTTAGAAAAGTTTTTTTAACACTACCTGCATTTCGTGACCTACGTAACCTGTCAATTTTACAATAAATGAAGAAGTTAGTTCAGTGGATAAAATCAAGATCATGGTTAACGAGCGCGTAACTCCGGGATGATATAAATGGCGTCTCGCTAGAAATTGTTCAGAATTAGGTAGGTATGTGTATCTAGAGCGAATCAAGTAAGCATTTTTTTTTTAAATAGCGACGAGACGAGCAGGACATGTGCCTGATGGTAAGCAATCCCTGCACATAACAGCACAGTGACATGCAGCTATTGGACCATGAAGAGTCCAAATCATTACCTAGTACTTCCTAGTACTGCGCTCGTCACCCAGATATCTTAAAAATCTTAAGCCTTGTAATTTCTCTGAAAACATTGCCCTTCAAACCGGAAGTGTCTGTGGTAACGACCCTTTGTTGAAAATTACTTCAATGCCGATCGATATAAACCATTGGACATGTCCTCCAAAACTTCAGGCGCACGGAATTATGTCGTCGATGGGTAGAGTGAGCTCACTCTTTCCGTTCTATTCGCTTGCTGGTAGCGGTGAACACCGGACGTTTTTACCTATCACTATTCGTTGTCAACAACCAAAATAAGTAGAACCATAGCATACCTCGCTGCTATTAATTCTAAGGGTCAAGTAAATTGGTGGTGTATGAACCACTTAGACTACAGACACAGACGCCGTTTATTACTAATTTAAAGGTGCTCAAAGCACATCTTATGGTTTATATCGATGTTCAAAATCTTTAGAATCGCCGCAATATTACTAACTTACCTACTGGTTTTTCATAGGATAAATTTCTGACGGTGCGAACATGATCTGCATGATGTAACATCACTTTCCTTTATTCTCTATAAGACTGTCCATGGCTCGAAAAAGCTACATCGTTTCATGATTGATGTTCCAAAGACTCGAACAAAGAAACTTCTTCGACTTTGCTTTTGTAATAAGAATGCTTAGGCTGTGGAATGCGTTGCCTGAATGGGTAACAATCTTGGTATAAATCTAGAGTAAATAGCTTTCTTCTAAGTAAACACGCTTCATCGTAGACCGCATCATCGCTTAGCATCAGACGAGATAGCAGTCAAGAGTAAACCAAATAGGTAAAAAAGGCCGATTAGAACTTGCGACTTCACGATCTAAAATCGAATTAGGTCACCGCACCATCTAAAATTAAATCCAATCACTGTTTGTTAGTGGCTTTCAATAAAAGATTACCCAATCTTGTTTTTCTAACATAATGTAGGTAACAGTGCGATTAAAAATGAACGTCGCCGGGTGCGGGCGCTAGTCAGACGTGCAACATTAATGTGCTCCAAACCAATTACACGTCAGTTGGAATGTGTCGCTGTGTGCTGTGGCCGCCACTTCATGCTGTCCAGGCAATTTGTGATTTACTTTTATGTGTTGACGCTTTTGTTCGTTTTAGACGGGAAATTTTTGTAATTGCGTATTTTGTTAGTTTTAAAACTACGTAGTACAAACACAAGCAGCCCACTAAGGCTAAAAAATCATGGAACGATTTTCACCCGCGCATCGGTTTTCGACCACGATACGGAAGATGCAGTGTTGGACGGCCTCCCACTAGATGGACAGATGACCTCACAAAGGTCGCTGGAAACCGCTGGTTGCAGGTTGCGCAGGACCGTTCGTTGTGGAAATCTAGGGGGGGGAGGCCTATGTTCAGCAGTGGACGTCTTGCGGCTGATGATGATGATCGGTTTTATTTCAAAACTCAGGAGACCGCGGATTTGCAGCTGCCGCGGATGAGATTATAGCCTGCAAACGTGGCGGGTGAAGGTCGGGCGGCAACCGCGCGGGAGCCGCGTGTGCTCCCACGCTTTCAATTTTTACTCGTACATAATATATGTATATCTGTATTTTACAGAAGCTGCGGCTCCGCGACCGCGGCTGAAAATCGCTCCATGAGTTTTAGCCTAAATGTTACCACTGCTAGGACTCGAGGGCTTCATTCGCAAGGAGAGAGAGATGGGAGTGATCCGACGCTGGCTCACTGCGGGCTGCGGATAACGATGAGACATGACTTTGGAAGCTTTTTTTTAAATTTTTATAGGTTTACACTTGATCGCCATCTCACCAGCAGGTCTACTACGAAGTCCGATAAACGATATATCGGCCGAAGTTATGGACGTTTCATACCATGAAACACAATCGGTGGGTTGATGACACAAAAATGATCATCATCAAATATGATCAGTGTCGGTCGGGATGAACGAAACGCCCGATGAGATCAACCGACCGATTGTGTTTCGTGGTATAAAACGTCCATAACTTCGGCCGATATATCGTTTATCGGACTTCGTAGTAGACCTGCTGATGCTAAGCGACGATGCGGTCCACGATGGAGCGCGTCCACCTAGTAGAAACCGATTCACTCTCGATTTGAAGACACAAAGATTGTAACCATCGGGGAAAACCCACTCAGGCAACGTATTCCACAGCCTAGGCGTTCTTATCACAAAAGTAGAGTCAAATCTCTTCGTTCGTGTCTTTGGAACATCAACCATGAAACGATGTCGCCTTTTCGAGCTACGAGCACTCCGATAGGTGCATTTCGGTTGTACTTCGCCATTTTTAACTTTCCTTAACCATTACGCACATGAGTTCGAGTAGACAGTGGTGTGCGTGGGATTCGAACCAGGGGCTTCGTATCGCAAGTTGTCGTTTTCCCGATTAGACTCGCCGTAACTTTTGACCATCCGTAACGTGGATTTGATGATGGAGCCTCCTATCCGCTAACCTAGAGTGAACTGGTGTACTGTAGGATTCAGGATACTCAAATTATATCCGTCAGGATATACTGAGTGAGTATATCCTGAAGGATAGAATTTAAGTATCATTTTGCAAATTGCAAACTTTAGATGTTTTTTATTAAAAAATATTTTGGGTCTTCAGAAAAAATACCACGAAACAATATCGCTTTTTGGAGCTACGAGCAGATTTATAGAAAAACGGTTAAGGAAGGTTTTAAATCGTCCGTTTATGCGACTTGGCATTTTCTAATTTGTAAGTATATGTTGGTAAGCTTTGCAACCAGTTCCAAAAGTGTTTAAATCACACAAACATTATTATTTCAAAAAATTTAATGGATCTACGGATGTTGTTATTCTTACAGGTAAAAACTGTTGAAGGGACCTCAATGAAAATTAGTACATAATATAATAATGGTAGGGGAGCCCACGGTGGTAAACGGGGAGTTACTCGAGCGTCATAGAGACCTATTGGATTCCAAAGCGTAGGTAATAAGAAGAAAAAAATGTTATATAATGTTACCTTTTCATTTGTGGGGGGCGCAGCTATAGAATTTTAAATATGATTAGCTTTATGAGCTAATTAGCGATGAATTTTAGCGATGCTACTTCGGCTTGTGGAATCCTTAGATATCATATTTTTCGCTATCCTGGAATTATTTCCTTTAAAATAAAATAACCATGCTCGATAATGTAGAGAGATTTTTTTAATAACTTTTTTGCCGTCTGCTTTCTTCACGTAGCTCTCGAATTGTTAGATTAGTGGAATATACTCGCTAAGCAGTATGTAATTAACTCACCCTACCTTAATCTGACGTGCTCTAGAATAACTGATGATCAAAATTATTTTTTTCCTAATAGGTCTTATGTTAGGGGGTCATGTTTGGTTAAAATAGTTTACAAGGTTTTATAAATCTGTGGCGCTGGAGTAAATCCCGAAATCCCCTCTTGGTCTCCTTTACTATAACGCATTTGTAGGTTACTTTTAATATCGGAAACTATATGAGTGAAACTGCTGCTAGTTTAAAATAAACATGTTTAACGAGAAATTGTATCATTATTTATAGATTAAACCATAATCCCACCACGCCACAACTTGCTGGAAGTTATAGAGTTCGGCCTCACTAGTCGGCACACCTCGCTTGTTCCAAATTATTAGAAAACCAAACACCAGGGTCCCCCAGGGGTGCGAGGGGGCGGCAGGTCCCTCGGGGGGAGGGGGAGCCAAGTTAGGGTATATCGAGTGAAACTTTAATAAGTACGCTCATGGCAACCGAGATGTTAGCTTTGCTATACGAGTACGGTGACCATGGGTTTGCGATTCAAAATAGGACTTAATCAACACCTAAGTCAAAGTCAAAATCAAAGTTTTTTATTGATAAATGTACAATTTACACGTCAATAAATCTTATCTTCATCTAACCGCTGGGTACACTGCCGGCTGCACAGGTTTATGATATTGGCGGTAAACGGGGTGTCAGGCTTATGTACCGCCTTACTTGTACATTGGACATACGACCGAGAGACGCGCTAAAAGGCAAAGAAACCTTTGCACGAAAAAGACTGCAAAGTTTTTAACACTTATCACGGTTTTTATCGGAGAGACTACAACTAATCTGCTTGATCTAAAGCCACCTTGCCATTTTTCTTATAGAGTTGCGCGTAGGTTAAAAAAGTAATCTATGATTGACGTTCCAAATACTCGAACAAAGGGTGTTTCACAACACTTTTGTTATAAAAATGTCTAGGCTGCTGCCTCAATGGATTTTTCCTGATGGATACAGTCTTGGTGGTTTCAGAAAATGGAACAAAATAATGAATTCTATTATTGTAAAAAAATAGAACAAAGTAATAAATCATAGTCACCGTACATTTGTGGCAAACAGTACCTCCACTGACGTGTACAACCTTGGAACAATTAGGTGCGAAACTTGGCGGCGCAGGGATCCCCGTGCTTGTACCAATATTTTGCGCGATCTTTATTTACCTACTTCGGTTTCCTTTGAACTTTTAACGCGGAATAATAGAACGTTTTTGGCTTTGAAGTTTTTAATGGCTGTTCTTGCGATTTGGTGTATTTTTGGCAACAATATATATTTATGAAGAGAATTTTTCGCTTTTCATCAAATAATCAAGTAGGTCACAGGTTCACTCACTTTACTGTTGTGGCGTAAAAATAGTTTGTGTGTTATAACAAGTAGTACTCTCGTAGGACTCTTTACAGAGTACACCTGTGGAATTACGAATGGGCGTGTCGAGAGGTCCTGAAATTATATTAAATTATTTGATACAATAATGACGGTATTTAAATAAAATCAAATATGTACCAATTTTAATTTTGATATTTTTTAGTGTAACTTACTTTATGATCACTCAAAGCTGGATGAGAAAGCCCATTTTAAAAGTACGAAATTATTAGAAAATGTTTTTACCATTGGATAACCCATTCAATTTCAAGTGACTTTTATTATGAGACCAGTTTCTTAAACGCAATATTTAATATAGCTAACACACAAACTTTAGGCCCGACCCATAGAAAATACGGTACTGTGACGTCACACTTCTGTAGTGTTTTTGTATGACGCGTTTATGGGAGAGTCCAAAATTGTAATTTTAAAATCGTTAAACTACTGGAACTTTTTAAGATAACAAAGTACTTATTTTACCTATGTTTCAATTATTGAGTAGCCTTTTAATGACACATTAAATCGAAAATAAGTCGTCATGCCTATTACCACACCTTTACTAGTTATTCTATATAATATAATAGAATACATTTATTATCAACGCTAGTTGCACTCACAAAATATTTATAACGAATCACCTGAGTATTTCTAAGTAGACTCGTCCAGTAGGTACAAATTTGTCAATAGGTAAAATAACAATAAATATATAAATAAACATTGGTGGACAATTCACACACAACACCATCTGACCCCAAACTAAGCAAAGCTTGTTTGATGGCAGCCAGATAGCTGATATAATACTTATATAGTTTTAAATACATACTTATTATACATAGAAACACCCAGACACAGTGTAAACATTTGAATTCATCACACAAATATTTGCACTGGGTGGGGATCGAACCCACGACCCTCGGCTTCGCAGGCAACAATAATAACATAATTAATAATTTTAGCTGTAAAAGGGCTGTGAAAGTGTTTTTTATTTGTGATAGAAATAATACATAAATGAAAGCGACAGTAGCAAATATTCCCTAAGATTAAAACTTTGGATGCAATGATCCATAGTTAGATCCCTGCTAGTCGATAGGGTGAGAGCAATGTAATTGAAATCTGACTTACTAATAGACTACAGGCCCGTGAACAAAATTTATGGGGCATATGATACACCAGGAGACCTATGTAGGCTGATAGAAGGGTATAAAGTAATAAGATTTAGCACTATACCGTCACTTATAAGCTGCCCAACTGAGTGCAGTTGAAGAGGGGGGGTTTTAACCCTCGATAATTTCTCCTTGTCGCATGATTTTTGTACGGCGTTGCGGGATAATAGATTAGAAGAGGTATTGAAACTGTATGGAACCAATGCCGTACATAATGAACTGACCAAATCCTCAAGAGATACAAACATACAGATGTACATACGTACACACAGACCTCGACGTCAAACTTATAACACCCCTTTTTTTTGGTCGGGGGTTAAAAATTGGCAAGTCAGGTGACGAAATGTAGGTATATTAAACAAAAATCTAACATTTATATAATAGATAATGACGAAAACGTTCAACATGATACATAATGTATAATTAAAAATGCCGAAAAACGGTGCAAACTACTTTTTAATCTGAAACACTATTAATACTAGCGGTGCGCCCCGGTTTCGCTCGTGGTATATGATACATAGCCCCGGTAAAGCCCTCGGGATTACGTAAATAACAGACGGTGGAAGAATTTTTAAAATCGGTCCAGTAGCTCGTGATACTAGCGCGTTCAGGCTCATCAGCTTTCAGCTTTACATTTACACGATTAGTATCCATACGTGAACCCTTTCACGTAGTCAAAAAATTAACTGAGGTGTGCTTGTTAACCGAGTTCCAAAGAAGGAGCCGGTTATCAATTCGATCCCTGTTTTTAAAAATTATGCTGTGCATGGTCATTATTCTCGAAAATATTATCTCCTTGAAATGAGAACGAAAACCTCACCGCCAGCTATTTTGATCACTAGCGCCATCTAGCAACTACTGTTGTAATGATCCACAGTTGATAATAGTTCTAACAAATCTGTCTTCTCATTACCCGACTTCAAAAAAGTAAGAAATTCTCAATTCGGTTGTACATATGTACTTAGTGGTTTTTAAAATAAAAACAAAAAACAGCTAAAATTTACTTTCGGTACCTCGATCACTTCGTGATTGCTTCCTATTGAATTTGGTGGAATGCGTGAATTTAATTTTAAATTGAAGTCAGGTTTTTTTTTTCCAGAAAATAAATTATCATAATTTGCAGAGTTATTGGTCGTTAGCCTGCACCCTTTTAAGGGCATGTTAAAAGTGCATTAAAAATGTACCTATGTAAACTTTTTTTCTACAGTTCATTTAAAATCGTATATTTTTTTCAAAACAAAATAAAAAGGGTGTGTGTCTAAAAATAACGAGTTTAACACTTTTACACTCGATGAGAGTGCGGATTCACTAAAGCGGAGTGGAGTGGTGCGGAGCGAGGCTGAGCTGTGAAAAGTGGCGGGTGATTCCACTGAAGTGGAGCGGAGCGAGGTGGAGCGGAGCGGGGTAGAGCGGGGTGGGCGGAGCGGGGCGGAGCGGAGCGGGCGGGGCGGGCGGAGCGGAGCGGCGGGCGGGGCAGGGGCGGGCGGAGCGGCGGGCGGGGCGGCGGAGCGGGCGGAGCGGGCGGGCGGGCGGAGCGGGCGGAGCGGGCGGGCGGGCGGGGCGGAGCGGGGCGGAGCGGGGCGGAGCGGGGCGGAGCGGGGCGGAGCGGGGCGGAGCGGGGCGGAGCGGGGCGGAGCGGGGCGGAGCGGGGCGGAGCGGGGCGGAGCGGGGCGGAGCGGGGCGGGCGGGGCGGCGGGGCGGAGCGGGCGGAGCGGGGCGGAGCGGAGCGGAGATAGAGCGGAGCTGCTTTGCTTATTCAAATCACCTAGTGCAAGTGCCTAATGACACGCGTTCCTTCAGTCAGATCACACGTAATGTCGTCAGTAAAAAAAAGTAAAGCAGCTCTTTCGTGTCTTTCTCTACAGACAGACAGAAACACTTTATTATGCACATCGGTAAATTACACACAATTCAACAATTCCAACGTCAACACAAAACGTGAACACATGAAATGATTGCTTACAATAGAGTCGAGTGGAAAAACAACAACAAAATGTAAAAATGTTGATTTACCCCCGACCACCTCGGATTTGTAATCTGTACAACATTTTAAATATGTCATAGTGCATAATATTCTACTAGTCTAGGCCTTTCATTTGATACCCATATTAAGTAGATTATGCAGAAATATAATTGTCCTCCATTTTGTAGAGGCGGCCACCTTGAATCGATATTAACTAAACATACATACCTAAGAACCAGCACACGAAAATTAACCTTCAAATAAAAAACCGCATCGAAATCGCCCCATCCGTTTGAGCTCTTTGGTGCCACAGACAGACAGACAGACACGCAGACGGACAGACAGATACATAAACAGACAGACACACACACACAGATATTGACGTCAAACTTATAGCACCCTTTTTTAATAAAATAATCCTATGTAACTCATATAATCAGCTATCTGCTATTGGAAATCTCGTTAAAATCAGTAAAACCGTTTCATAAATTAGCTGGAACGTACTGACAGATATATCAAACACTAGCTGTATCCTGCCACGCTTCGCTGTGGCACATTGTGATGCAAAAATTAGATAAAAACAATCCTTAATGCGGATTTCATATCATTGTAATATTTCAGCTCGATCGGTGCAGAACTTTTTGAGTTTTTGAAGAGTACACAAACCAACATAACGTTTTTATATATAGAGATACTAGCATCGCCTCGTGGGTTTTTCCGCGTAGTTCGTATTCCTGTTATTTTCCCGGGATAACAAGCCTATGTGTTCCTACAGACTATAATCTAACTGTGTTCCAAATTTCAACCTGATCCGTTCATACGCTACGACGTGATTGAGCAACAAACACCCATACATTGGCAACTAGCAGTTACGGTTGGTCTAGTCGAGAGAACGGCGCCTGCAGATCCGGAGCCCCCCGGGTTCAAATCTCACCACGCACACCACTGTCTTTTCGAAGTCACGTGCGTAATGCCGCTAACTTAAAAACGGCGAAGGAAAACAAGGAAAAGAAACCTGCATAGGTTTCCTCACGATGTTTATACGATGTGTATAGGTACATGTTTACCTATAATTTTTCGAGGTCATGTGTCATCCACCAACCCGCATTTGGCCAGCGGGGTAGATTGTGGCCTTGACTCTATTCTTGGGAACATTTACCTAATGGGCTGCATCTGCTTATGCAACGAAATAGATGAAGGTCGATGTTACTTCGCCTATAACAAACAAGTTGATAACATCAAAATAAAAGAGCAATAGTTCCAATATTTCGAGGCAGTTGTTTTCAGCGGACGCTCTCTTCCGTGCGCAAATAACGAACGATTAGGCACAAGTCAGAGTAACGACGCGCCCTCGAGCCTCTAAGGCTGCGCGCGGACGAATGGCACGAGAGAGTAACGCCTGTTTACTTCGACCTTTATATGATACACGTCTGCGAGAGCGGGTAAGGGTGAGTCGGGGTATTTCCAAAGGTTCCTTGCTAAATCCACACAAGTAAACTTGAAGTGTTTGTTGAAATCGAAGCTCGAAAAAGCGATTTATTTCCATCGTTTCATTCTTGTCGTCCCAATGACTGCAACTAACAATCATACCACTATGGTCTTTTTTCTGTGCGATTACATGCAGCTCGCAAAAGCGCCATCGTTTTTATTTTATAAATATTGGTGGACAATTCACACACAACACCATCTAACCTCAAACTAAGCAAAGCTTGTACTATGGCGGCCAGATAGCTGATATAATGCTTACTAGCGACCCGCCCGGCTTCGCTCGGGTGCAATGCTGATACTAAATATAAGTACCTACTAATCAAATTCTGGTCCGGCGGCAAGTCGTTTCGTTTTACGTAGTCACATAAGTCACAGTTTTTTGTGATGGATACTTTTTGGCGCGACGTACGCTCGCAATGTTTTGATGGATGGAACGAATCGTGCTTCACACCAAAGATGGCGACAGCGGTTTGTTTGTCAGTGCCATCAGAATTTAACGAAATTCTCCATAATCCGAATTTTGTGGTCATATGTTGTCGACTGAAAATCAATATTTTTTTACACATATCAATCAAGTCATGTTACAAATACATGCAAGTGAGTTTTGGTTTTTTCGAAGAAAATAAATTATTTAAGTATAATTTCGTGTGTTGCCAGAGCCACTCCACGTCAGACCACCGTATGTGCGTTATGGTAAACAGTTCCGGGAAACGTCTTACTAGACAAATGTTAATTCCGGATGTCCCGGTTCCGGCGAGGAACGCTAACCGGCCGATTTGTCCCCGAATATGGAGGAAAAACACAATGAAATAGTTCCCGGTTCCGTCCAATTTACGTAATGTGATATGGCCAGCGCTGACTTAACATCCCCCCTCTAGAAATGAGGGAGTGGCCGGAAAATGTTCTGCCGGAATCACTAATTTGTGTTCGGTACTACGTTATTATTACTATTACTAGGTGTATTTATCTTAGTACCTATACTAAAAAGTTCATTTTCATATTTACAGACTTCTAAAAATCTTTCCCTAATTGTTTGTACTTCCCGTCTTCTTATTCTTCATTTCTCCTTTTCCATCCAGCGGTTGACTGGAAGACATTGTTTTTAGCGATAAGGTCGCCAAGTTTTTTTATACTTTTGTAACTTTGTTTACTTGTGAAGTGCAGTAAAGAGTTAATTTATCTACCTACGCTACTTCGTACTACGTAAGTGTTTGATTTGATTTCATTGGTATTTTATAGTTTAGGCCGTTTACATTTCTAGATAACAGTTTCGAATCATTTTTTTGCAGTGAATTTTTTTTTTGGTTTACCTTATTATACAGATTTTTTCGTAAGCTGTAAGCTGTGAGGATTTAGCATGGTTCGTTTGAGGCTGTAAGTGAAGCTGGCCTATCACACTCTAAAGTATATGGCTTGGGATTCGCAGTCCCGAGTTCGGGTGAACTCGGGAACGTCGAGCGACTAAGCTACAGTCAGCTGCTCTTCACTGCTATAGCTGTGTTTTACTATTTTAAATTGTATAGAATTAAAAAAAAATCATCATTTCAGACTTAAAAAAACATTTGAGTTCGGAACAACTTCTTGAATTTTTTTAATGGTTGATCTGATTTCATCTATAAATTTAGAGATATACCAAATGGTATTTTTAGTTTCAAACTTGCAGTCTACCCCGGCTTCAACCCTGGTACATAACAGGTACACTTCCAACGGTGAGAGAAATTTTAATAGTGATCAATCATTTTGATTCGGTAGTTAGTGAAATTAGCGCGTTCAATCAAAAAACCTTTACAGATTAATAGTATTAGTATGTCGGCGCGTATCAGAAAATGGTAACAAGAAGTGACGATATATGACGTCACTAGCGAAGCGTCGTGTCTATGGTAGCGAGGCGGGCATTTTTGACAGGACTTGTCAATTGAGGGCCGTCAGCGCACCACGTTTGCGACGAATCGCTATAATTTTGATATATTTTAATCTACCTTTGTAACCCACACGCCGTATGAAATTATATTTACTGATAAGAGCCTTCCTGCGCCTTTAAGTAGATAAGTATAAATGTTTGATTGGATTTCATTTTACTTACATTTGAGTTCCAAACGATTTTTTGAAATGAAAGCTATGATTTTATTCCAGTTTTTGAATGTCGAATTTCTTCTTATTTCATGGTTTGATATGATCTGTTCTGATTTGAATTTTTAATCTGATTTAATGCGACAAAATCGAATCAATCGTCAATTATTTATAAGGAAAATGTGTAAGTATATTTATTTATGGTTCAAATTGCGACAAAACAATACTAAGTAATTTAAATCAGTTTTAATATAACTGGAACTACAACAATAATCAATAAAATATGTAAAAAATGATTTCTTGCCTTAGTTACATTTCGGGCATATTGAGGATAAAAAACGAATTTAATATTATTTAATTGGATAACGGGACACTCACGTATATACGGTCGGTCAATCGACTCGAGTTTCGGCCGCGTCCGGCGGCCTTTTTCAAGGAGAGTGCACGCGCGCGACGGCTGCCCGTTTGGCACTACTCGAGTCTGAAACTCAAGTCGGATTGACCGACCGTATATACGTGAGTGTCCCGTTATCCAATTAAATATGTGTAACAACCACGTTAATTTTAATATTAAAATTTACTATTAGCTAATGATTTTCTAGCTAAATAATGATTGTTTTTTTTCACGTTTTAAGTAAATTTCAAAATCATAATTACATTTTGACCGAATGAAATTCGCTAATCTAAACTTATCGTCCAAAATCTTCCTCTCTCTATCTCTACCCCACCCCCCACCACCCCCTAGTTATTACCATAAGACTGATAAATATCCACATATATTTCCACATATCGATGTCAACATCCACTACCCCTCCCGCCGGCAGCATGTAAACATACCCCACAGTAAACCATCGATGGTTGTTGCCGGAGATTGTATTATAGATACAGCAGTGCGTCGTTATGGGTTCGAAGGAACTAAACCGACTTTTGACACGTTTTATGGGCACATTGAATTTTGATGTGTGTTTGGCGCCACTGTCTCACATCCACATCGCGAGCTTTACTGCCGGCTGATAGCGGCTGGCCTTCGGCTGTGCCTGGATTTGTTATAGCACTTTTTTGAAGTGAACAACAAGCTGATTTAAGATTTATTTTTAATTGAAAAGGCATATTACAAAATTAATGACTTTTTATGTGACAAAGCCTCTTTGCGTAATTTAAGTTTGGAATGTAATTGATACATCATTTACTGTAAGTCATGCCTATATTTTATTTTACCTTAAGTAATACTATAGTTTCTTTGTTATTGACTTTCACAAGTGTGCATGTATTGTATGTCTATTTGAAGAAATAAATGAACTGAATTCAACTGAATTTTTAGTTATCAAAAAATCTATAAGGTTTTAGTTTCGGAGGTTCCCATGAGTACCTATTTTTGAAGTAACTTGAAGAACTTCTTTTGGCGCCCTATAGACAGATTTTTCGTGGCCTGTGAATTGAATTCTATCTAGTGTCGCGCTCGGGAATGATAAGAAATCTTCGGGTAAACTTGGGACTATGGTTATTGGTCATCTAGAAATACGTCAGCTTTTACCATTGCTCATGGGTACGCCCTCCGGTTTCAATCGCGTAGTTTCCAAAGTAAGCTATCTAATTCTGAGTTTTAGGTTTTCACTTCTATCGGCAGTTCCTAAGACTGACTTTTTTTTTAAATAAGGGACTTAGGTATGATAGTTGACCTCAAATGCACTTTACTGCCGGCTGAACTTTAGGCCAGCGGAGAATGAGTTGGTTTCTAGTATTGTATTATTACATTTTTATACAGAAACATTTGGCTTCAAATTAACTTTATCTTAAGCATTTGCTCAAATAAACGGTTTTTATTATTATTATTCAAATATACTCCATCGAAATTTGAGCTAGGACAAAAAGTGTATAATAGATTAAGTTTCTTATTAGTTTATCGCAGAATATATTTATAATGAGTCTGAGAAAAAATGGTAAAACCGACTCCACTTACGAATATTGCATAGATGTGTGGAAAATATATAAAAATGAAAAAACAATAACATTGCAAAAAAAATAAGAACCGCCACAAGATATCTGCAGCCCACCAAGGATCCTTTTTTTTAAGGGCGTGTGGGCCGTAATTTTGAATTTTTAAAACAACTTTAAGACCTTTAAATTAGTGTATTAAACTCTGAAAAAAATATATGTATTAGTTAAGGATCTAATCTAGTGCAATTCGCAGTCAATAACACGATTTAATGAATTTTACTTGATAGAAAAAAATCCCAAAGTTACCCCTTTTCAAAAGTTTTTCAAGTTTATGACTAAACTAATTAATTTTTTTTTTCTAAATTTTGTACTCAACGAAAGCCACTAAAAGTTATAGATGCATTCGCAGAGTTTGACTTGATAAAAGTATCAGTTATTCACTATGTTTTAATATCTACCATATATATAGCGCGGCGTTCGGCAGGCCTGATCAGTCGCGTTTCGGCGCTCACGGACGACGGGCCTGTGCCTGATTTTGCAATTTTGACAACCAATAAATTTTAAATATTACGATTATAGTGCCACAGTATAACAATATCAGTAGGTATTACTGGTGAAGCACGCTATGATCTTGATTTTTGATACCGTTTTCATTGGAATTGCAAATAGACGCTGATACTAATGAGCACGATGTTTACTTTATGTTGTAGACCAATACCCCTATTGGTCTACAACATAAAGTCTCAAAAAACTGACGTCGATAACACATCAGTAAAAAATTCAATGCGGATGCAATGGAAAACAGATAAGTATCGGTAAAATATTCGTCCGTCAAATCAGAGATCGGGATAAGGAAATAATGAGAGGAATGCGTAGATCCCCTAATATAAATGTAAGTTAGGTATCATAAATTACACCGAACTTGCATTTATATGCCATTTAGGTAAATTCTTTGGTAGTAAGGTACTTAGTACTTGGAAGAAAAGTCCTCACATACAGATTTTACCACTTTGGAAGAGACTTTTTCGCAAACTATTCAGTTTAGATAAAAAATGCTAGGAACTTGGATACAATTTTTGAACACCTATCCATAGATACACGTATGGTTTTGATAGATTTTTTTTTATTTCTTTTCCAAGTTTGTGACACCACCAAAATTTATTGTTTTTTTCTTTTTTTGTATGAAAATGTTAATATTGTTCATAGAATACATGTACTTACCAAGTTTTAATAGTATACTTCTTATAGTTTCGGAGAAAAATGGCTGTCACATACGGATGGACAGACATAACGTATATTTTAAAATTTGTCTACGAATCCCTAAAAACCCAACTTCGTTTATTTAAAATGAAATTTAGACACTCGACCAAATTTGATAAGAAGCCTTTTAGGCAGTAAAATTACTCGAAGAATTTAACTCTGTACTAAATTTCCGATTCGTATTTTTTATATAAGGTTTAGAATCATTTCCTGAGCATAAAATTACAAAATAAGAACAAATCCAGGTGGAGCTTCAAGTTCCAGCTCGAAAAAACGTTTTTGGCCGATATTCCGAAAAAGTTATAAAGCCTATTTTATTATTGTAGAAAATAAAATTTCCCATCTTTTGTTGCCAGTTAACTTTTTTTTCGAACTTACCGATTACGATTTATTAATTTAATGATACCAATGTAAAAAATAAGATGTGAATTCTGTTCCCAGTAGCATAAACATGTCTTTTTTTGCCGGAATGGAAGAAGGGTTATGTTTTTCGCGCATCTTTATGTTTGTAAAACTTTTATTTCCACATATCTTCCAAACGGCTGGATGTATTTTGGTAAATAAGATATTCTAAGACTAGTCTCATTTGCCAAAGTGTCCTTAGATAGTAGGTAATATTTTTTTTACGTGTAGTTTTTTTTGTAGTCGGGGTTTTTAAATGAAAGTTATTCTATCATATTGCTCGTTGCTCGAATAAACGGCACCGTTAATCATCATGATTGAAGAGTTGAACGAAGAGTTTGGTCTCCACTTTTGTAATAAGAACAACTAAGCTGTGAAACGCATTGCCAGAATGGGTTTTTGTCGAAGGTTCGAACCTTGGGGTTACGAGGTACACTGTGTTTGTTTCTATTAGAGAAGCAAGTTACATCGTAGACCACATCATTTTCATCCACTATTATCGGCATCATCACAACCGTATCATTAAATGGCCTATAAATCGTAAACGGTAAGTTTTACAAAAAAAGTTTACTACAATTGTTGTCAAAATATATAGTTTCCAAAATATCGGCTAAAACAGTTTTTTTCAATTGGCGTTTGAAGCTCTACCTGGATCTGTGAGCATTTTGTAATTTTATGCTCAGTAAGTGATCTTTACCTCATAAAAAAAAAATTGGATTAGAAATTTAGTGCAAAGTTGGCCAAAAAACCGTCTATTTTTACTGGCCTTTCATTATGTTTCATTTTTCATTACGTTTCAGCACATTTTTTTATATTTGTTACGAACTTGTGAATGATTAGGAAACATTTTAAAAAGATGCATGAAATTTTAAAAGCCGTTCTCAACTTATAGTGTGACCAAAAAAGAAAAGATTGAGTTTTGTATACCTACGAGTATAGATAAATTTAATATTTCTTCGTTTATATAGCAAAAAAACTCTTATCACTAGTATAAACAAATCTTGAACAAAAAAATGAGTTTAAATTACATAGTCCAATATTTTAATGTTATTTCTGCACTGTGGCACCGATTCGGCGGTCGGTGACGGTCGCGAGAACAAGACAGCGTTAAATGCCTACTTTGACAGAATTACCTGGCCTTAAGTCAAAACTGGATTTTTCTGTTTTGTAATTTTCGAACTACCAAAATTAATATAAAAATGGTAATTACGATATTACACATGTTACTACCAACTTTAAAAAATTTCAGGCAGCCAGTTTCGAGCAGGCCAGCCGCTTAATGTCAGGCGTCCGCCCTGCTCATTATTGTATTTCATTATTTAAACAACACCTGTTTAGCAATCATTCACTTGAAAGTGATAAAATGTTGACTTTGTATTAATATAGACAATGTACTAAGTACATACTTACCTCCTCTATAATTTCATTTAAATCCGTTTAGCGATTTCAAAAACAGGTGGTAGTAAAAATATACCATTCATTTAAACACACAAACTTTCGATCTTGTTTAATGTTATATTCTAAGCCGCCATCAGTGTAATCAGCTCACGATAATCCAAAGCTAGAAAAGCCTCTTTCAAATTCGACGATCAGCTAAATAAATAAATAAATATTGGTGGACAATTCACACACAACAGCATCTGACCCTAAACTAAGCAAAGCTTGTAATATGGCGGCCAGATAGCTGATATAATACTTAGATAGGTGTTAGAGTTTGTCAGTTCCCATTATTTTCCCTTTCGATTTCCTAACTTCCTACTTCTTACTGGCTCACATATTCACATCGGAAGAAAGGACATTTAAACATCGCGCTACTCCATGTCTACAATTTTACATCCTGCCGCGCGGTGTCGCCACTGTCAACGCAACCAGCGAGCCGGTCACCACGCGCTCTTCGGTGTTCAGTGAAAACAACATAAAATAAATAAAATCTTAACTACATATCATACAAACAACATAAACTTAACCCATCCAGTGTGCCCCACCCGGGGTGTGAGTGAAGAACAATGAATTAACGCGAAATTAATGAAATACCTAAGTGTAAGCATGGGAGGTGAAAGCCGCAAGTGAATCCACTTTCAAACTGATTCGGGAAGCTCCAGGAACTCCAGGACCCCAGGAACTTCAGTAAGTGAGCCATTCATTCCCTTTTTATCTTCCAACTCCTCACGAAATCTCTCTTATCAAAATTTAAATTTAAATTCCGACCAATAGGTGTAAATACATACTTATTATACATAAATAGTTTTTTACTTAACAGACAAAATGTAGAAAACAAACAGACACACACTACATTCGATCCACTTATTATATGGAAGCTGCCGATGCGAGCGTGTAACTCCTGCGGTAGATCGAGATAGCGAGATGAATGTGCCTGTTTTAATAACTTCTTGAGCAGTTTATGGCAATGCTTGGACCAATGGAGACAGGGACATGTGTAGCTTTTTCTACCGATAGCGACTTCGTGTCATGGCTTACGTTCCAAAGACTCAAACGAAGTAATTTTTTGTTAATATAAATGAACTTTTTATATTATCTTATCTTGCTACGTACCTACAGTTATTTTTACATTTGTCACGCAAGAATAAATACAAACATAGGTTTTTTTTACACGATTCCGGTCTTTGGTGTCAATATTTTATTGCCATCTGGAAGTTATAGTCCCTGACGGCACAAGGCCGCGCTGCCGACGCATGCATCACAAAACGACTTATCACATCGTGCTCAAGTGCTAAACGAATAACGTTTTTTATGTTTATAGTACCGAGACGAACGGGTCATGTGTCTGATAGTAAGCAATATGCCTGCCTATAACAGCATAGTGTCACGCAGCAATTAGAACTTGAAGAGTCCAAATCATTACACTGTACTGCGCTCATGACCCAGAGATATATAATATTTTATCTCTATGTATTGTTATTTTTCTGGAGTTTTGCTTGGTTCTTATTCATCCGAGCAAAGTCGCGAAAACAAGAGGTGATTTGTATCACCGATAGAGTATGGAGTCCACATAACACGCCACCTCTCAAACAGTGGAATCGAAACGTTATCATTGCTTTACGACATTGTTTGTTGGAGATGGAAGGCTTCAATAACTAAAATGCTTACTTAATGATAAAACTCTTCAGATAGCGGTGAGCTATCGGATCTTACTTGGAATCGTTAAAAGGCAAGTTTCGCGAAGAGTTTATTTTTTAATTCTACTACCTATTTATGTTGTAAAGCAGTGCCTCGTAGTTTTATTCTAAATGCTCCCTTTCCTTTATTTTCACGGGATGAAAAGTGGTCTATGTGTTATTCCAGGTTATATTCTGTGCTTTAAATATCAGCACGATCCTTACAACCGCTCCAAAATAATTGGACGATTTCAAGACGTAAAAGGACCTGTCAAATACAGTTCCCAATTTCACCGTAGGTGGCGCTGTTTTATTTTGTTAGAGAAATTTCATTAAAACCAACAGTGGTGCCACACTTGACAATATTTAGAACTATCTTGTTGACAAGTCTTGTTGCGTCTGGAAAACGCCTCATTGAGAAACAAACATTTAAATTTAACCATTTATAATATTACCAGGATGTGATATGATAGACATATTGCATGCCTCTCGCAGGGCCAGTTTTTTTTTTTTTTTTTTAATAAAGAGTGACGAGACGATCAGGACATGTGCCTGATGGTAAGCAACATGCCTGACACATAACAGCACAGTGACACGCAGCTATTGGAACATGAAGAGTCCAAATCATTACCTAGCACTGCACTGCGCTCGTCACCCAGAGATCTAAGATCTTATACCTCTAAGCCCTGTAATTTCTCTGGAAACATTGCCCTTCAAACCGGAACACAGTAATGTTTGCACATTACTGCTTGGCGGTAGAATAACTGGCAAAGGTGTGGTACTTCCCCAGGCGGACTCTGCCAAGAGTCCTACCAGTTTGTGTAAGTCAACTTTTAAAATGTTTTGTATCATCTTATTTTACCTACAAACAGCAGTAAATATTTTTTTCGTATCTCCTGCTCGACAAAGTCCAATATGTCATGAAACGTCAAAAAAAGCAAGTGATTGTGACCTTTCAAAATGCAGAGGTAAGTAATATTGAGAAGATTCCCTAGGGATTCAAATGATTTGAATTTGGAACGCTAAAATTCGTATGAAAATTCTTACCCATAGTACCATTGTAAATAGACTTTATTAAAAACTCGAACTTTTTTTCCAAATATCGAACTGGCCACCCGCACGCACAGAAACAAAACACAAAAAAAGAAAATATAAAAAGGCGCCATTGAGTCGAATTTTGTTAGTTTTGAATTGTATCACTTTAATTCTTAAAAAACACCAAAATGTCTTCAAGCGATAGTGAATTGACCCCGGAGTTCATCAAATTGGGCGTTTTAGGGATTATTAATAATCTACTTCCGGAAAAATCGAAAGATAAATGCCTAAAATATTTTACATAGCCCTTCCTTTTAATTGCCTCGCAGAAGATATGAAAAGTAGAGTATTCACCTCTGAAGTGAAAAATTGTCTTGTGTCACAGGCGGCTAGGATCCCCTCGCTTCACTCGGGACACTACAACTCCCGAGCGAAGCGAGGTAGTTGACTCGAGTCCCTCGCTGCACTCAGGATCCAACATGACGCCCGATGACACAAGACAATGCTTTACTCCCTTGGTGAATAATCTACTATTGTATTTTGTATTTGTACTTTATGGTCGAAGCTTTCCTGTAATCCCAGTGCTCTAGCGTGGATAATTCAAAAGTTATCAATGACCCGGTCTGCTATGGTAGGCCATGAGTGTACTCTAGAGTTCAAAGATATGCGTCATTCGATTGAGCGTGCTTACGTAGAAGAATCCAATTCACTCTCTTCTTGAAAATACCAAATGGTTACATTTGGTTACAACCATGAAACGACGTCGTGTTTTTGAGCTGCGAGCAGTTCAATAGAAAATAATAAGGTGACGTCTTCCTTGAAGTATGTAATGGCGAACCAGTCTAATTTCTGTTTACAGCTCCTAAATGGCTCGAAAAATAGATTAAGTTTTGAAAGTTATGTTGCATGACTCACAGTACTATCTACTACAGACCTTCAGCATTATAATTATGTGTGGGTCTAGAAAGCAAAAAATAGAATACGGTCACGTCGTTACCAATTTTTGTTATCATTGTTTCATAGTGGTAGGACTCCTTGCAGAGTCAGCCTGGGGAAGTACTACACTTTTGCATTGAAGTAAAAACTTCTTTTGGCTCGCAACAGATAGATTTTTCGTGGACTGCGAATTCTAGTACAACGCTTGAGAATGATAAGAAATCTTCGGGTAAACTCAGGACCATAAACATGCCCAATGCTCATGGCCACGCTCTCCGGTTTCACCTTTGTCGTTTCCAAAGTAAGCTATCAAATTCTGAGTAATAAGTTTTCACTTCTATCGATAGTTCCTATGACTGCCAATATTTTTTTTGCTATTCTACCGCCAAGCTGTAATATGTGTGTTCCGGTTTGAATGGTAATGTTTCCAGTGAAATTGCAATGCATAGAGACAAACCATATTATATTTCTGGGTAACGAGCGCAGTGCAGCGTAAAGTAATGATTTAGACTCTTTATATTCCAATAGCTGCCTGTCCCTGTGGTGTTATAGGCAGGCATGTTCATTACCATCAGGCACATAGTCTGCTCGTCTCATCAAAATATCCAAAAAAAAAAATATATATATTAAAAAAATATAAATGTCTATGTTACCGACAAATCTAACTGCCGAAAACTGATTAGCAGCTAGCGAGTGTTCCGGAATAATTCCGCGTTGTTCAGTGGACTTTAATCAAAGTTGAAACCAAAGCAGGAATAAAAGCGAAAACAGCCAAATTGAGTCGAGCCCGTTCGCGCACTCCGCGGCGTTTGCGAATCCTATCACATAATTACAAACTTGTATCTGGACCGCACTACACACATAAAACAGTAGGTCAAAACACAATCATATTTTATTAATAACTTAAGTACTGATTTTTTTATATCGAGTGATAGGCGAGCAGGACATAGGCCTGATGGTAAGAAACATGCATGCTCATGACAGCACAGCTATTGGAACATGAAGAGACCAAATCATTATACTACACTAACTTCACCCAAAGACAAAAGATGTTTTGACGTGACAACGTCTTATAAATTGGTTTGCCGGGTGACACTTCAAGAAACTGCGTTACGCTCCGCTCACGTTATGCGCTCACAACGAGAGCGAGTGAGAGGCACGCGTCCCTTCCACTCGGGCATGGTTAGCCCGCCTAAGAGCGAGAGAGACAGACATAAAAAGTGAAAGGCACGCGTCCCTTCCGTAAAATTATTTTACCACTCAAAGTCGTTGTCACGTAAAACTTTCGCCCGTACACCGACTTTACAGGCAACCATTTTTTTATTTCTTAGCCCAGTAATTTCTATGGAAACATTGCCCCGCAAACCATAATTCAGTTATGATTGCACACTACTGCAAGGTGGTAGAATAACTGGCAAAGGTGTGCTACTTCCCCAACCGGACTCTGCAAAGAGCCTTTTCGCTACATCATCGGGCGAACATCGAACCACCATTTTGTATATCAGCAATAAATCCCCTTCAAAATTATTGCAATTTGGTTTTAAAGGAACTTTAATGATTCTTTACGTTTGTTACTACCAGTAAAAGTGTCAATTAGTCGTGCAGCACTCATCAATACCTGCTTTGTCCAAGCATGATGCATTTATGGGCTTCTACATCATTGCGAGTGAAACCCCTAAGCTTATAATAGTGTGAACATTTAAACGGCTACTTATGCTTTGTAAAAAAATATCACTGGGTATTTAGTTTTTAAAATTTATATTTTGTCTAAAACATCCTTACTGTCGATACAGTATCTGTCATCCTAAATTCAACAACAAAGCTGGGACCTAAAAGCAGGTCAGCCAGACAAAGGGAAACTTTCTGAAACTTCCCAAAAAACCAACAAACAGCGCGCTCGTTAGACGACAGCTGTCATAAGTGAATTTGGAATTTTTCCGGCGCCCGCGGCCGCGGCCGCGTGCAAATGAAGCAGGTAAACAGAAGTTGTGCTCCTGTTTATACGGCGTTTAGTTTATTCCGAAAGTTCACGGTTTTCATTTAGAAAAATGGCAACTTGCGGAGACGGTTTGCGGATCCTGGAAAGGGAACGGAGTTTTTGATGTGTGGTATGAAATGTTTGTTTCTAGTGATGGAACTTGAGACTTTTTGCGACTGGCAAAAAAGTGCTCTATGAATGCTACGGCGGGTACAGCCAGGAGAACTGTAACTGTCAATCCGGATGTTTAAATCTCATGCACACCAATGTCTTTTCGAAGTCATGTGCAACTAGCATAAAACGTTGAAGGAAAATTATGCGGCAACCGACATGTGCTTAGAATAGAATCTTTATTAGCATCTTTCAAGGTCATGTTTGTATCATCCACCAACCCGAACTGGATCAGCCTGGTAGCTTACGGCTTATCTATAGATTTACTATCATCTCCTAGCGAGTGAAAGCCCCGAGTCACAGCAATAAGAACATTTTATGGGCTGCTTATATCTGGACTTGAAAATATACTCATATTTGCAGATGGGATTTGCACCCACCATGACCTTGCGACGTTCTTGCTTCTAGGCCAACACAGCTACTCTCAAGGATAAGTACATAATAAAGTATCCCACTATCACGCGTAGTGTTTGGGTAGCGGCTACCATTAGAGCGGAACCCTTCATCGATAGACATCATTAAAAGTTGCTCAGTAACGAGCGCAACTGTACACCTTCGCTTGCTTTATCTGTGGGTGCCACAGACATACGACGTAGACATCTACGTCGTATGTCTATTCGAATGACGTTAAAAACTGATGTTGGATCAAAAAAATTAAAGATCGTTTTGAGGCAATATATACTTCTTATGGATGGGAAAACAAAAATATTCAAAAGCTTGACCTTGTTTATGTACTTTTGTACGTTTCGACAAGACTGCAAACTAACTAACTTACCAAGCTCAGATTCGCTCTTGGATGGTTTGCACTGTTCGTATCTTTGGGATGGATCGGCCAAATACCAGCTAGAGGCTCTAGAATTGATCGAGAGACGTGCCAACCAAATAGCTCATTGCGTCATTGCTAACGACAATCTAGTTTAAAAGACTTCAAAGTCTTGAACACCATCGCCATTCATTGCTAGCTTATCGATTTTTATCGGATACACTTCGGTATCCGGTATGTGCGACTGATCACCATGATCTAATGCCATTTTGCCTTTTTAATATCGGAGCTCGTAGCTTCATCGCTTCATGGTTGACGTTCCAAATAAAACTCGCACGAAGAGATTTGACTCTATTTTTGTGATAAGAACATCTATGAGTCAGGCGCGGTCCTAGCCTCGCATTTTGGAGGGGGTCACCAGTACAAAGCCTCAGATTTTTTTTGGGCACCAGTAAAAATATAATAAATTGAGTAAAAAATACTTAACTAGTAGCGCCTCACGGTTTTACCCGCGTAGTTCCCGTTCCAGTTGTTTTCTCGCGTTAAAAATAAAAAATAGTCTATGTATTAATATATATATAATATATATATTTTTTAGATTTTCAATGTAACGTATACGATTTGGGGGTAGGGAGGGGATCATGTCCCCTGTGACCCTTCGGACCGCGCATGCTATGAGTGGGGTTTACCTGATGGTTGGTGTCTCTAAGTCGAGAGTAAATCAGTTTCTCCTAGGTAAGCACGCTCCATCGACCGCATCGTCACTTAACTTCAGGCGTGACAGCGGTGTCAAAAACGCAAAACATTGTTCTATCAAAAAGCTAGACACTTAATTTGTGTTAACCTTTTTCAATATAGTTTCAATGTCAATGTCTATTTCGCCAAGTCTGTGGTGGCCGCGGGTTCATTACTGCGGTGGTTAGTAATGTACACCTCCGCGTTCATTTGGAAAGCGATACTTTACAGAAAGGGATTGCGTGAGGATATGGTAATACAATTTTATTCGTCAATACCATTATCCTACTTCCTGTTATATAAATTCACGTATTTTACTCTTTAGCAGCCTCTTATTGTTTTACTCCTGTAATCACCGTTCACTTTATTTTTTTAACCCCCGACCAAAAAAAGGGGTGTTATAAGTTTGGCGTCGATGTCTATCTGCCTGTGTGTTTTTCTGTGGCACCGTAGAGCTCAATCAGGTACACTTCGGAGAGTGTGCAGCTGATTTACATGATCTAATATCACCTTGCCCTTTTTTCTATCGGAATGCTCGCAGCTCGAGAAAGCGACATCGTTTCATTGTTGATGTTCCAAAGACACGAACGAAGAGATTTGACTCTACTTTTGTGATAAGAACGTCTGGGCTGTAGAATACGTTGCCTGAGTGGGTTTTCCCCGATATTTACAATCTTTGTGTCTTCAAATCGCGAGTGAATCGGTTGTTTCTAGGTAAACGCTCGCCATCGTAGACCGCATTGTCGTTTAACATCAGGCAAGGCGATCAAGTGTACACCTATTAAAGTTAAAAAAAACCTATAATCTAACTGTGAAACCAATATCAACTTACGTTCAGCCGTTTCAGCATGATTGAGCAACAAACATACCAACTTCAAAATCTAAATCCATTCAATGGTGTGTGCTCAGTACTGGAATTGGTTCATTAGTTACTGAGATTACTGCGTTCAAACAAACCAGCTTTTCAGCTTTATAATATTGGTATCTCGTATCTATAGATAAACAGTAGCAGACCTGTTTATGTTGCCATTGGTGGGACTCTGAGCTTTCTGTCACATAGAGAGAGGCAAGGTCATATTCTACTAGTCAAGTGCGAGTGGGCCGATGACGTATGGCATTGAGCTACTTTAATAACATGCTGGTCTCCTCACGATGTTTTAGTTATCTTGTACGTTATTGAAACTATTTATTAGCCTCTAAAATTCGCTAGAATTAAGACTAAAGATTATGCTAGCTAGTATCTGCATAAGTTCAAAATATAGACATGTTTAATTACTTATTTTAGACAAATGTATTCAACATAAATATGTAATATTGTTTGCTAATGCTTTATTAAAGTTACTCGTGACTTTTTATGGTTAAGTAAATAAGTCTAAGTAGTATGTTTAAATTTATTGTTTGTTTTAATTATATTTTATTAAATTATTGTTATTATTTTCCCTATTATTTGCACACCCTATCTTATTAATTTTTTACCCTACCTAATATTGCCTGAAAAACCCCAAATCTATTAGTGGACAATTCACACACAACACCTTCTGACCCCAAACTAAGCAAAGCTTGTACTATGGTGGCCAGATTGCTGATATAATACTTATACAGTTGTAAATACATACTTATTATACACAGATAACACCACACACAGTCCAAATATTTGAATTCATCACACAAATACTTGCACTGTGTAGGAATCGAACCCACGACCCTTGGCTTTGCAGGCAGAGTACTACCCACTGAGCCACGAGGTCAGTCAGTTAGTTAATTCGCCGTAGTATCTTCAAGTAGCAATTTGTGTTTCAAGTTTTGAAATTATTTTTAGTTGCTGTGTTCCTTAAAATGTACCCATTTCATTATATTTTATTTCAGTAAAAAAAGTAGTTGTTCAACCCAAACTAAGTAGGAACAAGTCTCTAGTTGTTTATAAAACATTATTATTTTTCGTTTAACTTCACGTAATTAACAAAAAACTGTATTCACATTAGATATTATCCTAAAACAATTTTCCGCATATAAAACCCGTCCTTCCTCTGTGGAAAGTAATTGAAAAATAACAAAACACCTCCCGATATCCCCTCTTACCCCGCGGTACCCCGCTCTCCCCTCTTACCCCGCGGTACCCCGCTCTCCCCTTTCCCCGTTTTCCCCCAGGATCCCCTTACCCTTAAACCTCCGAAAATGCAATATTAAAACCTTCATGTGGATTAAAAAGGAATATTTTATAATGTTAAGGAGAAATTTAGGATTATTTTCATTGAGGAAGCGAGTACTTTCCTCATAAAATGCAGTTTGCTCGAACAATAACTTTGTTCAAAGGTTTGAAATTAGTTTTCAAGGCGGTATGTATCTAGTTTAAAAGTAACGCGGATGGAGAGTTACGTAAAAGGCAATCGACAACTTTACAACCACTTTATTAAAAACTAACAGCGCCTTGTGGTTTTACCTGAGTAGTTTCCGTTCCTGTTATTTTCTCAGGATCAAAAGTAGCCTATGTGTTTTTCCGGACTATAATTTATACGTGTTTCAAATTTCAACCCGATCCGTTCATACGTTACGTCGTGATTGAGCATCAAACATCTAAGCTTGCAAACGTCCAAACTGACACTTCTTAAATATTTATAATTTGACAACTTCATGATCAATATTTAATCTGTGACGTTGAGCAAGTAAATGTTTGTGCCAAATTGACAATGAGGCATTTCCCAGACGCAAAAAGACTTGTCAAAGATAGTTCTAAATATTGCCAAGTGATGCACTACTGTTTTTTTGTGAAATTTATCTAACAAAATAAAACAGTGGCGCTACCTATGGCGAAATCGGAACTGTGTTTGATAGGTATTTTTGCCTCTTGAAAATGCCCCATTAGCTAACTCCAATCCGCCTGGTTATGACGGGATAATTCAAGACGGAACTTGGCGAGTGAAACCGAGCAGTGCTGCTAGTTTTATCATAGTTGAAAAATTTAAACAATGGGGATGTTGAGTGGGTGAAAATATACCATTCTAATTAGTAGATAGAATCCATAGCTTGTGGAAAAACATGGGACTCAATCTTTTTATTTTATTTAATTGTTAAAAATTGAAACACAATTACAGTTAATAAATTATGTTTTGTTTATTCCGTTTACAGCAAGTAGGTAAAAAACTTATCTGCGCAAAATTTAGTCTTTGACAGGCAAGGTCGTTTGTCAGCTGCTGTACATGCTTTAGGCCTCATTTGCACGGGAGCTTAAAAAGCGTTGTGTTAAAACAAGGCGTTAGCGCTTTTAAAACGTTTTCGAAAGTATTGTTCATACGAACGCTTTTTGAACTCCCGTGCGAATGAGACCTTACGGTTGAAGCTGATCATTTTGACATCAAACTTTGACTCGTATTATCTCGTGCTCAAACGTGCTGAAGGGAAAGAGACCTTGGCTGATAAAGTCTGCATCAGTATTGGATTAGACTGTTAATATATTGTTGGGGGTAAATCCACCAAGTTGTAAGTCGTCAAACTTCCCGAGTGAATAGTTTTTTTTAAGAATATAAATTACAGTGATGAGGCTAACTGGCCATGTGCCTGATGGTAAACAACATGGCAGCCACATAACAGCACAGTGACACGCAGCTTTTGGAACATGAAAAGTCCAAATTATTACCTAGCACTGCACTGCGCTCGTCACCCAGAGATCTAAGTTGTTTTGTCACATTTACGTCAGAATCGTATATAGACGTGATGTCACTCGCAACTCCTAAGCACTATATTTCGTCATTTTTTATTTAAGAAATAAAAAAAAATGTTTTCTTTTAATATTTTTTATTAACCTAACAAACTGTTTTTTATAATTTTTTATTAACCTAACAACTTCTTTTTGTTTGTCAAACTAAAGAAAAAGTACTTGATAAATATTTTTTAATAATTAATCTCACTGACGAACTTATTAGTTTTTATTATTCCCATTGCGGGGTCAAAGTCTAATATATCTATTATTTTTGTGTGTTTTCTACGTATGTGATGTTAGCTATGGTGGCTGGTTCGTTGTATCAAGAGTTTCCCACGACCGCCGATTGCCCTCCACAACCCCGTATAACCCGCCCTCACTTGGCAGCGCGGGTAATCCTCAGCCTCGAGTCGGAGACCGTATCCGCTAATGTAATTGGGCAATCTGGGAAACGGCCACAAACATAAATAATGCCGAAATGGGACGGAGCCAGAACAGGAAATATGGACAGGAGGGGCCGGCTGCACTGCGGACGCGAACTTCTTAACTGTCGCTTAACGTTTCAGATAGATAAACTCTTTATTTGTCCTAAATAAAATAAAAACCTGTTTTTAAAAAAAACTGATGACCTTGTCACTTAAAACTGTCATTAGCAGGCCAACATGGTTGTAGGATGGAGGTATTAATTATTTTTTACGCTAATAAGACTGCGTATCAATTATTTGAAGTCATGTTGTGTCATCCATCAACCTACGGTGGGCCTGTGTAGTGGATTATGGCATATACTCTAATAAATAATAATGTAAATCTCTGTACCATTTAATTTTCCATAAACATTTATTACTCTTTGCGCCAGAAAACACTACTGTTAGCAAATTAACGTTGGTGATAAAACATTAGAAAAATGCATAATAATTCCCCAGGCACGCTCTCCAAAGAGTCTGACCACTAGAGAACCGTATTCCGAATTAGTACGAAATTCCGATTATAGACGTAAATTCATGTACAATTTTTTTTTTTGTTTCAGTATTAGATAAATCCTTACTAAAAACTCGCTGTGAAAGTAGCTGATAACTGTCAGATAAAATTTATCAAGTCTTCGTGAAACCCTACAGATCGGACAGCATGACTTGTGTTTAGCGTAATGAAATGGCCAATAATAAAGTGTCAATAGATGTCGGTCATATTTCACTCGCCGATAACTCACTCTACTATATTCGTATATTTCACTTCTGTACCCTCAGCACTAGTTGGTATTAAATGTAACTGAATGTGCACTGCGTTATATAATTTAACTGAATTATAAGATTACTAGCGACCCGCCCGGCTTCGCATGGGTGCAACGCTGATACTAAATATAAGTACCTACTAATAAAATTCCGGTCCGGCGGCAAGACGTTTCGTTTTACGTAGTAATATAAGTCACAGTTTTTTTGTGATGGATACTTTTTGGCGCGACGGACGCACGCACTGTGTTGATTGATGGAACGAAACGTGCTTCACACCAAAGATAGCGACAGCGGTTTGTTTGTCAGTGCCATCAGAGTTTAACGAAATTCTCCATAATCCGAATTTTGTGGACATATGTTGTCGACTCAAAATCAATATTTTTATGTCTCGTTATTCATATAAGGTTTCGCTCAAGTATACCGTACTCTTTGACGAAATTATTAATATAGATTATACTATGCATGAATCTATTTTGATGATCCTTCTTTTGTTTTATTTAATGGTGGTATCTTATAAATTTTATCAAAATTGATGCGATAGTTTTTGAAATATGAACAACAGACTAACATTTTCTAACGTTTATCTAAATGACTTAGTGATGGATTTGTGTGTGATGAGTGTCTGAATTTAACTTAAAATTGAAGTTGCTTTTTGTTTTTTCAGACAAAATAAATGATTTATGTTAACAGTTAGCAAATGCATACATGCTTCAAGCACTCGTGTTTGTAGGTTCTTCGTTTAAAGGGTGTATATTTCTCGTTTAAAAGATGTAGTACTTACAAAGGTGGATTTTGTGAAGTCTTCCTATTACACTGAAAATGCCTGTACATTATAAACATTACTGAACATGCTGTTACAGAATTGTAGGTTCAGTGCTAGATAATTACTTGAATTCTTTATGTTCCAATGTACAGCTGTGTATCACTGTGTTGTTAAGGGTAGGCGTGTTTACCATCAGGCAAATGAGCTGCTTGTCTCGTCACTTTGAACTGTAAAAAAACGTACCCAATTGCATTGTACCTAGCAGTCAACATCATCACCAAATAACAATCATCAGTTAAGAATTAGGTTATATATTTAGGCATAGGTTTAGTTCAGTAGGTTTGTCTATACCCAATCGAAATAGAAGCACTGATACCGTAAATTATTTTATATTGAGCTATGTTTTATTAGCCGTAACATGAGTTATTGCCTAAAATGGTTCAAATGAAAGTAGCTCGTAGTTTTTCCGGTTAAACTGGTCAGTTTATCAAAATTTTACGTAGTTTCCGTCTATTTTTTGTAAACGTTTGTCAAAGTGGAAATATATTTGATGAATTACATATCGTTTTCAGCTTTGTTTGATTTTGAATTTGACAAATCCACATAGTTTATTGATGTTTTACTTTTTCAAACGCGTTAAGAAAAACTATAAGAGTGAATATTGAACGACCAATGTCCACAACGACAGCCAAAAAACTACATGATGGAATTAGTTGATTTTTTTTATGAACTGCTTTTTTGGAGTGATTGAGAGATCTGTTATTATCAAAAGCCTACTATAGTCTATCCGAATTTCTAACCGATGACCTAAAAACCTTCGAGGAAGAAAATCAAGTACCTATTTGACTGTGAAATGAAACGCTTTGCTCCAAAATGACACTTTAATTGCAATGCCCGGTTGGGGAACCTACGTTGTGTTACGACAAAATTTTGTTCTAAATGTACTTATTAAGTACTGTAACATAATGAAGCAATAAATGATTGAGTATTGAGTATTTAAATCATCTTCAACGGATCTCGTTACAGCAAATGCAGTTACAATGTCTAAAAATTTTAAGTTAATAACAAGTCATAGGTGAGAAGTACATATACAGAAATGTACGGACTCAAATGTCTTGCACTGTAATAACTACTCGTATGTGCAAAGAGCATTGATTTAATACCAAGCCTAATTTCTGGTAACCTAAAATAGATTTTTCTCTGCAATAAGGCCGCCATTTGTAGCACTGCTTCATAAATACGAGTTCGTATACAGCAATGTTTTTATTCGTTTAATAATTAAATATTGGTGGACATTACACGCACTACACGTATGGTTGCTATTTTTTTAAAGCCTATTCCAAAAAAAGCAGACTGATATAAAGGGCCAATCATCTCCTAAGCTCAATTTTAATTCAATATTTCCTAATACATGTCTCACACAGCCTCGCACTCTTACCCATATACGCATTAAAATTGAGTTTAGGGGATGATTGACCCCTTAGATCGGTTTGTATTTTTGGAAAAGGCTTTGAAATAGTTGTCTGACGAACATATACAAATGGAGTATGAGATAAGTGAAGTTAAGTTATTATTTTGTAAGTTTGAAAGCCCATGTTATGCTTAAACGACCGATAGAAAGTGTCTGGGAGTACTGGGACCTTATTTTTAAGGATATTTGTCTATAGCATCCGTAAAAATCAGTTATTAGAAAATACGTGAAGTATTGTTTGTATGTAGGTACCTTTATTAAACCATATCTCAAAGGTGGCCGTCTGAGCAAGCTAGCGAGTAAATATGTGTTCTTAGTACGTACTAACTCTACTCAATCGTCCACGTTTATCAGAAAATATGTGGCATCTGGCGGATCTTGGACTATAAGTGGGAAATATGAATAATGGAATTTACTTGTCATAGTATGAGCATCTTAGTCCAACGCGACAAGAGCGACTCTCATCGACCGAGTCGAATGTCTCGGACTGTATTTCCAATGTGATTGATTGACTAGGGCTGCGCTGCGAATGATTTATTCGAGAGTTCGATCGAGCGGGCCGCGGGCCGCGGGCCGGCAGACGGGCGATTTGAAAGCTCGTTTGTGGCCGCGATGTTATACCAGGAACTATTGGGGCGCGATAGAAACAAAAGCAAGTTTTATACGAGCCCCCCAAAAAATTATTTTCTGCATTTATTTATGAATGTTTTGTTAAAGATTCCAATGTTGTAAAAACTGGTATCATGCCTCGGTTTCAGGCGTACCTAATACCCGATTTCGTTATAGTCTCGGGATAAAACGTAGCTAAATATGTTGTTATTTCAAAAGATTGGTTTGTCTTTGTACCAAATTTCGCTGGTTTTATTCGCTGGTTTCAACTTGAAAGGGGACAAACCTCTATAAAAATACTCACAAACTTTCCAATTTATAATAGTAGGATTTTAATGGAAAGGTTCTTTGCTGAGTTTGTCTATGATCGTACCACATCTTTGCCCGTTATTCTTCCACCAAGCAGTAGCGTGCAAACATCAGTCCCTAAGTGCTATAGGCTATACTATGTACCACGGGCGATGCCGGGGCAGACCGTTAGTAAGTAAATATTGCTGGACATTTCTCATACAATAAAAACCATTTGGGACTACTCAAACTAAACAAACTTGAGTAATGGGAGCCATATAGCTGATAGTATAATACTTAAATCATTGTTAATACATACTTATTATACACAGTCACTACACATATTTATTTGTATTCATCATACAAATATTTTCACTAGGTCGGAATCGAAACCACGATCAAAGGCTTCGCCGACAAACTTACTACTTACTATGGCACTAGGTTAATCGCTAGAACTTAATTGTAGTCTAATAGACGTTATTTTTTTTAATTTGTTTATTGTTAGGTTTGAGTTAGACAAGAAAACGTTAATTTCGAGCATTTGCGTAACTAATTGTGTTATCACTTTTAAGCGTTAATTAATTGGAATAACACTTTAAGTATCATTTTTTAATGTTCTTCAGTAAAATTCGTTGCTCCAAAACGTTAATTTTTGACTCTTCACAAAGTTTTCCTCAAAATAAATAAACAAAACCTCCAGCCGCATTAAAATGTCACCGCGAAGGACAACGTCGAGGACCCGGAGCTACGGAATTGAAAACATTGCCTTCTTTCAAAAGGACTGTAAGGCCACTTCTCCACTACCCTTCAAACTAGACCAGTACAAATTGCAACTTGTTTGAAATAGTAAAAAAGGTGTAAACGTCTTGTGGCTGATGAACTTTTTTTACATAACTTATTATGAACGCCAGAGTTCTGGATCCAAGCCTGTTGGAAGTACATAGATATAGGTTTTATCAATTTATTTTTCACTTAAAACGCAGGATGTCTTAAAAATTAAATTTGTTCCAAATATAAGAAAACTTAGCTATTTATATGTTTTTTTTAATAAAACTTCCTCCCGGCCCATACCCTCTATTACCACCTCACCGGTTTTGAATGGCTATCCGGAAGTTATTGTCTTTGGAGGCACTCGATGGCAAAGTCGATGTTCGCAGCATAATACCATAATCGCATCATCCTCGACATCGTTGGCATGTTAGCCTCAGTCTGTTTTCACGACCGTGAGGTCGTAAGTCTCTTCTGATTTTCTTAGTAATTTACCATTTACAAGATGGTCCTCATCATTGGCATTAGTGTGTGAAAAACAAAACATTATAAGGAAAGGAACGTGTTCGAAGAAACAGATATTTCATGTGCATATATTATCGATCAACTCGCATTTAGCCAGCGCATTTATCAGTTACTATCTCCTACCTGTAGATCGGTGGTTGGCATCTAGTTTTAAGCTCTCTTTTTTTTCATAAAGTATACTTAAGCTCTTTTATGGGTTAAATATAATTATAACCTTTATTTCCGAATAAACTAAAACCTCATTAAAACTACAAACAAGAAGAATAAATTCGTAAACAAAACATACAATATTTCACAAGAAATTATATCAGACAATGAGGAAGCGTCTTTATGTTTCGAAAACTCGTCACGTGTCTCACAAAAGACAGCGTAAACATCATTTAGAATTTGGGTCCTGAGCTCCGGGCGCCGTATTTACCGGCCAATTAATGACCTCTCGGGCGACATGACGCGGGTGAGGGGCACCATGACGCGGGTGAGGGGTCACCATGACGCGGGTGAGGGGTCACCATGACGCGGGCGAGAGGTCATCATGCCGCCGCCAAACTGAAGGAGCTTCATTAAAGTATCGTAAGAAAATGTTACAAGTTTAGCATTTTACGAAATAAATATCTGGTAATGCGGGGTTATGCAGTTTATAAAAGCTTTTAATACAATTAATTCTATTACAGAGTAAGGAATATCGGTATCGGTAAAAACAACAAATCGTTCTTATTTAGTAGAACATTACAAATTAATTTCATCATAATTGAAGTATATACGCTAATGCCATTAAATTTTGTATATTACCAGAAATGTATGAAATGTAGGAATTGAATACAACTTCTAGGAAATATGTACTATTCCGAAGCTATTTGGGAAAAGTGTGAAATATGATAAAAAAAAGATAAGATAAGACACGCATATTTTGGCAAATGTATACATTTACTAGGAATTGTATATACGAGTAATTCTAATATTGCATTGGAAAATGTATAAAAATGCTTTTTGTAGCTAAAACACGTTTTTAGAATATCCTATTAGGGTGAGATTTGACTTCTGCCGGAAGTTCTCGGGTCAGTTCTGAGTGTCGCTTCTCTATACTCGGCCTACGCTCCACTACGGATGTCACCAGCTCGCTTCGCTCGCCCCTTCCCCCTACACTCCAGGCAAGACAAGACGAGCGACAAGACTAGGTGGAGTTGGGGTGCTTCGAGTCCAGTTAATTTGAATGTTTTACTACATTTACGATTGCTATTTAGAAAATGTAAGATTTCCTAGGAAATGTGTATAACATAAATTATTTCACACATTTTCAGGCAATATAAGGAATTGCATACATTCTCTAAATATACCACGGGTGAAGTCAGGACGGACCGCTTATAAATTATAATTAGCAATCAGTCAATTTGTGCGCATTTGACAAATCCATCACAAATTACGTCATCAAGATAAAAAAGTTTTCCAACTGTATGACGCCATCTCAACTTTGATCCATTACGCGATAAGAACAAAAGAAAGGGGTCACTGGTTCCCAAATTTAATTCAATTTGAAAAGGCAAAGGCAGGAAAAGTAATTGTAAAAGTTTTAATACAATGTCTTAGATAATTGCGGAGATATCTGGATGTCAAAAGTTTAATGAGTTATTTTTTGTAGCACGGCTTTTGTGCTGAATGGATGGCTGTTATGATAACACGTAGACGTAAACGATGGTACGGTGTTATCAGTTCTAGCCAATTAAAAAAAATCAGTTTAACTAATGAGACTCGGGATTTTCTCTCACAAAGAAAATTAGGTCTTAATTACGTATCAGGCAAGGTCAGGTAAGGTAAGGTTGCAAAATGCCGGTTAGCAGATAACACGTGGCTTTGAGACATTCTAAACACATGCCGGTTTTCTTGCGATATTTTCCTTTATAGATTTTGAGATACACCCATGACTCTGAAAATATAATGGTGCACGTGGGATTTGAATCAGGGGCTCCGGATCGGCAGTGGTTGTTCTCCTAGCCGTAACCTACTAGACCAGCCGTAACTTTTTATACCAACTGTAACTTCAAAGAGTTTACATATACCATGTATATAGTTAGATCAAACGCTTTACATCGAAAGCACGGGTCTGATCGCTTATATCTTATCGCTTTTGTCTTGTCACTTTTGTGGAAGTGTTATACTTTTGTCGCGGCACATCACTCTGTTGCTATAGCTAGCATGCACGTCATCTGCTTACGATTGGTACAAAAGAACTGTGCAAAAAACCTGATCCATTTACTTATTCTCTAAGCTTAACTTACCAAACGAGCCGTAACTTCTTATATAAGCCGTAACTTACTAGACCAGCCTTAACTTATTACCAACCTTAACTTATTATACCAACCGTAACTTACTAGATCAGCTGTAACTTTCTACACCAGCCGTAACTGATTAGACCAGCCGTAACGTAAGTGTAGGTTAATTTAGGTAAATCGCTCGTGTGTCGCGGCCACAATCACATTTCCATGTATTTGTTAATCCTCGGTCGCCGGTCGCCGGTCGCGATCTGTCTTCATCGAGATCTCGGCCGTATCGCGCCGACGTTTTTATTACACTTTGATAGCCCAACATGAAGGGGAGCCTCAAATCCGGACACTTACTCCATTCTTCCGGGTACATCTTTGCATTAGCAGTCCACTAAATGTTCCCACTGCTGGGATTCGAGGCCTTCTCTCGCAGGGAGAGCTCCCATAGTCTGCCACGCTGGCCAAATGCGGGTTGGTGGATGACAATTGACCTCGAAAGATTCTAGGCACATGTCGGTTTTGGCCGGTTCTACATTTAACCAGTTAGATAAACTGTTCATTATACTTAAATAAAAGAAAAGAAAACAATGCGGCTTGGTGGAAGACTCAAAACCTTGCCAATATCCTTGGAACATAGCGGTTTCCTCACAATGTTTTCCATCAGTGGTTTTTAATTGAATTAACACATGAATTAGAACGGACAGTTGTTTTTGTATTCAAACCAATCACAGTTGCCGTTCCCTGACTAGACTGGCTATACACCTGCCGTAAGGAATTTCGTTCCAAAATCATACAACTGAATTTAGAACTTCCTCCTTTTTTGAAGTCGGTTAAGAAGAAAGTGCTTTCTGTCATCACTATCCCAATTTTCCGTCACGACGCGGGTAAAGTCGAGGGGCGCTGCTAAAGTAAGTCGTATCAGACGGCGTTGTTTTAACATAATATTCATCATCATCAGCCTGTGTTCGTCCACTGCTGGACATAGGCCTCTCCTATGATACGCCACTCAGCCCGGTCCTCGATCTTACTTCTCCAACCGCCACCAGCTGCCTTTCGAATATCGTCACTCCATCTAGTCTCAGGGCGTCCTACACTACGTGTACCGATTCACGGTCTCCTCTGGAGAACCCGTCCACCCCAACGGTTATCGGGTCTGCGACAGATGTAAACGCCCACTGCCACTTCAGTTTGCTGACCTATGTCGGTGACTTTAGTTCTCTGACGAATTACCTCATGTGGTTGCAATCCCTCAGAGAAAGCCCAAGCATAGCCCTTTCCATAGCTCGCTAAGCAACTTTGAGCCTACGGACCATTTTGACTGTCACACGTTTCAACACCGTAGGTAGGACGCACCTATTTTACATTTTTGGCTTGAAACAAAGCCAACTGCCGTGCAGTTTTAAAATGTTTTATTTATTCATCGAACATTGTTTTCTTTTTCCAGCCTCCGGTCAGATGGTTCCGTATCCCATCCTTACCCTCCACTTTGATGGTCTGATTTGGCCTGATTGCTTCCCCTGCTTTTGTGTTCGTTGAATAAAACATTCAGCTCGGCTGTACTCAGATGCGGCTAATAATCGTGATCGTTACGATTTTATAACGTTGTGTTTGTTGTATTTCACTAGCAACGATCTGCGGTTTTATGCCCGAGCTACACTAGGCTAGTTGGCTAGCTAGGATAGCAACGCTACGCAATGTTAGTTTTGTCTACACGAAGCTAAAAGTATTAGCTTGCTAGATTACTAACACAAGCTTTGTTAACTTGAAAAGCTAGCTTCGTGTAGTTCGGGCATTATTTCGGACTACAAATGTGTTATGATTTGGACTCTTTTTAGTTCCAATAGCTGCGTGTCTTTGTGTTTTTATGGACACGCATGTTGCTTTCCATTAGGCGCATGACCAGCTCGTCTCTTTCATTCTATATCTAATATATAAAATTCTCGTGTCACAGTTTTCGTTGCCATACTCCTCCGAAACGGCTTGACCGATTTTGATGAAACTTTTTTGTGCTTATCCGGTATCTATGAGAATCGGCCAACATCTATTTTTCAACCCCCTAAACGTTAAGGGTAGTCCACCCCAAAATTTATTTATTTATTTTTTAGACAAAATTTTTAATTTCTATTTTTTCTATGATACAACATACAAAAATACATACAATCCTCAATTTTCACCCTTCTACGATCAACCTTTGTTTTATTAGGAAATTATTTATATGGCAAAACAACGTTTGCCGGGTCTGCTAGTTTTAAATAAATCTCTCCACTCCAACTCCAAACTCATACTAATAAATCCGTATTGGCATTTCTAAGTGATTGAGCAACAAACATTGGAACTTTCACCTTTATAATATTGATAGGATCAGTGGGATTTATGTTTTACAGCTTTTGAACTAACTTTAGGCCTCTTTTCGGGGTATGCTTTGGAATATGCCACACTTTTGTCTGTTAATGTAACGCCCAGTCATCATCATCAGCCTGTATTCGCCCACTGATGGACATTCTGGACTGGACTGCTTCTCCCATTATGAGCCACCAAGCCCAACCCTCGGTCTTTCGTTTCCCACCGCCAGCCAGCCAACGCCAAGTAGTACTGTGCAAACATAACTTAGTTCCGGCATCCTGACAATTCATTACCTATCTGATTCCAGTATGTGTGTGCCGCTTTATTTAAAATGTATGGGAATTCATCTATACTAATACTATAAAACTGAAGAGGTATTTTGTTTGAACGCGCTAATTTCGGAAACTACTGGACCGATTTCAAAAACTCTTTCACCGTTGGATATCTACGTGATCTATGTGTGATATAGGCTATGTCACGTACCACGGGCGAGGCCGGGGCGGACCGCTAATGAAATTATAATCTCTAATTTTTCAATACGGAATTCTGAACGCGTCAATGATTAATCAACAAATACCAAATATGCAACATTATGAATAAATAATCTATTACTCTAGCTAGCAATATCACAAAGTTCTCGATTTCGTAAATTTTCCGGTGCGTGAAATAAGATATGTGTTATTCCACACTATTATATACATAATCACAGATTTCTAATTTAGAAATCTGTGTACATAATATTATAATGCTAATTTGCCTAATTTAAGTTACGGCTGGTCTAGTCGGGAGGACGGCGCCGTTCCGGAGACCCCGGGTTCAAACCCCACACGCACCGCTGTCTTTTCGAAGTCATGTGCGTAATGCCGCTAACTGAAAACGGTGAAGGAAAACATCGTGAGGAAACCGACATGTAACTATAATTTTTAGAATCTTTCGAAGTCATGTGTCATCCACCAACCCGCACTGGGCCAGCGTGGTGGATTATGGCCTTAACTCACTCCTTGCGAGAGAAGGCCTTGAGTCACAGCAGTGGGAACATTTAGTGGGCTGTTGATGATGATAAATTTGTCTAGATAACTTTAATACTATTTGCGTGAAAGAGTAACGAAAATAAACATAGATACATTCATCCTCACAAACTTTATGCAATGCATTTACAATGTACAATATTAATTGTTGCCTAAAGAAAAAATAAGCAATATTTTATCGAAAAACTCCCCACCGTCCCGATGTGAAATGTGTTTCCCGTGTAATGCGCGCCGCAATCCGAGCATTGTTGTGCTGATATCCGGTACGCCAGCTTGTTCGCCACTTCCGGGGCGAGATGCGCTCGTATTAATAACATGGCGCTGTTTCCGGTGACATCAGAACATGGGATTGGAGTTTTGGATTAGTTGATTGTAGGCATTCATTTTGGTTATTAGTCTGTCCGGCTGTTTGTTATAAATAAGTACGTTTTGATATACATATAAACATTTTATATTATAACTAGCGGCCCGTTCCGGCTTCGCCCGAATATTGTCACATAAAGCCCATTAATCGAAGTAAAAACTATCCTATCTTTTAAGTTGGATCAATCTACTAATCAGCTAAGTAGTTTAGGAGTCCATCGCGGACAAACATCGTGACAGGAGATTTATGTATATTAAGATATTATAGACTGCAGGCCCGTGAACAAAATTTATGGGTCAAATGACCCACCAGGAGACCTATGTAGGATGATATAATGGCATAAAATAATAAGATTCAGTACTATGCCGTCACTTGTAAGTTGTCCAAATGAGTGCAAGTGAGCATTCAAAACCGCAAGTAGAGTCATATTGGTCATTTGTTTTTGTACGGCATTCTTACCATCAAATAGATCCATGGAAAATAATGAGAAAACGCGTAATGCCGTACAAAAATAGTGCGCCACCAAATCGGAAACTTGGTTGATTTTCCGTCAATTTTCAAGGAAAATTTTGTCATTTGATATTGTATGGCTTTGGTTCATTAGCTCATATTTGTACCCACACATACGAACGCTCTATGTAACGTTAGTCTTGAAAATTTACTTATGTATGAGTATGTGTTTGTTGGATATTTTTTTTTCAGTTATTTTATAAATATTCTTGAATGCTATCTTGTTGTTTTCGCGTTTTAATTCAATTATGTTATTGTGGCTCAGTCAATTACAACATTACACAATCTATACTAATATTATAAAGCTGAAGAGTTTGTTTGTTTGTTTGTTTGTTTGTTTGCTTGAACGCTAGGATCTCGGGAAGTACTGGTCCGAATTGAAAGATTATTTTTCTATTGGATAGTCCATTTATCGAGGAAGGCTTTAGGCTATAGAAAATAACTCTACTATTAATTGAAGCGGAGCATGAAACAAGAATGTAACAAAATCGGGAAAAAATATTCCCCTTTTGAGAGTTTTCGTACGTTTCGTGCTTTGACATGACACATGACAGCATGTGTCAAAGATTGCGTCATTGAATTTCAGTAATCTGTGCCTTGAATGTAAACCTTTGCTAAATTTTTTTTCTAAATCTGAGTTGGTACGACCAATTTCCGACAGGTGGCGTAGCAGGTTGCTGAAGAGGTTTTTTGTTTGAAATCGATATTCTCAGGAATGAGTGAACCGATTTCAGTCATTCTTTCACCGTTGGATATGTACGGGATCCCGATGAGTGCTATATAATATACCACGGGCGAAGCCGGGGCGGGCATCTAGTATTCTTATAAAATTCTAAGCTAAGTGTTTGTTACCAAAATCACCCGAAAGAAGTGGACCGTTTTTTATATTTGTTTTTTGTGAAAATCAACAAATACAAATAAAGGTATCGTAGGATTATACAAAAATTAAATATTTTAAAAAATAAATATCAAAGTCTGTAAAAGATATTGAATGAGCTGGCTATTTTGAAATATACCAAACAAAAACTAAAATCAGTATATTTCAAGTAAAACGAGCGAAAATTTATTTTCATTCGAAACATTCGGAGTTTCCGTTCGTTCTCCGCAAACTAAGAGTTTATTTTTTCACATTTATTACAATAATAACTGGAAGAGTTCGTGACTGCAATGTGGCTTGAGTCAATAGAGGCTTTTTAGTGAACCTCGGTAGAGCACGAACACAGAGTATACAAACTGCAGAGAGACGTGTCCAACGAAAATTGAATATTTGAATAAACACACATGGTCCACATGGCTTGGGTACCAAAACGAAGCGTTTGTTGAAGCAACCAGTTCTGAGGGCAAACACTAAATAGTGAAGAACCAGTGTTTTATTAAATTTGTAAATTTTAAAAGCAATTTTAATATAGGTAAGAACCCGTATTATATTTGCGACATTGTAACCATTAACGATACTGCTGTATTAATATTTTAATTAAAGAGTGACGAGACGATCAGGACTTGTACCTGATGGTAAGCAACTTGCCTGCCCCATAACTGCACAGTAACACGCAGCTATTGGAAGATGAAGAGTCCAAATCATCACTAAGCTGCGCTCGTCAACCAAACATCCAAGATGTCAACTGGAAACATTGTCCTTCAAACCGGAACACAGTAATGTTTGCACATTGCTGCTTGGGACTACTACTGCATAATATATTGAATACTAGCTGCGCCTCGCGGCTTTACCCGCGCAGTTTAGTTCATTATTTTCCCGGGATAAAAAATGTAAGTCGATGTGTTATTCCTGACCACATTTATCTATCTGTGTTCCAAATTTCAACCTGATCCATGCAAACGCTTCAACGTGATTGAGCAACTAGCATCCAAGCATTCGAATTTCCGCATTTATAATACCAGTAAAAAACTTAAATCTGACCATTCCCGGTGTGACTCTTTTCTTTTGTTTGAAAGCTGACAGGATTCAGAAGGCAGATGACCAGCTCAACTCCAGAGCCAAGTTTAATACAAAATATCTTACCCTAGCAGTCTGCCCCGGTTTCGCCCTTGGTACGCAGAGATTACGTAGGTACATCCAACAGTGAGAAAATAATTTTGATATTGGTTCGGTAGTTGCTGAGATTACCGCGTTTAAACAAAAAGCCTCTTCAGTTTTATAATATTAGTATATTTATAGTACCTGGGTGACCGGAGCTTTGCTCGGTTACTTAGATAAATACTGATTCTCTCAAAAAAAAAAACTTGAAAAAAAAAGTGGCTGGTTGGATTCGAACCCGGACCTACCATATTATGACCGCCCATCTTCCCGACTGAGCTAACATACTGTCGCGCGATGTCGCGAAATTTACCGTCGCATTCTAATCTTTATGTAACAATTTTTCATTGTCTAAAAACGCGCATAAAACGGCGTAAAAATAAAACCTGGCTAGATCGGTTTATCGTCACCGAAACCGCCTGTATACATAATTTCATGAAAATCGTTCGAGCCGTTTCCGAGATTCAGATTCTATATATATTGTGTCGGGGAAACATTACTTTTGTGGGTTTCCCCATCGACATCAGGAAGGCCTTGTCATGACAACATATAGGATTCTGATTGTGGGCGTTAATGGTCAGTGCTAGCATAAATGAAAATCATTAAAGTCTTCATAATGTTACATTTAGTAATTTCATATTTCAGTAAATAGTAAGTATAGTTAGAATTGAAAAGCAGCGAATTCATGTTGAACATCATGGGATTCTATAAACTACTAGCACACTCTTGTTTACACAACTCTCGTATACATCGAGTACTCTCCAAACAAAGAGAATGTAATATGTTTCCAAAAAACCCTGCTGCTGTCGCAGCTCTGCCCACATTACGAATCCAATGATGTCACCACGACTACGCTCAGACATTGACAATACCCTCTGCTCGATGTTTAAATAATTTGATTTGAATTAACACTTAATGCTAAAGGAGGATTATACGCGCGTAACATGAAGGTTATGCGTAGATTTCCCTCGTAGACTCTCTCATATATATCTACTTGGGTCAAAAGATCCAATTAGGTAGATCCAACTTCGACAAAGAGGTCCAGCAAAGGATGCAACTCGGATGGGCAGCGTTCGGGAAACTTCGGCACATCTTTGAGTCCAAAATACCCCAATGCCTAAAGACGAAAGTCTTTAACCAGTGCGTGTTGCCAGTGATGGCTTATGGAACTAAGACGTGGTGCTTAACTTTGGGCTTCATAATGAAGCTCAAAGTCACACAGCGAGCTATGGAGAGAGCTATGCTCGGAGTCTCTTTGCGCGACAGAATCCGTGATGAGGATATTCACAAAAGAACGAAAGTGGTATATACCTAATGTTTATAATGTACAGGACTTAATCACGATTTAACGATGTTGTGTGTCGTGGTGGTAACCCTGCGATTTTCGAAGACCAAATGAGGGTAGATCTAGATCCCCTCATTTCGCAATGAGACGACCCGCAATTTCTTCAGTCTTCTCGTGACCACGGCGGTTGTAACGCTGCCGAAACGTCGAGGTATTTAAACAATGAATTAAATCGTGATTAAGTCCTGTACATTATAAACATTATGTGTTCAAATCGCGAAAGCTTAAAAACAATATGTGGTATATACCTACAAGAATTGCTCGTTTAAAGGTATAAGATTTAAACTTTAGAAGCAGTTTCTTTAGTGATGTCCTCGTCACCATCCCACGGTAGAGTAAACCGGATCTCCATTGAAAGCGCTATCAGTATCGCCCATACGATGATATGAAATTGAATCGGAATTGCTTTCACCTTTTATCTAGAATATAAATACGTATTTTCGATACAAATGCGAGTAAGAATATGTTTATAAACGAGACGTTCCGTATTATTTTAACGCTTTATTTGGATAAGGGTTTCGTTGAGATCTTACCTAGAAACGTTTGCTCGTTTTTGAGTATTTTGGAGCTTGGAGATAAAAGGGTAAGTTTGGAGTATCTAAGGGTTAGAATATCTGCGTTTTCAATATAAACATGAAATTGGAATATGTTTTGAGAAAAGCAAGGGGAAAACTGAAATGTTTCGGCGTTGGTAAAATAAGCTTTAGTAGTGACAACGTACAATTCGCAATCTTGAGGACGTGTGTACGAATCCCAGTTGCACCTTCTAGTTTTTTTTTGCGTAAGTTTTTCATTACTACTCGCTTTGAAGGTAAAAAAACATAGTCAGGGAACCAGCGTGTTCCAAGAAAGATTATATCTAACGAGGACATGGTTCGACCACCAATACGTTTTCTATGTGGTGGATTATGACTATGACTTTTTGGAATAGAAAATATAAGGCTCCAAGGCGTAAATATTTAGTGGGCTGCGTATGTGAAATTTTAGTATTATGAATACTATATTATGATTAATAATAAATATTAGTGGACAATTCACAAAGAACACCATCTGACTCCAAACTAAGCAAAGCTTGTGCTATGGCGGCCAGATGCCAGATAGCCGATATGGGACCAAACCAAGCAATAGCTGATAGTTGACCAGATTGCTGATTCATTTATTCATTCCTCTTCACAAGACAACACAAGATTTTCTTACGATGTTTTCCTTCATCGTTGGAGTTATTGGTAATGCCAAAATTGTACATTTACAGTTGAATGTCCAGAGTAGCAGACGGGATGAGAACCTAGAACCTCACGATTGTGACATAAGAGTATCAGTCGTTATAATTAGACATCAAGGCTACTTTAACCATTAGCAAGAAAAAAATTTTTTTTTTTTGGATTTACCCTCGACTACCACAACCACAGAACATATACCACAACATTCTACTAGCTAATGATTATTTCAATTAATACCCATATTGAGGGAGTTGTGAAAAAAAAAATGTACCCCCTTGTTTGGTCGAAGGTTAAAAATAAATAAATTTTAAATAAGCCATAAATATTATTTTCCGTATAAGTATCTCCCATCCCAATCCGACTCCGATAGTCGGATTTCACTCAACATATCCGCTTCAAGTCAGCTATAACCGGTTTCCGTCGGTTTATCCGGTGTCGGCCGGTAACCGCCGGTTCCGTCCAGCTTACGCCGGTCCGCGGATTCGTGGATATTAAAACATCAGCTTAACAACCGACCGATTATGCCGTGAAAGCCTTTAAACGGTTACGTTGTGGTCTAAGATACAAGATCTCTGAAATAAACCCGTAAATCAAGTACTACGCTGTGGTGGACCGAGTGGCGAGAGTCTCCGATTTCACATTATAAGGTAGGTAGGTAAGGTAGGAAGGTAAGGTAGGAAGGTAAGGTAGGAAGGTAAGGTAGGAAGGTAAGGTAGGAAGGTAGGTTCGAATTCCGCTTGAATTGAATTTACTTACTACTTTATTTTGAATTTTACTTTGAATATTTTCAAGTGCAAATGAATAAGTTCGACACCATCACTGAACGTGGCAAGGAAGCCGACATATCTAGTAATTAAGACATGTGGTACCTTACAAACGTCACTTGCAGAGGGGGATTAAGCATTGAGAGCGCCTTAGGTAAGTATATATAGTCGATGCCGCTATACTAAAAATAACTAATAGTAATAGGTGAGTTTTGTACAGGTAGGACTCTTGGCAGAGTCCGCCTGGGGAAGTACCACATCTTTGCCAGTTATTCTATCGCGAAGTGTGTAATGTAATAATATAATATAATGTGTTCCGGTTTAAAGAGCACCAGAAAAATTACAGGGCTTAGAGACATAGCATCTCAGATCTCTGGGTGACGAGCGCAGTACAGTGCTAGGTAATGATTTGAACTCTTCATGTTCCAATAGTTGCGTGTGACTGTGCTGTTATGTGACAGGCATGTTGCTTACCATCAGGCACATGTCCTGCACGTCTTGCCACTCTAGGTATGCCTACTATAAAAAAAATAAGCAATCACATGAACTGTCGATACAAGTGAAAACTTATAACTCAGAATGTGATAGCTCACTTTGGAAACTACGCGGGTGAAACCGGAGGATTTGTCTGACTGGATGGGGTTTAAGTCTGTAACATAGACAGGTTCTAGTCTGGAATGAGTCATATACTACTTTCACTCTAGATAAAAATTGAGATTACCAACTAAACAGATAAAACCACGGTGTGATGCTAGTATACATACCGTAAATGTTGCAATATTAATGCCAGCTTCTGAGCACTTTGTAATATCTCCATTTAAACCTGTTACAGTATTGTGCCACTCAAAACAACGCATAAACCATTTCCCCCCGCGGCCATGCGTCCTCATCGTCGCGTGATTGGCCGCCGCCGACCGGCGCGGACGTTTCCACCAATTAGCGGGATTGAAACAAATGACGGCGCGGGACGTCATTCGTTTCAATCAAAACGGAAATGAAACGGTTCTCTTGTTGCCATTGTCAATTAAGTACAGGTTATACTGAAAGGGTATTTTACCATTACTAATCTTACTAATACTATAGATGCAAAAGATGTTCGAATATTCGGATGTTTGGATGTTCAAAAGTCATAACGTTATAGATTATTATTGCGTCAACTCTACCCCAGCGAGAAATAAAATCTTAACTCTGGCAGAAGAGACATAAAATGGTCTATGCATGCTTTATTAGGGTTCCGTAGCCAAATGGCAAAATACGGGACCCTTATAGATTCGTCATGTCTGTCTGTTTGTCCGTCCGTAGGTCACAGCCACTTTTATCCGAAACTATAAAAGCTATACTTTTGAAACTTGGCAAGTAGATGTAATCTGTAAACCGCATTATGATTTTGATACAAGAAATAGAAAAAACAAAATTTTTAGGGGTGTCCCGTCCCATACATAGAACTGAAACTCAAAATTTTTTTTGATCAATGCCATACGTGTGGGGTATCTATGGATAGGTCATCAAAAATGATGAGAATGATTGAGGTTTCTAATATCTTTATTCTAAACTGAATAGTTTGTGCGAGGGACTCTTCCAAAGTGGTAAAAGTGCCCCCCCCCCCCTGTTATGACAATGACAAAAATAAAAAAAAAGTGCATGATGTACGTTACCATGTAAACTAGTAACGACGAACAACGAAGTACAAGAACTTTTATATTATGTTACTTGTTGCTACGGAAGCCTTCATGGGCGAGCCCGACTTGCCCTTTATTTTATCTTGGGCTAGTTATTTAATAACTAGATTTATTAAAAACCGACTGCAACAAATTAACAGATAAAAAACAATATGTAATACGAAACACTATCAAAGAACACTTGGGTGATTAATACGAATCTAAGCCGTTTGGAAGATAAATGGGAATAAATAAATTTACAAACATATAAGATAGATGCGAAAAACATAACTAAATAACATGGTGGACATTTCACACACAACACCATCTGACCCCAACCTAAGCAAAGCTTGTACTATGGAAGCCGGATAGCTGATATATTACTTATATAGTTTTGAATTCATACTAATTATACATAGAACAAACCCAGACACAGCTTCTTCTTTCAGTCGGGTTAAAAGTACCAAAGACGCGGGGAGGTTTTGATAGTGTAGCTCTAGTTATCATAATCTTCCCGCTGCAAAAAAAAAGACAAAGAAAGGTATAAGATGTTACAGACTATAAACTAACTCTATTCAAAATGTCGACCCGATCCGTAAAGACAATCCGACGAATAATTCAACAAACATAAAAAATTTCGCATTTATAAATTATTATTCTAATTAATATGATCTTCGCGATGAACACAATGCACTCCTAAACCATTTTACCGACTTTAATCAAATTTCCACATCGTGTGCGGTTCGATCCTACTTGAACGATAGGATAGTTTATTTTGTAGTATATAGTGACGAAATGAGCAGGATAAGTGCCTAATGGTAACCAACACATAACAGCAAAGTGACACGCAGTTATTGGAATATTAATAGTCCAAATCATTTTTTTAGATTAATAGCCGAAACGGGCCGCTAGATTATTTTTTAAACAAAAACTACCATGAATACGCCAAAAATAAAACAACGAAAAACTCAACGTTCTTCGCATCCGTTCCGATAATTATGCAATTTATTTAGTGTTGAACGCGGGAGGAATACTAACGAGTGCCGTTAGCGGATACAGCAGCCCAGGCCAGGTGGCTCGCGACGTGATCACGGGGGCTGACACCCTGAGAGAGTGTTGCGGAACTGAAATATGCGAAACTTTCAAAACAATTGTGATGACAAAAATATGCAATTCTTATTAGTTCGTCAGGTAGATAATAAAAAAATAGGATAATTACATAATAGTATTATTTAATAAAATTTTATGTAGAATGTGGATATATATTATCAATTTTCTGGAGGTGTGGAGTGTTACGAAGACGTGACGTCACAATCCCCAGATTGTGACTCACACTCGCCTAAAAGCGTAATGTCCCTACAAACTCAATTTTCGAAATTATTTGTTTGTGAAACAAAAGGAAAAATACGTGTACAATTTTTTTTAATAATTGATAAAACCAACTGGCGGACTTATTTATTTTTTTATTCACCATACTTCTGTGGTTTATTTAGTATTTTAGCAAAGAATACTGACGAGTGTCGTTTTGCTTGAACTGCTGTGTCTGCATACAGCAGTTGAAGCCAGGCGGCTCGCGACGTGATCATGAGCTGAGCACCTGAGCCTGTTCTTCTTCGTATTCTTACTAGTCTAACTTGTCCCAATGCTTGGCAAAGGCCTCTCTTTCCTCCTTCCAGATAGCCCGATTTACGGCTTTGGTTAGGTTTATTTCGTTACGGCCGTGCGTTACGGTTTTACGAAATTTCTTGATTTCGGTCCACAAGCTCCGCCGTGCTCAAGGCTCGCGATAAAAAATAAATCTTTACTTCGCTCTAGTACGCAGTATTTTGGAGTACAACGCAGTTATTTGGTCTCCATTCTATAAAAGTTCATAGTAATCGTATCGAACGCGTTCAGTCTAAGTGTCTTAATATACTTTTTTACAGGTTCGGTATTTGGCGATCCAAGTACGCTCATATACCAGTCGGTTAAAACATATTAAATTAGCATCTCTTGAAAATCGCCGCAAATACTTGGACTTTGTCTGTCTTTTTAAAATCACTCACTCCTTTAATGATTCCCCTTCTCTCCTTTCTAGCATCAACATCAATATCTCCCCCAGCTCACGTAGGTCTTTTGAAAATACATTTTCACTTAGTGTGTATAAGAACAATACTTCTCTATACAACCCCATTGTCAGAATGTGTCGCCAATACAATGATATCCTCAAGAAACATCATCAATCTATTGATATATTTCAATGATGATACTTCAATGATACTTCAATGATACTTTTATTCGTCTGTGAAACTAGGTTTTTTACAAAAATGTGTTGTTGTGTCAGAGACCAGAGAAACGTTCGCTAGTTTCCACCACAGTTTGGTATACAGACATTTCGTGTTGTTTTGTGTTTTGATAAACATAATATGTGCACAATAAGTATTTAGAAAAGTGTTACCTTTTTACATCATCTCACAGCAAACCAGAAACATCAATCACATCGCATACGTAACAATATTGCATAGGTAGTCCATATTAAAAAATAATTGGCAATCTAAACACAGAATTCAATTCACGATCACAAAATCACAATGCACAAAATGTAAATAAGCCAATGTCAGATTCAGATTGTCAGATTATAAAGTTGTCAAAATCATTATTAATGTCAGATGTCATAGAAATTAAATGTCAAAAAAATTCAAACTACAATTTACTTTCTCAAATCGAATATAAAATTGGAATCGATACACTTCAATTCGAGTCATCGTACCTTTTAGAAATTTCTTTATCGTTAAGATACATATCTACAGTATAGTACGCTTTTTCAATTAACATTTCAATTAGAAGGTTTTTAAAGATGTTAATATTTTGTTTGCTACGTATAAATTTTGGTATTTTGTTATAAATATTAATTGCCTCACAGAAAACACTTTTATTTAAAAATGATGTTCTACTTGGTAAGCTACGCAACATCCCTTCACGTCTGGTTCCCTCTGGACATATATCAAACAGCTCAGGATGCTGTTTAACAAAAATGGCTACTTCACTTATGTAGATGCTCGGGAGTGTTAACAATTTTAACCGAATAAAGTGCTGTTTACACGAGTCCTTCTTTTTTAGCCCACAGATCGATCTTATACATCGCTTTTGGGCTCTAAACACTCTAAGTCGGTCGGTCGAATTACCCCAAAAAATTACACCGTATCGAAGTATTGACGCTACATGGCCATAGTATGCGGTTAGTAGTGTAGTTTGGTCAACTACTTTCCGAAGTTGATAAAGAGCATACGCGAACTGATGTATTCTTTTACAAACTGTGTCGATGTGAGGTTTCCAAGTTAACTTATAATCTAAATTTAGGCCAAGAAAACGCGTTAGTTCTAGTTTCGAGATCGTTGAACCCTCAAATTCAATTGTATCGGTCAAAGTGTCATTTCGTCTTATCCTAAATTCCATAACATGGGTTTTGTCAAAATTCATTGTTAAATTATTATTGCGTAGAAAATTATTAAGAGATGTCAATGTTTCACGAATATCAAATTTTATATCGCTATTCTTGTCATTGATTAATAATACAGTACTATCGTCTGCAAATAATGTCATCGGATGGATGGTAGCACCGGGAAAATCATTTATATATATCAGAAAAAGCAACGGACCCAATATACTACCTTGAGGAACACCGTAAAGCACTTGTTTCAAATTGGAGGTGTATGTCTTTACAGTTGATGTAATGGGGCATATTTTGTTTAATTGTATAATTTGTCGTCTATTATTTAGATAAGATTTTAGTAAATCATACGCGTTACCCTTATACCATATCGATGCAGCTTTTCCAGCAGTATATCATGGTGGACGTTGTCAAAGGCTTTTGACATATCCATAAACAATGCAGTGGCTCTTTTCCGACCGTCAAGACTTGTCATAACCTGTTTCAGGAAATTGAAAATGGCTAAATTTATAGTTTTCCTTTCTAAACCCGTATTGATTATTTGTGAATATATTACGATGCTCAAAGTAGCTATATAATCTATCGTAAATAACCTTCTCAAATATCTTGGATAGTACTGGTAGTAAGGCTACAGGGCGATAGTTAGTGACTCTATTTGTTTCCCCTTTTTTGTGTAATGGTTTAACGATGGATATTTTCAATGGATCTGGAAAGACCCCTTTTTCTATACAAACGTTGATAATATGACTTAGAACTGGTGCTATAACTACAGATACATCCTTCACTACTTTGGTTGTAATCCCATCAATACCAACACTAGATGTATTCTTCAGGGCACTTATAATTTTTAAAATGTCAAAAGGTATGGTAGGTGTCAAAAAAATTGATTGTGTGTTCGATATTTTCTTTCGGTCATGACTATTACGGTCAGTTTTATTATTTTCTTTACCTATATTTATAAAATATTCATTAAAATAGTTAGCGATTTCGTTAGGATCACTTATAATGTCTCCTTGTGAATTTAAAATCTGTGATACTGTATTTTCAGGGTATTGACTGTTTGTTTTATTAATAACTTCCCATGTGGCTTTTGATTTATTTTTGGAGTTTTTTATGTAATAGTTGTTTTGTGCTTTTTGAGTCAGTTTGATTATCTTCTTATATCTTTTGAATAACTTTTAAAAGCATCTCGTGCAGCAAATGATTTTTTAGTTCTGTACTGCCACAGAAGACTGGTAGTTTTTTTTGCACATGTTTTTATCCCTTTTGATAACCATTTTGGTTGCTTTACATGGGAGTATTTTACTTTAATTTCAGGAAAGCATAGGTTGTATAATAGATTGAAGATGTCGTAGAAGGTTTGAAAAGCTATCTTTGGATCGCTAGTCTCTAAGACATCCTGAAATTTGAGACCACTTAGGTATCCATAAAACTTCTGTCTGTTCTCCATACTGTAGTCTCGCTTTGTAACATACCAAGACTTCATTCTACAGCTCTTTTTTTACCTGACATTTGAAGATTTGTGCTGTGTGGTCAGATAGTGCCAGTTCTATTATTTCGCCTGTACCTTTACGTACATTATGTAATATATTGTCGATACATGTCCCACTGATTAGACGCGTTGGTTGTTTAAATGTCTGTTTAAGGTTAAATTTAGATAATATTTCTTCAAAGTTTTTTACGCGACGGGATTTTTCTAATAGATTGATATTAAAATCACCGCAAATTATTACTTTATAATTGTTTTTGGTGCAGCATTTCTCCAGTACATTTTCAAACTGATTCAGAAATATTTCAATTTTATTATTTGGAGGTCTATAGATACAAATTACATAAGTTTTATGATCAGTTAGTTCTACAGCACTGCATTCAATGATATGTGGGATGGCTAATTCATTAATTGTATTAATATCTCTAAAATGTATGCCCCTCTTTACCAATATGCACGATCCCCCATGTCTCTGAGGTCTACAGAATTGTGAAGCCAGGCTGAAGTTCGGTATAGATAACAGTTTAGAATCATCAATTTTCATATTATGCTCTGTGAGACACAAAACATCAATTTGCTTATCTTGTGCTGTGAGATTTGATATGCTTACAATTAACTTATCTGATTTGTTTACCAAATTTGAATGTAATTTAGCCAAATTTAAGCGAAATATACTAGCCATTATTTAATTCCATTATATGTAAGCCTTAAACTCAACAAACATATTATTAACTCTACTTACTAACTAAATTTTCTTTACTACTAAATACTTACTAACTAAAGTTTTGCCACTGTTACAATATTTTTTTAGTTCACGTTGTGTACACATATTTAGGTATACGATTTGGAACTGTACCTGTTGTTTTATAACTTTGTTGTCATTTGATTGTATACTGTTTTGTGTACCTTAACAATAAACAAATAAATAAATTGAAGTCTGTTAAAATACGCCACTTTTTACTTCAAAGCTTTATTAAGGAGAAACCCACCCATTACTATTCCATTCTTTCCAATTAGTTTAAGATCTGAGTATTGGATGCAGCTCAATTGTGGTCAAAAGCTAAACAACCTAGATGGTTGTAGAGACCGCGCCAAATAAATCTGCGCGCGGCCAAAAACTAGAACTAATTATTTGATTCATCATGGAGTGTTATTTTAACATATGTTTTTTATCAAATCTGCTTTTTTGTTCGCTCTTAGCGTTAAGGTCGCTAATTGCTACTTTATTCTGTGTTTTTTTCTGTATTTTTTTTTCTTTATAATTTAAATGCAATAAAGAGTTTATGTATCTATCTATCTGTTTGAAATGATTACATAAGTACTTGTACGAAATTTAATTTTTATTTCCTACTAATAATAATATTAGATATTATGATATTTATAAAAATATCATAATTTTGACGGTTAGATGCTCATTGCTCAATCACGTCTGAGCACATTGGGTTGAAATTTTGAATACAGTTAAGATTTCTTCTGGAATAGCACATATATTTTTAACACGGAAAATAGCGGGATCGGGAATTGGGCAGGTAAAACTACTGGGTGCTACTAGTATGAGAAATTAACAACCATAAAATTAGTAATCGCATTGTAAGTCGAACCTAAGCTCGATTGCCATACAGCCAAACGCGATGTCATGAACCACCGTACACCGTATCTCGCAGTGATCGTATCTCGCTTACGTGAGCCTAAAACTTTGAGATTAAAAAATTAGAGATTATTTATTCATTCAAGACCTACATGTATTCTACAATTATAGCTAATTTTACAGACCAATAAAGAATTGAATTGAAAACCTATTTTTTTTGTAAAAGTTAATATTGGTGGACAATATTGGTGGACAATTCACACACAACACTATCTGACCCCAAACTAAGCATAGCTTGTGTAATGGCAGCCAGATAGCTGATATAATACTTATATAGTTTTAAATAGATACTTATTATACATAGAAACACCCAGACACAGTGCAAACATTTGAATTCATCACACAAATATTTGCACTGGGTGGGGATCGAACCCACGACCCTCGGCTTCGCAGGCAGAGCTACTACCAACTGAGCCACTAGGGCAGTATAATAATATCGGCACAGAAATGTTTGATATTAATGACAAAACAAACAAACGTAAAAGAACACAAAGTGTTTGAGTAGCGGCGGTTAGAAGCAGATTTCAATGGAAAAGATCTACACTCATCGTAAAAATTATGGAAATTATGTACATAAATTGTAATTAAGTAATTAATTGACAATTATGTCAATTACATTTATTTTTAACACGTGGGTAGGGGGAACCATTAAGCAATACGAATGTTGATATTAGAGATAATTGTCACACTTGTTATTTCTGGTGAGATTTGGCACAACCTCCTTCACGACATCGGATTCATTCTACAAAACAAAAAGTAAAATCTCGTTCGAGAAAATCTTTTGATCTATTTTACACTATTTTCTAACTGGATGCGTCTCCCCTTGAATTAAAAGATGTCTCTTTATAAAACATTAGTGTGTGAGAGCTGTAGATTGGATGGTAAAAGGAGAAAATAGATCCCTTTTTATTATTCTACAATTATAAATTCGAAAGTTTGGCTATTTGTTGCTTGATTACGTCAAAATAACACAACATCGTCAACGGCTTCTCAGTGCCATTGGTGGAAAAATAACGGGAACGCCGGTGAAATTATAGAGCTTAGAGATATAACATCTTAGATCTCTGGGTGATGAGCGCAGTGCAGTGCTAATGATTTGGACTTTTCATGTTCCAATAGCTGCGTGTCACTGTGCCGTTATGTGGCAGGGATTTTGCTTACCATCAGGTACATGTCCTGCTCGTCTTGTCACTTATTATTAGAAAAAAATCTTCAAAAAAAAACGACTTCAATGTAAAATTTAACTCCGGCCAAATTTCATAAAAAGCCATCCCTACGTCGTCCAGATAAATAAAAAATAGTTTTAGTTTTTAGTTCATATTTCAATGAACACCACATCGATTTCAATAAAATGTATATGGGACTACCTCTGAACTATCATCTACCAAACAAAACAAAAAAAATACTCGTATTAAAATCAATTCACAATTGGTTGAGCTATCGCGTAACATACATACATATATATACATACATACAAACATACATAAATATATATACATACATACATATATATACAAACAAAAAAAACAATCATTTTGAGACCCTCCTCGGTTAAAAAAGAATATCAGTGTAACGCCTCCAGTCACGCGCGGTCTACTTGCTCCAGCGCCGTGAGCCAGCACTCGCCGTCACTGGCCGGTGGCCAACCACTCTCCTCGCTAATGGCGCGGCTCACTTACAGATATTGGTATCCTGCTTTATGAATTTTAAACGGATACTTCTGCCAAATACACGAATCGAGACTTTTGGTATCGGACATTGTAAGAAATGGAGAATTGAGGTCTTCATCTCATATGTTAAATGCAGTGTCGGTTTGTTGGTCTATAGTATTTTACTCTTTTTACGATAGATAGAAAATTCTACAATGTGGCACAAACATAAATAAATATAACAGTAAACATGTTTGAAATACGATCAGAAGCAAGGGCGGATCCAGCCTTGGCGTCAAGGTGGTCCGATAGTCGTGGTCAAGCTATAATACCGTGCGACAAGTGCGGGTGTGTGTTTAAATTAGTGGTCCATTTAAGTTTTGGATCCAACCCTGGGACTGGGGTCAGGACGGTCATGGATCACCCTTGATACAGAAGTAGTGCATTTGGAAGCAAAAAAAAATCCCGTAAAGCTGCGGGGTCTATTGTTCATTACCACACATAATATATTTGTTCTTTCTTCTTCTGTTGACATTTTTTGGCAAAATGCTGAGAGTATTTTTTTACAATCGCACAAACCGTCACAAAAAGCCGATCTGAAGTTAGCTGGTCATCAAAAAAAATAGTAACTAATATCTGGTTAATGTTTCTTACGTTGAACATAATTATCTACTCTATTAGACTACAGGCCCGAGAACAAAATGTATGGGTCATATGATACACCAGGAAACCTATGTAGGATGATAGAAGGAATAAAATAATAAGATTCAGCACTATGTCGGCATTTGTAAGCTGTCCAACTAAGTGTAAGTTGAAAGGGGGGGGTTGCAACACTCGCTGTTTCCTTCTTATGATTTTTACGGCTTTGCGGAATAATGAATTAGAAGAGGTATTGAAACTGTGTGGAACCAATACCTTAAATAATCAAATGACCAAGCTTACCCTGAAAATCGTCGGAAAATCGCCACGTAAAATTGGCATTTTTTTACACAAGTGCCTACAGGGATTCTTTTTTTTTGATAGTCGTGCTAGAATAACGCTTGAAACTTATAATATTAATAAATTATATCTTATATAATTAATAATTAAATAAGTTTCATTTAAAAAATCACTAGCAGCATCCCACGGTTTCACCCGCACTGTTACCTTTCCTTATATTTATCCGGGACGTAAAGTAACCGATGTTATTCCAGGCTGTAATCTATCTATATTCGAAATTTTCATCCGATTTGTTCAAGTGTTCCGACGTGAAGGAGCAACAAATATACAACAATCTAAAAATGTCCAAGCTTTTATAATTTAACAATAGTATTTATTCTAATGAGTTAATAAAATGCGAGTCAAATGGCTACATTTCGCTACAATCACTCAAAAAAGACAAGTTCGACTTCAGGACAGAGACGTATCCAAAAAGGTACCAATACTCTAACCTTAGTGCTGATTTCAATACATTCAATGAATATCTGAGTGGGTTACCTTCTAACCTCAGCTATTTACCACCGCTCTTCTATTTTATACCTTATCAATGTTGAAATAAAGATTATAGTACGGCGGGGTTAACAAAGACATTTATTTGAATTTTTGAGAAAAAGCTTGCGATTGCGAGCGACTGGTTTTTTACGATTCAAACAGTACTTATGTCGGAATGAAATATGGAATCTGTTTGATGAAGTGGAAATATTAAGAGCTAGCTGTGTAGTGCTGATATAAGTGCATAAATAAGTTAGTATTATGTAACGTTGAGTCAGAGAACTAAGGTCACCGACATAGTTCAGCGCATTAGTAATATAAAGTGTCAATGGATTGGTCATAATTTATCTAAATAATCTTTATTAAATACACTACTAGCGACCCACCCCAGCTTTATACGGGTGCAATGATGATAAAAACTTATAAAATTGGTTATTGTAACATCCCTAAAAGATAGACAAATAGACATACACCATTACAGACTTTTCTGTAGACCTTTTAAATTCTACAATACAGTACATAATTTGGATTTATCTTGTCGGGTCGGGCAGCAATTGCAATGTAAGCGGAAAAAATGTGTTTATTTATGACATCACATCAAAACCCCTTAAAACAAACAGGCTCTCTTTGCTATTTTATGCTCATGTAAACCTTTTTATTGAAATTCTCTATCTAACCAATCACATTAAATCTATCAAACCAAAATTCGTTGGGTAGTTTTAAGGATATATAGGGACAGACAGACAGCGGTAAATGACTTTGTTTTATACTATTAATATTACTTTAATGATTTAAAAAGCGACCATCGGCTACAATTTAAAATATAACAGAGCCATCGAAAAAAAATCACGTTTGTGAAATTGACTGCTTAAACACATTTATCCAATGAAACAGCGCGGGCGAGGCCGTACGAATATCGATGTAAGAAAATTTTAGTTTTCTTGATATATAAATCGCTACATCAATTTCGATAACATTTGACTGGCCTCGTGGCTTAGTGGGCAGTGACTCTGCCTGCGAAGCCGAGGGTCGTGGTTCGATTCCCACTCAGTGCAAATATTTGTGTGATAAATTCAAAAATGTGCACTGTGTCTGGGTGTTTCTATGTATAATAAGTATGTATTTACAGTTATATATAAGTATTATGTCAGCTATCTGGCCGCCATATTACAAGCTTTGCTTAGTTTGGGGTCAGATGGTGTTGTGTGTGAATTGTCTACCAATATTTATTTATTATTTATTTATATGGAACCACTTGTGAAGTATGATACCAAATAAAAAAAAAGTGGCAGACATTGGGACTGCCGACAGAAGTAGCTTATAACTCTGAATTTTTTAGCACACTTTGAAAACAAGGCGGGTGAATCCGAAGCCCGCTGCTAGTCTGGAATAAACCTTCATAACATTGTCGTCTATTTCCAATGTAAGTCTTCTAAGCATGACCATCTAGGCGAGATATGAAAATGTTATGGTAACTATGGTAACACGCCATGCGTTAGTTATGGTCTCGAGTTCATTTCGGAGGGTATGCCACTGATCTACATGATCTAATACCGGTTTGCCCTTTTTTCTATCGGACTGCTCGTAGCTAAAAAAACCGTCATCGTTTCGTGGTTGATGTTCCAAAATAAGTTTTTGTGCTTCTACTTAGTACTGAAGTTCCATCGAAGATTGCAACGTCAACGTCAGTCAGGTGAGATAGCAGTTAAGTGCAAACTGATCTAAACTGCTATGGCTGACCTAATGGCTTAGTTAGTTGGTAGTAAGTCTGCCAGCGAAGCCGTCAGTAGTAGGTTAGATTCTAGTTCAGGGCAATTTGTATTGGTAGGACTCCTAGCAGAGTCCGCTGGGGAAGCACCACGCCTTTGCCAGTTATTCTACCGCCAAGCAGTAATGTGAAAACATTACTGTGTTCCGGTTTGAAGGGCAATGTTTCCAGAGAAAATACAGGGCTTAGAGATGTAATATCTTAGATCTCTGGATGATTAGTGAAGTGCAGTGCTAGGTAATGATTTGGACTCTTCATGTTCCAATAGCTGCGTGTCATTGTCCTGCTCGTCTCGTCAGTTGTTTTAAAAAAATAAATTGGAGACACAAAAATTTGTTCTGTGTCTGGGTGTTTATACGTATAATAAGTATATTTTTACAATTATTATATAACTATAATACCAACTATCTGGCTCCCATGCTTTGGAAGGAACTAGGTGGTGTTGTGTGCGAAGTGCCGACCAATATTTATTGCCTCTAAGAAAAAACGTGAGTGACACCGCAAGATAAGTAGCTAGTAATATTGATAAAGTTCTAATTATAGTTTGCCAGCTGGATAGCGGGGCACAGCCGCCGGCCGGCGCGGGGAAATCAAACAGATGTCCATTCGTATCAAATATCCAAAATAAGTCACGCACTAAATCCCTCCAGTAACATATGTAATAACATACCCGGGTAAAGCTGAGACCAGACTTGGAGACATGGAAAAAGTAAATTGGCAGTCATAGGAACTGCCGATAGAAGTGAAAACTTATAACTCAGAATTTGACAGCTTACTTTGGAAACTACGTTGGTGAAAGTGAAGGCCTTGGCCATGAGCATCGCCAATGACTATGGTCCCGAGTTTACCCGATACTATTCCCGAGCGTGACGCTAGAATTCAATTCACACTCCACAAAAAATCTGCTTGTGCTACGCCGAAAGAAGTTTACGCTCCAAAAACATACAAGCAAATAGAGAACATCCTCAAATTCTGAAGTTGTTTAAAAATAGCCATCTATACTATCTATACTAATATACTTATACTTTTTACTCAAAGATTTGAGTTCGAAATCTTTGTTTTTACTATTTTAATATTATAAAGCTGAAGAGTTTGTTCGTTTGTTTGAACGCTAGGATCTCGGGAAGTGCTGGTCCGAATTGAAAGATTATTTTTCTATTGGATAGTCCATTTATCGAGGAAGGCTATAGAACATAACGCTAGCGGAGCGAATGTAACAAAATCAGAAAAAAATATTCCATTTTGAGAGTTTTCGTACGTTTAGTGCTTTGACATGACACATGACAGCATGTGTCTAAGTTTGCGTCATTGAATGTCACATATTACATACCTCTTGAATATAAAACCTTTGTTAATGTCTGAGTTAGTACGACCAATTTCCGACAGGTGGCGTAGCAGGTAGCTGAAGAGGTGTTTTGTTTGAAAGCGATATTCTCAGAAATGAACGAACCGATTTCTAAAATTTTTTTCACCGTTGGATATGTGCGGGATCTCGATGAGTGCTATATATGTTCCAGGGGCGAAGCCAGGGTGGACATCTAGTAATGTTATATTTGCACATCCTCTCAGTCTACGCTTAAAAAAAATATGCCCCATAGATTCTCAGTAAAAAACATTAAATATCATGAATAGGTAATATAACATTTCTCCTCCTATAACCTTATTTTCTCAAACATTCTATTCGTCATGTATCTTTTCCCAATATGATCTGACCTTACGGCTATACGTTCGGCGAAACTAGTCCAAAGTAAAAGTACTGTATCGAAGTATCGTCCCAATCCAAAGGTCAAGGAGGTTCATAATCCACGCAGGATTAGAGCCTTAGGCGGACTGGATCAATGTACCGGGCAGGAAGGACGTAACAGGACGTAACAGACATGACAATATCTGATAAAACTATTCTCATTAATTGTGAGATATTTCTACCGTATTGAAAACCATGATAGATTAGTTCCGAGAAAGTCCGACTCACTATCATGAGGTCAGACAAATACAACAATCTTTATTGATGTTTGCAAGTAAGATAAGATGATCCAAAAACCTTTTTTTAAAATTGATCCAATGTTAACAATTTGCGCCGTCATAGTAGTTTCGTATCCCGCCTGGAATTTGTGTGTTTTTTTTTGCAAATGTTAATAGAGTTTGTTATCACAACCGGCATCGTCGTCACTACACAACATAATATGTACGAGTTATTCTACCGCCAAGTAGTAATGTGAAAACATTACTGTGTTCCGGTTTGAAGGGCAATGTTATCAGAAAAATCACAGGGCTTAGAGATCTTATATCATCACATATTATATCTGGGTGATGAGCGCAGAGCAGTGCTAGGTAATGATTTGGACTCTTCATGTTCCAATAGCTGCGTGTCACTGTGCTGTTATGTGGCAGGTATGTTGCTTACCATCAGGCACATGTCCGGCTCGTATCGTCACTCTTTATTTAAAAAAAATGTACAAACACTTTTAAATTTAGTTCTACAAAAACCACAAGCAATGTCTCTTAGTTTTTGTTGCGTGATTCCCCGTTCCTAATTATGTAATACTCATCATAATCATGTAATTTTCCTACGACTAAAAGTAGATATGTACATAGGCTTTCCTATGGTATTCCAGATTGTATTTTAACTGTATCTCTAATTTTAACCCGGTCATAATTCTGACGTGATTGAGCAACAAACATCCAACGTTGACATTTACAATGTAATAGGATATATCTAAAAGGAAATTCCTACTTAAAGTTTCCAAGAAGAAAATTGAGATTTCCGCCCTTGAACGTCGTGTAAAAGTTACCACATTCATGGGCTGTGTTCCCTAGTGATGGAATTGGCACATTACTTGTTAAAATGTTCGCCGTTCCTTTCCCCGCCTCTGAACATGCCGCGGGGTTATCCGTTACTGTGTGTCGACGGCGCGAGGGCAAATGTTCCTATCTGTATTTCAAATATTGTTCTATTGGACTGTTCGTGGCTTAAACGCAACTCGTGTCATGGGTGACGTTTCAAAGACTTAAACGAATCGGTTTGACTCTATTTCTGTATTAAAAACGTATAGCCTGTGGCGTTGCCTGATGCGGTTTTTTCTCGGTATCTTCAAATCAAGAGTAATAAGTTTCGTCTAGATAAATATATACGTTACATCGTAGACCGCATCATTGCTTGTCGTCAGGCAAGATGACAGTCAAGTGTAAACTTGTGATGAGTTATAAAAAAGTTCACTTAAAGTATGTGACTCTAACTCCAATTATTTTTATAGCGGTTTAACTTTTGTGATCTGAACTCGTATTGAAAACGTCACAAGAGTTAATTATATTCTAAATCATAATTTAGTTGCTTCACCGTTGCGGCAGCATTATGGCGATTGTGGCCACGGGAATAATACTAAAGAAATTGAGCGTCATCACATTGGCAAATGAAGATATCTCCATCTATGGCCATTTGGTTTTCAAAAATTTTATAGTTTTCATCACAATACTGTATTAGGTTTAGTGCTATAAAAAGTATTACGTTTGTAATTTTATTTTTGGAAGATTTTCTTATGGTAATTTAATTCGCGATTAAAACGTAAAACTTTTATATCTGCACCAACACGCAGAGGTGGAGGTATCCATAATATTGAACAAATAATGGAAAAAAGAAAATTTAAATTAAAAAAAAAAATTATTTCTCAAACTTTACGGGGTCTAATAAACACTGTATTGACATTATGATGGTTTTCCCACGGGATCTCGGATGTCTTTTACATGGAATGGAATAGATAAAAAATAATTCTGCTGGTAACGTGTTAAGCTATTAAATCTTATAATCTATCGAAATTACGTTTATTTAGTTTATAGTAGTTTTTTAGCTAAGTCACTTTCCCAAGAAGCCATCGAGCCCTGTATATGGGCATGAGGTATAATTCTCATCAGAAACTCGGAAGTTCCCAAGTCGCTACTCACACGCCCTAATTTGTCCGTAAATTGAAAATGCCCTAACTTGGCTAATAAAACATCTTGCCTTATAAGTATGGACGTACACACGTGTAAACATTTATTCAGACTTTGATATATATATTTTCACTAGCACCGCTCCACGGTTTCACTTGCTCAGCTCCCGTTCCCGCTATTTTCCGGGATAAAAAGTGTTTTCAGACTAAAATCTAACTCTAAAGGCCAATGTGTTCTTTCAGATTATAATCGAACTGTGTTCAGTATTCCAGCCCGATCTGTTCATACGTTACGACAACAACAAGCAACAAACGTCTTGGACATACTCACATCAGCAACAAAAACTAGCAGGATTGAAGTAGTACCATAATTGGTTTACCCTTAAACCAGTCATGTGGTTGAATATGTTCATTTTTCCATTAATTCCTGTCACTTTTTATTTTTAGCCCTAGACCTTTTTGCAGTCTGCCTGGAGAGTGCCATATCTTTGCCTAGTTATTCTACTGCCAAGTATTTATATTCAGATATTCTTAGTGAAGCAGTTTTTTTGGTTTGTATGTGTGATAGTTTTTATTTTATTTTACTTTCGTTAATAATTAATAGAAACCTTTGACTTTTTTAATTTAGTTGTACTGCTTGCTCGTGAAAAATTAAAAACATTTTCTATGTTTTTACTTTGATTTTCTTTCCATTACGCATTATTATAATGAGACTCGTTTATTTGGTACTAGCAGAGTCTACTGGGTTTAGACGCATAGTTACAGTTGCCGTAATTATCCGGGATAAAAAGTAGTAAAACTAAGATAGTTAAAAGTTTGTTTAGCCATTCCGACGTCATAGAGCAACACATATCTAAACTTTGAGGTGTCTAATATCAGTAATATAGTAGAACTAGCTAGGACTACTCAATAAAGGTATTGCCCGTCAATGGTATTTATTTAAGTTATGACATTAAATCATTAATTCGCTGCCTGTATAGTCAGACATACACATTAACAAAGACACAAACTTTTTTACATATTCATTTAATCCACAAATAAATCACGTATGATATTTTATTGTCAGTCCAGTCCGACCCAAGTTTCAGCCGCACCCGTCGACCTGTTTCAAGGAGAGTACCTACAAGAGCGTAACCGCTGCTCGTTTGGTTCTTGAAAAAGACCGCCCCGTAAGCGACCGAAACTTTAAGTTAGACTGGACCGACCTTTTAGTTAAATACATTATATAACAACCACGTTTGTTTCCAGTACTATTATCTATTACCAGCACAGTTAACTCATCGTTGTTTAGAAGAGTTTATTGAAAATAGTACGTTGACCAAACTATTGACAGGCCTTTTGGCCTATTAGTAAATCTGGCTGCGAAGTCGTTGGTAACTCATTTTTAATTAAGTTAATGTCAGGTCAACCATTGTAATGATACGTGGGAACAAACAAACATATTTTTTGTAAATTAGGGGGATCTGTGAAAAAAAAAAACTTCGTGAAGCCTTCTCGTCACACTGTCTTAAGGCAAGTATAGGTATTATTCGTGCATCCTACCTGTCGTGACAAAGCTAAAGTGTGCATACTGATAGTGAAAGTGGTCCAAAGGTTCAAAGTCAAACACACAAACACAGCAAGCGATTGAAAGAGAGATACTTGGGGTTTCTCTGAGGAATTGCATTCGTAATGAGGTAATACCTTAGATAACTAAAGCGAACAAAACAAAATGCATAGTCATCGACATAACTCAGCGCATCAGGAGTCTGAAATAGTAGTGTGCTGGTCACGTCTGTCGCAGAACTGGTTACCGTTGAAGTAGACGGGTTCCGAAGTGAGGATCGTTGGGCCTCGAAACTAGATGGAGTGAACATTTACGAAAGGCAGCTGCTGGTGGTTAGAAACGAAAAGCCGCGAATTAGTGAGATTAGATATGAGTGACGTATTATTTGAGTGACTCCTACTCGTACTGCTAATGATGATTTATTTCATATAGTCGTGGTAGGACTATATGAAAAGTCTGCATGGGGACGTACCACGCCTTTACTAGTTATTCTACTGCCAAGCAGTAATATGCAAATACCACTGTGTTCCGATTTGAAGGGCCATATTACCACGGAAATAACAAGACATCTTTTATCTCTAGGAAACCTGCGCACAGCAGTTCTAAGTAATGATTTGGATTCTCCATGTTCTAATAGCTGCGTGATACTATGCTGTTATGGGCAGGCGTGTTGATAACCATCAGGCACATGTTCTGCTCATCTCGTCTCATTACAATAAAACATTGGTTATCTGTAAAGTCGGTTTGTTTACAGATGATAGGTTAACGTGATAACAAAACATTGATAGATGCGGCGCAAGCATACAATAAGCGTAACGGGACACAACGGGACACTTTTTCGTGCCCAGCCGGCGTTCATCGATTTATTAGACATTGTCACGTCAAAACAAATGTGATGGCGCTATATTAGTGACATAATCTATGTCAATATGGTGTAGTATGGAAAGACCCGGCCGGAAGTTACTTGATATACAGTTTACTTTTAGCTAGTTGAAGGAACTCTCTAGAAAGGTTTGACTTTGGGAAATGTTCGCAGTTGCCGCGCACAACTTTATGGCACTTCCAATGCGCCAACTTTCCGCTAAAGAGGAAAGTATTACGTCATTAATTCAGTAATATTCTCACATTATCTGAAAATGAGGATTAAACTAGCGAAATAGAATTTAAGAAAATTCATAGTAGTAGAATCACAGTTCACAGCACTAATTTTGTATAACCATCACTTGTATTGCTACAAATACGAGTATAGGTACTGTTGTTACGCGTAATGTTGAGGTGAACTTATATTCCAAGACTGCAAATTTCAGGCAAGCTGAAAAAGGTGCAGACCTGACTAGGTCTCACTAATTGGTGAGAGCCGAGGAAAAATCAATCCATACATCTTTTAAATAATTATTTTATTTTCTTATTTAGTGAATATGTTTCAGGCAATATGCAATATTTATTTATGTTGTAGTAGTTTAGTGTTTAAGGAATAAAAAAAAATAACCAAACAATTTAGTCGGCATTTTAACATTGCCAAGCGCGTGCAAATTTAATGTTTAGAAATACAAAACATGGATTTAGAGCAATTCTAAATTTAAATTGGATGTTATTCGTGAATAAAATAGGGATTCTCAAAAAGAGAGATCATTTTGGAAGGACTATCTACCTGTCAGATGATCTAAGCTGAGGGATTCATTTTGCCCCGCTACTTACCAGCCAGGTCGGCACCTTCGTGTAGAGATATAATAGAACAGTAAAAGTTAAACAATAAAAATATAGTGTAAGAACCCAAGACTTTTTCTCCAAAACAACATCACCCAGCGACCTTATGATGGAAATGGTTATTATATATTTATCACTACACCTGAATTGATCGTTTTAATTCCTTAAAGTACATAAAAAGCTGTGGCTGGATTTCTCTTAGAAGTGGGAGTACTTAGTGTCTTCGAATATTGATGATTGTTATCCTACTAATATTACAAATGTCAATGTTTGGGTGTCTGTTCAATCACAGCGTAACGCATGAACGGATTGGGTTGAAATCTAGAACACAGATTATAGTCTGGCGGATCACATAAGGTAGCTTTTTATCCCAATAAATCACCGGGTAAAATCGCGGAACGCTGCTAGTAAGTAATAAGAACATTTAAAAATGTGCCCAGAATATTAAAACTTACTACTTATTAGGTAGCTACAGTTCCACTAAAGCGCGCTAGCTCTTAGCAACATTTTAAACATTTTTAGTGCTTTTTACCTCAATTTTAGCGCTCTAGAATTATCCAACGCTCACAAACACTCGCACTCTAATAAAAAACCCTCCAGTTTCTCCAACAGCAACAAATTTGCTAAATTCTACCACAACTAGGTATTCCGTCAAGAAGTAGGGAATCCGCGAGTGGCGGGGTCGGCCACGCTTCACAGTTACCTCGCTGGCTTCGCTCCAAGTGTGGGTCCTTCAGTGCTCATCGCCCAGAAATAACGACCACTACACCCACAAAACAAACTTAAAAACTAACCTCACACATTTCATTCTAAACCTTAAGCCCATAACACTTCGACTGCCCTGATAGAACTGCTAATGTTGCCAAGAATTGCAACACCGCAACTAAAGAAGAACGGATTTTGACTCTAATAGCTATCATAATAAGAGTGAAAGAGAACCTGAAGAAAACTGCAAGGCTCTCCATTTATACAATTCCGAACATTAAAATGCAATAAATAAAGTTGATATTGCTTTTCCAGTTATTGAATAAAGTATAAAAGTCTAAAGCCTCGTATTCACTAAAGACGGAATTTAATGTGGCGAGCTATCTGCCTCTCAGGAGCGTCGCCTGACTTTTCTTACACGTCGTTTCGTTGAAGGATAAAAGTTTTATGTTCGGGACTGGTTTGAGAATTTACTGCATTCAAATATTCGTGTTTAAATGTTATTAGTTTCGTCATTATGAAATACGGTCACTTCTAATGGTTGGCTGAGATGGACAGTTAACACCAACAACTGAAATAGCACTACATTTTGGGTTTGGTATTTTAGACAGACTAAAAACATAGCACACATCCCAACATGGAGGTACTGACCTGACTGGTAAGTAGCGTGGCAAAATGAATCCTTCATCAATTTACCTCTCTCCTACACCTCTCAGGTAGAAAGTTCCATCATAATGAGCTGTCTTTTTAAGTCATAAATAATACCTACCCAATTAAAATTTCAAATATTTATTCCAAATAAAAATATTACATATACATGTCAAATCAAAATATTATTAAAATACAAGTCTACAAAGGCATTCACCAAAATAACTCACCCTGAATCGTTCCTGGTGCAAATGTGCCAAAACACTGTCTGCGTTGTCTAGCTGAATGGCGATAGCTATTCTCTGCCTCAGAACGAGCCAGAGCGAGAGTCACTGCTTTGTTTACGTAAACGACGAGCAATCTTTCAGATTAAATCCTTCTGATCGGCTCGGCCCAACTGCCCGTAGTCTCCACGGCCACCAGAACAACAAAGAACTGCGGCTCCATTGCCGCGCACTTCTGGCGCTTTTTAGATGCTGCCTTCTCCGCTGCTGCTGCCAAAGCATGGATGATGTGACCCAGGTGCGTAGCTGCCACAGTGCCGAATTTAAAATTGACTCAAATAGGTACTTAATATATTTTTGTTTGCAAACCATTTTTGCATGTGTCTTACAATTTTAAAACCCCGGCTAAAACAGCCCGGATTATTACTTATTTTCTTCTTTAAACAATATAACCTCAAGCAAAGGTATAGAATGAACCATTTTATTTAAATGCATGGGTTCATTTTGCTTCTTCAACAACCAGCCAGAAATGACCACCCAGGTCCGCACCCCTATGTTGGTGTATGATACGTCAAGTATGTGACAAATTTTAAGATTGAATCAAATACCTACCTAAAATTTACCACCAGCTCTCGGGATAGTAGTTTGTTCTGTAACTATGAAATACGGTAATTTTGGAAGATTGGCTGAGATTGACTGTTGACAACTGACTGTCGTGTATGGAATGCCCAAAAAAATCGAAATCTATGGGAATGCACGATAATATTAATTATGAATAATTTATTATATTATTCTAGCACTATGTAGTTGCCCACGTAGTTTCCGTTCCTATAATTTTCCTGCGATATATTTGAGCCCATAACCTATTAGGGCATCAATAAATATGCCAGTTCTGATCACTTTAACTTTAGTTTATTGGATAATTGTACACATGACGCGGCAAAAAAAACAACATAACAATATATATGCCCATCATACATGCATCATTTCCTATACATATGACATATCTCAACGTATCTTAACTATATGTCAACGTCAGCGCTTTCTGACGTTGACATTGACATATTGCTCACAGATCTTCTTATACCATAATGTAGTCTATATGTGGTTCAATTTTAACCAGAAGTGTTTAGGCGTTTTGACGTCATTAATAAGAACATCAAAACTTTCAAATTTGTTATAGTTATAATAGGATGGTAAGCTTTGTTTGGCAGTGAATTCCATACATTTACATATTTGCGCGAGCCAAAAGCTTGTCTAATTTGAATAATAATGAAACTTACATATTTCATAATTTAACTGGATTGTAAAATATATCTTTTTCATTTATATTAAATCATATGTTGGGACATATCGTAACATATCAATTGGTTTTTTACCCGGCTTTTGGCGCCCATAAAACGTCAATGAAAATTTTGAACAAGATATTTTGGGTTCATTCGTGAATTAGCAATTAGTGGTCAGATATTTCCATGTAGACTTTCATACGCCATAGTAACGATATACACAACTAAACATTATAACGTCTATTCATCGATCTTTAAAATGTGCTACAAATACCTACCTTCTCCTCCTGATTTGAGTTTGATGATAAAAAATATGACATTAATTATTAATTTAACAGATTTTGGCTCTTGTTTTCTTGAGTAAATTAATAGGAAATTGTAGTGTAGCAATACAAAGAAAACAGTCTTTATATTAGCGAAACTAGTGTATATTACTATTTTGTAGTTTACTATTTTATAAAAAAAATGGCTGTACAGAGACTGCCGATAGAAGTGAAAATTTATAACCTAAAATTTAATAGCTCATTCTGGAAACTATGCGGGTAAAACCGGATGGCGTAGTATTATAATCATGGCCATCTGGATTAGCCTTCTAAGCATGGCCATCTAGAAATGCGTTAGGTCTTGGGTTCGCCCAAATATTTCTTTAATTTACGAGCGCGACGATGAGCGTGAAAAATTTGTGTGTGGTGCGTCAAAATAAGTTTTCACTTCGAAAAGACACAACCGAATCAAACCTTCTCTTTTCTTGAAGTCGATTATAGTAGTGGTAGGACTCTTGGCAGAGTCCGCCTGGGGAAGTACCACATCTTTGCCAGTTATGCTAACGCCAAGCAGTAATGTGCAAATATTACTGTATCCTGGTTTGAATAGCAATGTTACCAGCGAAATTACAGGGCTTAGAGATATTTATATCATGTTAGATTTGACTGGTCTCGTGGCTTAAGTGAGTAGTACCTAACTCTGCCTGCGAAGCCGAGGGTCGTGGGTTCGATCCCCACCCAGTGCAAATGTTTGTGTGATGAATTCAAATATTTGTGCTGTGCCTGGGTGTTTTCTATGTTTAATAAGTGTGTATTTAAAACTATATAAGTATTATATCAGCTATCTGGCCGCCATAGTACAAGTTTTGTTTAGTTTGGGGTCAGATGGTGTTGTGTGCGAATTGTCCACCAATATTTATTATTAATATTATTTATTTCGTCTCTGGGTGACGAACGCACTGCAGTGCTAAGATTTGGACTCTTGATGTTCCAATAGCTGCGTGTCACTGTGATGTTATGTGGCAGGCGTGTTGCTTAC